>JACEIK010000663.1:0-55369 GCA_018107945.1 Datura stramonium
ATTCTCTACGATTTCATGAAAATTCTATCAAAAATTTATGGGGTTTTGAAGTAGCTTTATATAAAAATCTAATGATTGTTAATGGGCTTTGTGATTTTTGAATCTTATCATATTCTAAAGGTCTTGATCAACTTTTAATGGTTTAAATTATATACAATGTTGTCAATTTTGATTTCTTTGAATTTAGCCTAATCATGGATGATCCATGATGAATCGACTTATAATCTAGTTTACATTAAAGGTATTTATGAGCCCATCATGAATTATGATTTAAAATGTTGATTTAATCAATTACCCATCACTATTTTATGAATTTCAAGCTCTATGCATGAGCTACAAGTATGTATGAACTTTATTGTTCATGAATTATGTTTTGACCGACTCAGGGGCCTTGTTTCTAGGCTAGTTCATGTATGTACAAGTATTTTTTATGATTATCATGATTTAACTGGCCCATGAATTCATATATGTTATACTATGAGAACTATATATGTTTTGGGAGTAGTACCGAACACCGAGTAGGTTCGGGGCTCGGGTTATGCCCTGAATCTCATAAACTACGTGCCATCGTAGGTATGTTGGGACCTCCTTTGTGACTGTCCCCAGCCCAACTGGGCCTTTTCATGGTGATATCATGTCCTTCATGGTTCTACCCTTGGCAAGGTACGAACGGCCTCCCGACTAGGTTTACAAGTCAGACTTCATGTGTGCTCATATAGGGTATGTCGGTTAAGACAATCTCTGACTGTTCCTCATGATTTAGGAATACTTATGATTATGTATTTTGGCTCAAGTCATGTTAAGTAAAGTTTTCTCCTATGATTATGATTATGTTTGTATTACGAATGTTTTTAAAATCCTTGAGCCTTATGTTATGTTACAATGTTTACGATATGAGCATGATGTACTAGACTTTTGATTATTTATGAGTTTTATATATTTTAAATGTCTATTTTACTTACCTTGCATACTCGGTACATTCCACTTACTGACTGCATACTTTCTATGTTGTATCATTTCATGATATAGGACCCAGCTCTCAAGCTCACCCTCCTTGGTAGTTCTTCAGGGATCGCTATAAACTTATTCAGTGAGTCCTCATGTTCCGAGGGACATATGTTCAGACTCTATTGTTCTCTTTCAGTTTCAGTATTGTAGGGTTAGTTGGGTTATTGTCCCATCAACCCATCTGTCATGATTAGAGGCTTTTCAGACTATAAGTTGCATTCAACCGTCATGTATGGATCATGTATTTTCTTATCTTCGTTGTTATGTCATGAGTACATTTTCCTTATGTTAAGTCTTCCGCTTATGTGAATGAATTAGATGTATGCTCATGCCATGGGTTGACTTGGGGTCTCTCGGGGCTCCTTGTCCTATGTTTATGATCCTGGTATATGTCTAGGTCATGACACTGGTGGAGCAAAGTGGTCCTACAATCCTTGTCCAAATAGCTCGTCATTCCATGGACAAACCTGCTCACCTGCGACCTGTGATCAGCCACTAACTCTGGGGCGTACTTTGATAGGCGAGTGAACTCAAGGGAATACTCCTACACCGTCATTCTCCCTTGCTTAAGATTCACAAACTCATCTACCTTCATCTCTCTCATCTCACGAGGGAAGAACCGATGATGAGTTGATGGTACAAGACCCCAACTAACTCGAATAAACTAAAAACTGAAAATACAAAGAGAAATCTGAATACGCATGGTCCTCGGGAGATGATGAATCACCACCAAGTGTAACATGCTAACTCTGAATACTGGCTATGAATGGGGCTAAGTCTGAGTGTCGGGTCCTATATCATGAAACGATACAACATAGAGTATGCGGTCAGTATGTGGAATGTACCAAGTATGCAAAAAAAGTAAAACCGCATAAATAAGTAAAATCATTTAAATACATGCATAAAGTAAAACATGAACAATAAGAATCTGAGAGGAGGCTTGCATGCATCCTTTCTGAAATCATGATCTCATCATAACATAACATAACATCATAACTGAATCGATTGACTCAAAGCTAAAATTTGATAGTCATGAGTAAAACTGAACATTGAGTCAAACCTACTTTTAAACACATATAGGTGTACAAATCTCATGAATAATGAACATGCATAACTGAAATCATGAGGAACAATGGGAGACTCGTCTTTTAACAATCACACCACGATAGAGCTTACGTGATCCCAACTATCACACTCAAGTGGGAAGAGTCGTCCAAAGCCTTACCAAGGCTAAGGACGATACAATGATATCGATATCAAGCTCGTGGTCTAATCGGGGCAAGGGATAGCTCACAAGGGAGGTCCTAAAGTAATATTCACAAGGAGGTCCTAGTATATATATAAGTAAAATTGGGAACCTAACGTGGTTTTAAAGATTACCACCCATGTTTCCGAAACGACACTTTTTCCCACTCCTTTCATTTATTCTTCACCTTATATTGATCCTTTGTTCCCGCTTCAACTCACAGATGATCACCCAGGATCACTCACTCTACTATAAGACCACTAAGAGGATTAGATTACCAACCCACGTTGGAGCATAGTTCTGAGACTTGGTTGCACTGACCCTTAGCCTACTACTGCGTAAGCTACTCCCAAAAATATGCATATGCTTTCCATCATTTTTCAACAAAGATTACCATCATCAATTGACGGTTCAATAATCAAAGACATCTCAAATATGAAATCATGCATATGAGAATCTTTAGCCTGCAAACATACCACAAGATGAAAGATAATTGGGAGTCTTCGCCCAAAAACCATGTGTTTTTAATTTGGGAAATCATAAATCATACTTGATTATGTGGGCATTGCCAAATACTTTCACATGCTTGAAAATACTCAATTCACCAAAACATGATTTATAAACATGGGTAGCTTGAAACATGCTTTTCATCATAATAACTCATCATAATCATACATTCATCACAAGGATTAACATCATACAAAACTGTAACGATAGATATTCACAAATATACACTTCACAACTTCTCATCTTATCACAAACATTAAATTTATTTCCCCTTTTTATGAAACATACTACAAATAAGTAATCCAACAATGATACATAAATAATATTTATCCAACATTTATATACACATATATTAACTCACACCTAATGAATTTCATCAAACATCAAGACATATAAAACAAGTATGACATGATTATGCGTGCATCACATGAGCACCGAACACACAAAGAACAAAACTATCATCATCAATTTCATCATATCAAGTATTTATACCCATATCGGTGTCATATCTGTCACTGTACTATGTAACACAACTGTATGCATATCGAACACACCCGTACGCATTCTATCTCATAACCGTATGCTACCATGACATACCCGTACTACTCTCTACAACATTTATATCATCCCGCACCTTCATCAACCGTGTACACACATGACAAAGGGTCCTATTTGCCCTTCTAGACATGACTTGTAGGAGACTCTAAAAACTATGAACTGCATAATTCCAACCATATGAATCATACCGCTCGTACTCATATCCGTACACCCACTGCATTTAACATTTACATACCTGTCTATGTACCCATTCATAGTGCTTGCTCCAGATGCTCACCGCACCAGCCACTCATATCCAAGTACTCATACACATACAATTTTGCTCGTCCTAGATGCCCACCAACACAGTTTTTCCTAATCTCAAGGTAAGGTATACCAACAATCTCTTTCATGTTCACCACAAGATAATAATCTATTATCCCTCACTCATTAACATAAGCAACATGATATCAACCAACCAACTCGTAGACTACTCGATAAACTAATTATCAATCATGGATCTCAGTATAGAGTTTCATACATTATACTTTGTTAACTCATGTGACCATTTAAAAATAAGTAGTAAATCCACAACAAACATCATATTTATCATGCAAATCCACTACCAACTCAGTTAACACTCAAAAGTATGTAAATCAACAATCATTAGCATAGTTCATCAAGTATTTCATTTGGTCAACATATCTGACACCACATAAGCACACATTGTTTATCTAAATTTACCTTAAATCTCACCATGGAAATTACTATTGAGCATATCAAAACACATCTACAATCATATAAGATATAATCATTATTCTACACAATCAAGGCACGAAGGCCCATTAGTTATACCCAAGACTCACCACATGTACCAGCTTATATTTTAAGAAATGATTCTTCCTATATCGCTATTTCTATTAATGTTAGTTATCACCACAAACACGTAGTCCTCTTTAATCAAAATTCACAACTAAGCTACTGAAGAAAATATTTACAATTCTCCAGCAAATTTCTGCTAAATTTTCAAATGAACTAGGAACATTATTCACAAGGTTCCTTCAACCTTATTTAACACATTAATTCTATGATTCTCCATCTTAAGGCAGTATATTAGGGTCAATATTCTCCCTATTAGTATTTCTAATTATTTTAAAGCCAATTCATCAATACATAAGATTAATTAAATAAAATCGAGTCCGAATCACTCAACCCGACAACTAGGAATTCCTACAATTTCTTATTCTTTCCTTACCTCGACCTATTCTAAGCCAGTTAATTTACATCACCGATTCACGTTCTCATTCATGGATAAAAAGAGCACCAAAGTTGATATGACCCCATTGGGTTTATTCACCTTGCTTTATTCTTGTTCCTCTCCTTTTATAAAACACATGCACAAAGATATATTCATAATTTAATAGTATCAAAAACACCATCAAAATATACCATCAAGAATAATTACAATCACATGTCATCAACACCTACTATCAAAAAATATCACCTCCGCATCTAATTACCAAGATCATAACATCAAGGACACATTATCAAGAATATCGAACCAATAGTTTTTGTCAAGAACATCATATTAAGAGTGCACCCCTAATTATTAAACATCAATTAGATTTCACTTTTCCATGTGTTCTCATGCTTAGGATTAATCCTCCACTTTTATAATTACTGCCACATAAGTATTTCATCAAGTCATCATATTTTATGATCCCTTTTCCCATATCGATTGTACATCAATAGTACACACGTATACAATTCACAAATTAAAGTCTAATACAAAGATAAGATATAACCTACCCGTTTCGCAGACCAGAATATGTTATACCCGCGGAGCTTTTCCTTTACTCAACGCTCCAACGCCTAAATTTAGAAATAAGACCTAAGGAATCAATCAATAGGCTGGGCTTCGTTGATTCAAGTGGTTTGGGAACTCAACCCACTCATTTTACCCATTGTTACTACCTAATTCGATAATCATCATCTAAATTATCACAACCCAAATCTACAACAATCATTCATCCCTAGTTCAAGATGTTTTTACCCTGCACCCTCTTAAAACCGTTATGTTTAGGGGGTTCAGATCTACTCACCTCTAGCTCTCAAATTATCACCAAAACAATGTCTATAATCATATTCACCGTAGTAAGTGTTAATTTACCACTTTTAGGCCTAGAAATCATCACCCAAATATTCCCATAAACTCATTCCCTAGTTTTCACAAACCTAGGGTTTTTAGCTAGAATTCTCCATTAGAGACTCGTCTTTAATACTAGGTGTTAGATAATCACAAGATGGAAGGATTAACACCTTGAAATCATACCTTGGAACAATAAAATTCCTTTCAGCCCTTGAAAATTTCCACCGTAGCTCTCAAACATCGTGCCTTAGGATAATGAGGTGAAAAATCCCAAAATTCTAACTTAATTCAGCTTCCGCCTCGCGTTGTCCATTGTGGTAGTCTCAAGGCTAAGTGAAGGCTCGTTTCGCCACTGCGTCCTACCACCTACAAAATTTTGAATCATTATGCTAATATCATCGAGGCTCTATCAAGGATCTGATGGGTCGCTATATTGCGATACCAATTAAAATAATCATTCATGCCTCGAATGGCCTCACGAGATATGTAGGGTTTTCTAATGCATCGTAGTCCAAATCCTCACGGGCTCATAATTATGGTTATACCCTTTCTACTATGGTCTTACTATTATCACTATCGATTTTAACTAGAACTCTACCCGACCTTGTCTTCGAGGTCCTATAAGGATACAGGATGACTACATGGGCCCAACACACGAACATAATTCTCCCATCCCCATATCCTCAACTCAAAACTCAGGTACACCACTTCTTCTAGTATTTATATTCTCAAGTAATCTAAATCATCTTCCTATAGGCTATTTTATGAGGTTTTTGCACTAGAAATGGTGGAATTAGGGTGGATGGTGATTTAAACTTTGAAGTTCTGGAGTGGGGATAAAAGATACCATTTTCCTCCTCAAAGATTATGCTCTCATCGATAGGCAGGTATGCGTCAAAAAGTGAGGGGTTGTATGCTAGGGTTTGAGGCACCTTTCAACTTCATGAGGGTGAAAGGTGCACATGTAAGGGGTAGGAAGGTGAGGAATATCAAAGGATGAGCAGACATGGCCCTAGCAAAGACGCAATTGCTCGACTAAACTATGCAAAGAGTTGTTAAAGGTGCTTGCCACTTCCCAGGAGGTGCATCATCTAATGCACGTTGTGGACCTTGAGGCTTAAAGGGAATGATTTCCTCATTAGCCTCGACCCATGATGCGCTCTCCGAGATCTAGAGAAAGAAGAAAAGACGATTCAAGGACTAGCTTTACGTCCGCATGTGAAAGGTGTGAAGAAGATCTACTACCGCATTCTCCTACCGTGCCCTAGGTTTCCATTGGCCCTAAGAAATATTTAGAGTAACTCACTGCGAAAAGGATAATGAGGCTAGTGATTGGGGTAGTGACAAATGCATGTCTCCAAACCAGTCGATTACAATGTATTTTCCCCGCGGTCTCCCTTTGTTACATCTTTCCTACCCTCAAGAACCAAATGCCGACAATTTCTTTTTTTCTCATTTTGTTGCATTGTTTTCTTTCTATGTTTGGGGTACAAAAAGCCGATTGCACTGGGGACATAAATGGTCGTGTTTTGGCCCTATGTTCATAAACCGCAGTCTCATACATATACTACCCACCGCCTTGACATAATCAAAATTTTCTAAACAAGGAGGGGATTGGATTCTGTGGCCTAGCAACTGCTTGTCAGTACACACTTTTTCACTGCAATGGACCCACTAAGGCAGCTCACTTCGCAGAGCCCGGTCCCCTACGACAAGACACACCTACGTAGTGAAACCTGCCTGCACCAACACAAACAATGATATTCGGTCCTCCTTCGGTCGATTGACTTCCTTGCCACCCTTATAATATTTCATTATCACTAGCATTTCACACTTCATCATCAACTCACACGCCAGCATGGCTACGTCGCCAGATACCAACTCAAATCCTATAGATACCAATTGCTTCCGATAAGATACCAATTCTGAAATCTTTATATACCAATTGGACTTAATAAAGGTAATTCTACACGCTTGAACGATGAAGGGAAAGAAACAAGTGAAACTTCCTAGATGCCTTATAGCTTACGAAGATTAGACGTGGATGCTTACCAATCCATTCCAGGAGTGTACTCCAACATTGCTCAACATTGCCCTTGTACTTGTAATATTAATAATCTAGACGATCTGATACGAACTTGTCACGATCTAATTAGGCGTCATGCAGTAATTCCACCGACTTTGACTTGATAGGAGAACCCTCTTCCTAATCAAATGAAAATAATTATGGATGTCATAAACTTGCCACCAACCAATGTTTATTCTTGAAATACTATTAAAATAAAAGAAAAATGCTCCCAAAACCTTGATTCTCCCAAGAATCAAGTCTAGATAGGTACAAGAGATCTATATGGAATAATTAAAAATAAAAAAGACATTGCTCGCCGCAAAAGTGCAAGCTAATGTCAAATGCCATGTCATCATGAAACCTTCAAACCGACAGGTTGTGATTTACATCACTTTGCGATGCTCAAAACTAAGAAAAATAGCATGAACGTAGGTGATGTTGTGTGGATATACACTTTTCCTTGATTGCCGATGAATTGATGTTGACCTAAAATGGAAAGAAAGCTTGAAAGATGAAAAAGAAGCAAATGAAAAACCACGCATAAGCCGTAGGAAGGACCTACTTAGTCGCATCGAGGGCCTTGAAAAGTTGTAGAAGGCTTAAGGCACAAAGAGGAAAAATGTACGAAGTTCAACTGGACGTATCAAGCCGGGTACGAGTTGTGATGAAGAAATCGTACAAAATTAAGAAAAAGCGTACAAGTGCTGACTCTGCTACGTAAGAATGTACGACTCGTGGGAAGAAGGTGTACGAGTCGTACCATGTTAGTTTATTGAACATCATAAGAATTCCAAAAGTTTTGACTAAACTAGGAGAGCTCTAAGATGGGTCATATAAAGTAGGCACAACGCATCAGATCTAACACCTGATCAAATTAATGCAAATAATGCAAGGCATGGCAGGTAATTTATGAGTCATAGAAGTCGCTACGGGTCGTAACCGGCCTGTGACGCATCGCGACCATGGAAATTCATCCACTTGAAGCTTAGGAAAAGGATTCTCGTGTCTATATAACATTTTAGTTTTATTTTGTAGGATAATCAGATGACGATAACAAAGGTCTAGTAAGAAGGAAGAGAGGATTATGGGATCAACTCAGATCAACTTTCTGAATTCATCTGTTTCTGAACTTGTTTTAAGATTTTACTATTACTTATAGTGTTCATAAATATTGCAGTATGATTTTATTACTAATCATGAATGCAAATCACAACCTTGGAACTATGAGAGGCTAAACCTCCTTATCTAGGGTTGTGGCAACCATGGCACTTAACTAGTTAGGTTACACAAAGTGATTCTAAACCAATGATAAATGCTTATATTATATTCTCTTCTATGCTTAAATGTTTTTAACGGTGCACAATGTTAGGAAGTGCCCGAACTTTTTACTTGCTTTGGTCGAAGAGGTAGAGACTTAGAAAGAGAATGACAAACAGCCTGATTTTGATAACGGCTATAGTAACTTGAGTTGTGGTCACAGATAGTTAAATCGAACTTAGTGATAACCGATAGTTTTAAATCGCTCATAAGACTTGGTCGAGTAATTGAGTATAGTCATTCAATAGGGACTCAGTTTGTCATTTGAATTAAATCCTGCTATCAGTTCTATAAGTTAGCATTGATGATAATCACGAGTGTATACCCAAAGCGCTTATGAACTAATTAACACAAACCCTAGTTATCCATTGGATATTGACGTAACATAAAAATTTTGATACTT
The DNA here is from genome assembly GCA_018107945.1 of Datura stramonium. NCBI lineage: Eukaryota > Viridiplantae > Streptophyta > Magnoliopsida > Solanales > Solanaceae > Datura > Datura stramonium. The sequence goes on from JACEIK010000663.1 coordinate 9,236, forward strand.
GCTTATTATTGACTTTTCTTGTATCACCCTATTTTGAAGTAACTACCCATGTGTCTCGCTACCGGCTACAATCTAGTCTCCCTATTCCCCGTGATCGACTCCCATCCTTTGTGGGTTCTTTATTGACAACGTCCGCTTCTCACTTCAAGAAGAGGTGCTGTTTGGAGCGCTATCAAAGTGTGGCGCCGTTGCTCGCGAACACGGATGAAACTAGGATTATTAGCTTGTAACAACCTTTTGGTAGTTATTTCCTTAATTACATTTATTTTTATGTTTTTGATACACATGTGCTGTTCTCCGTGGAATGTCAAACACTCGGAGTAGAGGATGTCCCCTTGTTCAATTAAATCAGAGATCGAAAGAACACGCGTAACATGGAAAACCATGAGCAAAGAGAGGCCCAGCATAGATGAAGAAGCTAGGCAAGCCAAGCTGTCACAGACTCACACTCAAAGATGTGCGGAAGATGAGAGATAAAGTGGTAAATGCCGTCGACAAGGGATGGGCAATGTAGCTCATAGATTTGCCCCTCGCTCTTTAATGATGATGATGACCTAGACATAGATAAAGCTCTGTCGACCGGAGCAATTGTTCCACCAGCATTGCCCGCTTGGTCCAAATTCGACATTAGTAGCACCATGATTCAGCTGCTAAATATGAAAGGGGTGTTTAGTGGTCATGCAAACGATGATGCCAACCTCGCACTTAATGAACTTCGTAGGAATATGCAACGCGTATAGGCTGCCCGTAGTGCCGTGATGCAATACGGCTCACTTTCCCTTTTTCTCTATTAGAAGCTACTTTGTGGTTACCGAAGCTGCCCAACGACTCCATAACCAACGAGGGAGCTTTTAAAATGTGCCTTTTGGAGAGATTCTTTCCCATATCCGTAGATGTTGCAAATAAAAGATGAGATCTATAAGTTTCGATGCGATCAAGACCGAGGCACTCTATGAAACTTGGTTGAGATTCCAAAGAAGTTGATCAAGTGCCCCAACCACAAAATTCCAGATGATAGTTTGTTGGAAATTTTTTATAGGTCTATGAACAATAAAGACCAAGTATGTAGCGCATAATAATAGTCGATGGCATTGATGAGTCACACTCGGGAGCAAGTCGCCACCATTCTGATAGGGTGACTAAGAGACAAACCGGGTCCGGCATACAAGAGAGGCTGATGCAAAGGGTGTGCGCATATGCCGTTGGTTTTACTATGTGACCAATGGAGAATAAAAGAAGAGCGTGACTGGGGGAGTTGGCTCACATGCGCACATCATTGTACATGCTCACAAAGAATATTATGGGAGCTGGAGTCAAAAAGGTTAATGCAAGGTACTCAAGGAAGGAGCAAGGAGCCGATCACTCTTATTCTTAGGAGGAGGCAAAACTTTGGACAACTGTATGATTTCTAAACCATCTCCCAATCTTCTGGACAATACAATTGGCCTCCTCTAAGGTTTTGGAAATCAAGGTTGGAACTAGTATTGAGACAACTACAACAAAATAGGTTCGTGAGATAGGAGCCGAGGCCGTGAGTGGAAGGTGATTGAGGCGCAATGATAGTTATCGCAATGACCAGCCGGATCCTATGTGTCTCCCAATGCATGAGAAGGGGAGGTCAGAAATCAAAGTTGGAGAGCATGATGGATGAGATGTTGAAGAAGGTGAGGTCCACGATGATCGCTAAGGGAGATCCGAGGTGATTTGTCAATATGTGGGTCAAAAGGTGGAATCATGTTACCACCATCAAGAGAATTGAACACCAACTTAACCGCGCATCAATCAACCCTCGACAAAGGGTACATTTCCTAGCAACACCGGCCCAAAATTTGAAGAACGATGCACATTGTATGACAATAATGACTAGGAGTGGTAAAACCACTGCTGACTCCCGTTGAAGTTGAAGTTGAATGGAAGAAAGAGAACATAATGAAGGATGATGATACTAGTGCTGACAATGAGACTAGTGAGTTGCAAAGGCCTCGAGAGGAGGAAAAGGAGCCCGTCATGAATCAAGGAGCAACACAAGTGCAAAAGCTATCCCACGACCACAACCACCATTCCCCCAAAGGATGAAGAAGAAGGTGTAAAATGGTAAGTTCCGTAAATCCTTTCAATGCTTAAGCAATAGCTCATGAACATACCATTGGTCAAGCATTGCAGCAAATGCCAAGATATGTAAATTTTATGAAGGACCTAGTGACAAAGAAGAGATATGTGAAAGGTTGTGGTCTGACGATATGCTTGCCAAGGTAGATAAATTTATATTCCTAGTGTGACTTCATGATTTTTTATTGCAAAGGTTGATAATGAGGTCCTCATCATTTTGGGGCAGACCATCTCTGCGATATGTGGAGAGCTCTAGTAGATGTAAAGTGAGCCGGTATATTGAAGTTTAGCCGAATCAAGAGGAGGTCACATTCAACATCTACAAGAAAATAAAGCAACCCAATGAATTTAGTGTGATCTCGGCAATGGAGGATGAGTATGAATCACTTGACGAATTCTGAGTAGTCAAGAGATTTTTGTCATGTTACGTTAAATCAAGCACTTCTTGGGAGGCAACCCAAGTGGTGGACTAGGCAGTCCGAGTAACTAGCTTACCTACATCGTGCCACAATGTTAAAATGAAATGCTTCTTCGGAGGCAACCCACTATTGAACTAATGTGTGCTCGGCAGTGTGGAAAATCGAAAAACAGAGGTCAAGCATCCGTCGCTATGGCTCTCAAGACAACCCGTAATGAGATCCTACGAGCCGTAGCAAAGAACTGTTAGGTTTAGAATAAAAAGATTCCAAATCCCGACCTACGAGTCATCCTATAGATCATATCTCAATGGTACAAGTCATACGATGTATCTGTGAGGTCGCCTGGGTAAGTTTTCTTAACAGTTTCCTAATGAACCAAGGGACGAGCCATAGGATCTTCCTACAACTCATGGTATGAGCATGATCAAGTTGAAATTAGTACGATAGTTCCTCGACTTGGCCCAATTTTTTTTTAAAAAATTTCTACCATTTAAACTCCCTAAACCTATTCTCCCACACTCAAATACTCAAACACATGACTCCACTTCACCTCCCCTACCCGTAACTCAACAACAACCAAAGAATCAAGCAAACTTCTTGCTCGACTCAAGCTCGGAAAACCCTAGATCAAGCGCCTACCATTGATGAAGCATCAATCAAGTAAGTGTGCAATGTAAAATTTGTTAAAAAGTCATATCAGCTTGAAGGTGTCAAAACCCCCGTGAGTCACTACTTGATTTGGAAATTTTATGCTGAAAATAGGCAATGATCATGGTGTTGTTACTCTGTGTTTCTTCGACCAAAAGAGATGCTAGATTCTAGATGAATTGAGTTTTAAAAATAAATGAGTTATGGGTAGTGGTTTAAGAAATGGAAGATTGGGCTTTTGGAGTTAAATTAAGTGATTGATGTGCCTATACTCGGGGGAAATATGAGTACCCTAAAAATAAAAATAAAAAGAGTAGTAGCAAAAAACCGAGAAAGAAATTAAGTGGTGCGAGGCACAACACGGATCATGGTATGCTACCACGAGGTTTGCATCATACCGTGCTACCAATATGAATATAGTTGTGTGAAATGTCCCTATGACTCATGGAGACGACGAATGAATACCATGAGTCGTGGAAAATTTTGAACAACATAAAAGGTGGCTTCATTAGACGACTCATAGTACCTGACCGTCACCCTTGTGGTACGAGTCACCTACGAGTCGTACTCGCGAGTCGCATCAAAACTAATGCAATTCTCGTGGACTTTCCACTAGTAGTACCTTCATGGTATAATTGTAGTGGTGACCAAGGATGAAATTCGTAACATTTTCTTTCTAATTCTTCTTTTCAAAAACGTGATTTCTAACTTCTTTCTCTATATGTACAATGACATACAAACGCCAGAGCAGGCAAACCAAAAGCCCAAAAAGGAGATATTAATGAACCGACCGACTCTAGAGTTTGACAAGGACTTAGAGTCACCAAGGGCTTGGGATTGAGGAGCATCAAGTAGACAATTTACACCAATGTGTGGAAACTCAACCACTAGGGTGAGAACAAAGGCCTGGGTTAGCAACCATCGCCACATTCGCTCAAGCTCCCCATCCGAAGAGGGAGCGAGGAGTAACGTCAAAAAGGCGTGGAGTGCTGACTAATGATGAAGAAGGGTTAGAGAGACCCAGAGGAAAAGGAAAGCAAAGACTGATGAGTCGAGGAAGAGGCTCCGCTAAGTTGCACAAGAGAACATCCCACCTAGGGAAACAGAAACCAAAGGGAGAGTGCTCGAGCCAAAGAAATTTTGGAACAAGGCACTTCTCTCACCACCAAAATAAACCATGAGGAGCATTCAAGAAGAACCATGGATCCTCACAAACGCATTGAATGAAATTAAGGAGATGAAGTGGATTTTTTGCTTATATGGTTTTTGAGGGATGGCAAGAGATCAAAATGCAGTACAAAACATAGTTTTGGAGTTCTACAATTAAATACTTGGCCACCATGGAGGTAAAGGAAAAGGAAGGGCAGAAAAAAAAAGACCACCGTATGGAGAGTGTTATGGTCCGAGGCTCAGTAGTTGATATATTCTAAAGTACTCATTGCTCGATTGTTGTACGGCCTTACGCTTACGCCTACCAGGATGATGCCAAAGTATGATTACAAGGTGGAGGTAATGAAGCGCATCGCATCCGAGTGTGTAGAGAGACAGAGGCAAAACTACAACAGTTGGAAGCGCAGGTGATTGCCGAGCATCAAGATGAGGTCAATGGGTTACGCTTTAAAGCACGCACTATAATTCACTAAACTTATTACAAAGACTACTAGACATCAGTGCGCCTACTCTGCTGAAGACTCTACCCACAACGACAACACGCCGAGTGAAGACAAGCAGGGCTTTTTGGTTGCATGCATCATGTCTCGTTACTCCCATCAATATTTCGAGGATCATAGCAAGATGAGATACGAGACCTGCAATGAAATAAGTAGGTATCTAGATCTCATACTGCCCTCAAATTTTCCAGGTCAACTTCTTCTTTATTTTTGTTCCTCCACAACACTTTAACGTAGGATATATCTTTAGTTCTTAGTCTACTTAATCATTTCATCTAATATTGTAATTGGTACCTCTTTTCGTAAGCTAACTCATTAGTGACTTGGATATCCTCAACTGGCACAACCTGGGACGGTCCCCTATAGCATTTTCGCAAACATGGACACATGAAAGATCGAGTGAATAGATTCTAAATCTAGAGGAAACTCTAACTCATATTCCACTTAGCCTATTCTCAAGGATCCAATATGGCCCAATGAACCCTGCCAAGTTTGCTTTTCTTTTGCCAAATCTCGATCACGCCCTTCATCTACGCACTTTTAATGAATACCCAATTATAACATTAAACTCCAAGTCTCTACGTACACGAGTAGGACTTTTGATGACTCGGGCCGCCAATAAACCGCTTCGATATTTACTTTCTAACCGGTGATCATATCAGTCCGACTAACTCGCCTCCTACTCAACCATCCAATAGGGATTCGTATTTTCCTATATATAATTCTTCATAAGGTGCCATTTGAATTATAGAATGATAGTTTTTATTATATGAAAATTTATAGAGGTAAATTCTCATCCCAAATTCCTCCAAAATCGAGCATGCGCCCGTAATATATCCTCGAGTGTCAATGGTGCGCTCGCTCTAGACATCCTGGCTCCTGGGAGGAAAGGATGTACTCAAATTAACTTGTGTCCCTAAGCCTTCCGAAATGATTTCCAAAATCTAGCGCCGTAAATTTTTCCTCTATCTAAGATGATAGGTGCCGTAGATACCGTGCAATTCCACTATCTCTTTAATATATGACTCATAGTACCACGAGAACGTAGATCCGATCGGCGTAAAGTGAGTTGATTTCTGCCAATCTATCGACAATCACCCAAATAGAATCAATTTATGGGGTACGGGTAGTTCTATCACAAAATCCATATTGACTCAGCTCCCACTTCCACATAGGTATAACCATCTCCGAGTTAGGACGCTGTGTGTTTGATGTTCGGCCTTTCATCAATTAGCAATTAGGACACCGTGGAGACAAATTTGGCCGCACCTTTCTTCATTCTAGGCGACTAGTATATCTCTTTATGTCGTGGTACATCTTCTTAGAACCTCGGATGAAGAGTAATGAGAGTAGTTTACCTCGTCCATAACCCGCGGAGTCCTCACATCTAGAATGCATAGGTGACCTCTCGTACCAAAACCCCATCTCGGGTAACCTCGAAAGCTAATGATTCACCTTTGTCGAACTTTTTATCTCCGAGCCGTGCTAAATGAGAATCTTCATACTGCCGCTTTTTTACTCTACCACTGTGGATGATACCGCCGATTCGGATTATAGCCTCTATTATCTTCCAATTCCACAATCAACTACTAAACCGGCTAGTTGGTGCAACTCTCTAGCCATTTCTCGTTGTTCTAGTCTCAAATGTGCCAAACTCGCCCATGAATCTCGCTACTAAGGGAATCTACTGTGGATATTAGCTTTCCTTAGATGAGTACAAAATGTTAACATCATAATCTTTCAAGAATTCTAGCCAATGGTATTATCGCAAATTCAACTCCTTCATGTGAAAATATATCAAGACTTTTATGATAAGTAAAGATATCTACATGTACCCCATACAAGCAATGCCTCCATATCTTTAAGGCACGAATCACTTTAGTTAACTATAAATCGTGGGTGGGATAATTCTTTTCATGTTTCCTTTATTTCCTTGAAGCATACGCAATTACCTTCTCGTGTTACATCAAAACACACCAACCCGACGCTTGCCGTCGCAATATACAACATAACCCGCGAACCTTTCGGCAAAGCTAACACTCGGTGCTGATGTCACTCTATTTTTTAATTCCTAGGAAACTCGCCTCAAAGGCTCCTTTGGCCCATCAAACTTGGCCGTTTCTAAGTCAATATAGTCAAAGGAAAATGGAGAAGGGTAGAAAATCCTTCCACAAATCTATTCTGATACCCGACTAACCCTGTGAAATTGCGAATCTTTTGTTGGAGTTATTTGGTTTAGGCCACATTTAACCGCTCAATTTTCTGTGAATCCACTTGAATACCCTCCGATAATGTGGCCTAAGAAAGGCTGCAGTTTAACATGAACTCACATTTGGAAACTTTTGCATACAAACTTTGAGGTCTCGGGATTTGAAGTACCGTTCACAAATTTCCTTTAAGATCCATTTTAGCTGAGAAGCACAAAATATCAATCCATGAATACTATCACAAATAAATAATATGGCTCAGAAGATATTGTTCATTAGGTCCATTAACACTGCTGGTGCATTGTCGCCTCTAAGGGCATAACTAGGAAACTTGAAATGACCATACTTGGTCTTGAGAACCGTCTTTGGGATATCTTTTCCCAAACTCGAACCCGGTGGTTCTCGAATCTCAAGTCTATTTTAGAGAAATATGTCTCCCTTTGTAGTCGATCAAACAAATCATCTATTCTTCAGAGGTATTTATTCTAAATAGTAACTTTATTCAACCGCCGATAATTTATACATGTAGGGACCATCTTTGTTTCTTACAAACAGAGCCGGCATACCCCACTAAGTGAAGCAATTTCTACTCGATAAAACCCTTTATCTAACAAACCTTTCAAACTATTCTTTCAATTCTTTTAATTTAGCAGTGGCCATTCATCACAGGAATGGATATAGGTTGAGTATCTAGTAGAAAGTCTATAGAGAAATCTATTTCCCACTATAGGGGAATACTCGTGAAGTCTGCCCTGGGAACACATCTTGGAAATCATTAACCACTCGGAATAGAATGGAGAGTTGGGAATTCTTCTTGCACATCCCAAACTCCTAACAATATGGTAGATACAACTTTTTGATATCAAATTCTTGCCCAAGCTAATATATGAACTTACCTTTTGGCGCACCAGATACCTCTCCACTCGCACTACCTCTCCTTGGGAAATGAAATCGACAATTCTAGTCCAAGAGAATAAATGCAAAACTCCTGCATCATGTAGGATGTAGGATTATTACCTAGTTTAATATTGTGTAGAGGATCTAGAACTTACCTAGTTTGTCTTTACATAAGTTGTAGAACAAACTTGGTTAGGAAAGGATTAGACCATTTTTTATTTAGCCCACTTTTTAGCTTATAATACCCTATTAAATAGAAATGAATTCCTTGATCCCATGTTTCAAATTTAAAAGTGACTTATTTCTGCTTAGTAGCCCATTCACCTTCCCTAGTTTGTTTATAATGAACCTATGCTACCCGCCCTTCTTGGACTTTGTGAATCACAACTCAGGAAAAATATCTAAGTTGAGGTTGGCTATTCTATGGGTGCATAAATGAGGTTGGGGAGAAAATAGAAAAATAAAGATAATGAAAAGTTGGGTATGGTGAAGAAAAATATAAGGAAAAAAAGGGGAGAAAAAGAAAATGAAAATGAAAAACAAGTTGGAAAAAGAGAAAGAGAAAATTCACCACATCCATATATGACAATTGAATGGAGGAAAAAGGAAAAAGGGATAAAAAGTAAAAAGTGAAGCCAAGTTGTGTAAAGGCCAATGGAGGGTTAGTCACTATTTCCATATCTACCATACCGACTCGGCTTCATTACAGCCTATAAAAGTCCTACAAAGGATCTTGGCCCGACTATTTAAAACCAAAGTAGAGAAAATAAGGTCAAACCTATGGTATCCGTTATAAGATTTGGAACTTCTTGTTAGAGTGAGAGTCATACTGTTAGTCCCAAATTTCATATATATAATATCTATGAGTGTTGGGGACTTCATTTGCTATGAGGGTATATGGTTTTCATTGCATTCTGCCGCTTATATGTAAATAACATTAGTGATAGCTCGCTCATTGTTACTAGTTAGATGCCATATCTAGATCCATGTGTGTCATGAGTTGTTGCTTCATGTATGAAGGGCCGACTTGGTTTTGAATGAGAAAGAGGGTCAATATTTGATAAAGGTCATGTGCACCAATATTGGTGTGTTGGCTATAGGTCTTGTACTTTACATTCTAGTTAAGCATCATGTTGGTGCTTTGTTGTTGCCCGAGGACATGGAAAAGATTTGAGTTGAGGGTGTTGATGTGTTATGTGTTTACAACACTTTTGATGCTTAAAATCGAGGAAATATGCATGGTCTTAGGCGTGTTTATACAAATATGATACACTTTTGCTATTTTTTAGGGAAGTCATGTTGGAATTGAATTCAGAAAGAAGTGAAAATAGTATAGAAAATGGTGAAGTTGCGTGCTCTCAAGACGTAGCCGTACCTTCCTAGTATGAGTCGTACTATGCATTCGCATAAGACCCAAAGGAACTTCACAAGGTAATGGCCATGTATGACTCTTGATACGAGCCATACTATCTTTGTACGAACTATACCAGAGAAGTCGTGGAAAATTACAGAAGCATGCACTTGTCTTGTCTTCTGGGTACGGTAGCGCCTAGGACTCGTGATGACCACATAAGACCCGTACTCAAGAAGTCAGCGGTGAACTTCGTAGGAAAATGTTGATTGGCAGATTCTAAGTACGAGAGGATACCACGAGTGTAACATTAATGTACGAATCATACCCAAGACATGTGGAAATATTCATACGATGCCAAACGTCACAAAGATAGACCACGATAGAAACGTATGACTCATAACAGTCCTGGGTAGACTTAGTCAATTTCAAAGCTTCCTAGCATTTTATGGATGGAAGGTACAACTCATAGTATCTCATGATAGTTATACATTTCCTTCTTATTAATTTAGGAAACATTTTTGAGTATTTGTATAAATACTTTTCTAGGTTATTTTTTGTTAGAGGCCGACTTTTGATAGAGAACCGATACTTCTGAGATTATTCTTGAGTTTCCCAATACTCTTGGAGATATTACTCATTCTTGAATTGTTCAAGTTTAATTATGCAATAATCAATTGGGTTTTATTTTTAATCATCATTGTTTGTCTCTAATTATGATTTCTTTCATGAATGCTATTTCGTATCTTATAAACATGAGAGGCTAAAACCTCCACAACTAGGATTGGGGGAAACCATGGTGGAATAACTAACTAGGATTTCCACATAGTGATTCAAAATTAATACATATGTTTGTATTGCCTTCATTATTAAACGTTTCTTAATGAAGCGCAACATTATGATTTGCCCGAATTCTACTTGCTCGAACCTAGAGAGGTATACATTAGAAAAGAGAAGAACAACAAAGCCTTGATATTTATGATTCATTGAATAACTTGAGTCATGGCCACAGGATAGTTAAATTTTGAAATGAAATTAAGAAGATTAAAGTGACGACACATAAGAGACCTAATCCAATGATGGAGTATTGTCATCCAATAGATGAATCAATCGCTCTGGATAAACCTATGTTATCAATTCTATAAGATAAGTATTAAGATAGATCACTAGTTCATTGACCCGAAGTTGTTATGAATTCATGGGACGCTTCCCTAGTTAATTGCATAAACTTGACAACAACATCAATTTACAATACTATTACTTGATTAATTCTTCAAAACCCCCTTTAGGGAATAATTGTACTAAAAGCATAAATACTAGCGTTATTCTACATCCCGACCATGTTCCCTCAGGATTGACCCAAATCTGGTTGGGTTCTTTATTAACAATGTCCCCATCATACTTTTACATAGGTGATTCGGCATTAATACCCGCTCCCGTAGGAGATTAGAATTCTAGGTTTTTATGTCAGCTTATGAATTTACTCAATTTTAATAATTCTTCAAGTTTTCAAGGATTATTACTAGTTGAAATTCATGTCTTAGTTTCATTTACATAATATGCTTACTAGCCCTAATCTTTATCTTGATTTATGAGAAACACTTGCATGATTTAGATTCTGGTTAGAAATATTGTATTTTCATGATACTTTCACTTGAGTATGTATTTTAGCATGAATATTTTGATTGAAAGTCAATGTTTTCAAGATGGTCATTGTTCATTGTTCTTATACTATCATGATACATTCAGATAAATTAGCTCGATGTTGTAGAATCGCTTCCAGATCCTTTAGACTTTTGGGGGTACCTCAAGACAAGTAGTTCCGACATAGTCTTAGAACATTAGTTTTGAGCTAATGTTGTCTTACGTATACCTATATGTATTTATGTGTCTTTAGTAGGGAGTAGTACATAGTACCCAAGAGACTCTGGAAATTAGCCAAGACCCAGATCATAGAACTATGTCACCGTGAGGACTTGACCAATGGGTTTTACAATTAGTGATCACATGCCGCTACTATATCCTCGAAAAGGTACAGCTTGGCCCTATTAATGGAAAGTAAACATCAAACTTCACGTATAACTTATGTAGTTGTATGACAAAGAACGATATTCTCACAGCTTCATTACAATTAGAGTTCTCATTCTAATTCAATCTAGATTTCAAGATATGCTTGTGACTCTAATTCGCCTTATCGCTTTTTACAATATACCATATATGTGAATATTTTATGTATTCATGATTTTTGATATAGTCTTTGCATGTTATTTATCAATTTACGAGTTATTAGTATATGTACATTTTATTTATATCTCCCCATACTTAGCATTCCATGTACCGATCATATGCTCTCAATGTGCTATATCGTTTTATGATATAGGCTCGTGTACTCCAAATTTCGCATCAAAACTAGTTTCTCCCGGCGATTTCTAGCATTTGATAGTGGTGAGTCCTCATCTTTCGAGCGCCGAGTTCCCACTTCGCCTATTGCCACTTATAGCTTTTCTCGTACCTTAGAAGCTAGGGGCTTGTCCTAATAACTCATCTTTCAAGAGGGGCTGCATATAGTTAGTTAGCATGTCGCTGATATGTTTTCATATTAGATTCCATACGTATTTACAGATCTCGATTATTTTGTTACTTAGAAACAATTGTTCCATTATGTTAGTTATGTTTCCGCTTAGTTTATTTAGAAACTCAGATCATAGAAGTGTTACAACATGCTATAGGTTAGCTTGGGGTCACTTGTGGCTCTAAGCACCATGTCGTGTTTAGGGTGTTGACTCCTAGTCGTGACAACCTTAGTATCGAGTATCAAGTTTAGGAGTGTCCTAGAAATGTCCAAAGCCGCGTCAAGTAGGTCTTTTTCATAGGTTGAAGTGCTCCACACCTATAAGGAGGAGGCTACGAGCAATTTTTAGGAAAATCACTTTTCTTCATGATTCTTATCGTGCATAGAGTTTTAAACTCTAAAATTTTCTCCTAACTAGTGCTCTACCATTTTTAGTTGATGATGCCTCCAAAAAGTGGAAAAGAATAGAGGAACAAGAATGCTAACTACCCAGCCCCACCAGCCTCCTACAACCCCTAACGATCAAAGTCATGTATGCACTCCGGCCGCTATTCGAACATGGGAAGCAATACTGTGGTGACCAACCAGTCAACTTGTAGGTCGTTGTACCTACCAATGCCACGGGTCTATAGTCACGCGCATTCTAGATTTTACTCGGATGAAGGCCCCACATTTCATGGGTCTGCTAGATAAGAAGTCAGCAGGAATCATTAATGCAGGCACCTAAATCATGGGTGTTACCATTCAAAAAGTGCAGGCAGCTCGCTATGGTATAAGTAGTGGAAAGAGGGAAGGTGGATGGTGCGGGGTGTCCAAGGGGGAGGGGATGAGTTTGTGACTGTGTTCTTGGATAGATTCTCTTCCCCGGGAGTTAAGGGAAGCTAAGACCGCTTAAGTTGTGAATTTGAAACCGTATCGACATAAAGGTGCAAGAGACTTGGAAGTTCACTCAATCACAAAGTATGCTCCAGAAATGGTTGCTAACCCAAGTACTGCATGCTCAAATTTGTGAATGGAGTCTCAAACTTGGCGTTGAAGGAATGCAGGACTACTATGCTTATCAACGATAGACATCTCCGTGCTTATTATCCATGCGTAACAAATAGAGGCAGAGAAAATGAAGGTGATTGAGAGGGAGAGTGCTGGAAAAAGGGCAAGTCCATTTGAGTATTCACAAGAGAGATCGAGCGGTAGTAGTTTCCCTACAGAGTACAGAGACCTCCAAACACCCTCATCATCCAAAGGCTCCTTCATCCAAGCCCCGTAAATATTGGAGGGTGGAGCACTAAGCTCCGCCTTAGAGCTATGTTCCAAGAACCGCACTCTTTTCTAGTATGTCCTAAGTGGTAAGAACCATCCGGAGCGAGTGTTGTCTAGGAAAAGACGATTGTTTTGGTTTTGGCCAATCGGCATGTTGAGAGGGAAAAACTGTCGCCAGGACGAGGAAGGCCTGGGCCCACTATACGCCAGCCTCCGCTGTGTCGTCAAATTAGTAGTGGTACTACCTAGTACCTGGTATACCGTGCGAATCGTTTCTATGCCTTATCCTCCCATCGAGCAGAGAAATCACTTGGATGTAGTCACGCTGGTATATTACGCCTCTTTAGATAGATGTGCATGCTTTACTAGATCCAAGAGCCGCACTTTCGTGACTACATAGCTATCCAATTTGATATTAGTCCAGAATTTCTAACCATTTTCAATCTCTACTCTTAGTTGGTGAGTCAAAGTATAGCTATCAGTATAAAGAAAATGTTTTGTCATAGTATTTCATAAAGTCACCATAGTTCATCTAGTAGAGTTAAGATATGGTCGATTTTACCCGAGGCATAGGTTGGTTACATTCTTTCTATGCCTCAAATGATCGCGTAACCGGAGTCATTAAATTCCAGTTTCCTAATAAAACCATTCCTAGATTGGAAGGGCAATAACTTCGCCTAAGGATCTGTTTATCTCATACCTCAAGGCTAGAAATAATCTCAAAGCGGGTACATCTATCACCTAGTTAGTGGTCAATGATTCTAGTTCTGAAACCCCAAATTGTCAATCGCTCTAGTCATTAGTGAGTTTCTAGACATGTTTCCCGAAGATCATCCTGCAGTTCCTTCCCGAGCGGGAAAGAAACTTTAGGATAGACCTTCTGGGGACACCTGTACCAACTTACCCACCTACGTAATGGCTCAAGCCGAGCTCAAAGAGCAAAGGAATGTATGAAAGACTCCTTCTAGTAAGGGCTTCATCAGACTCCAATATTTTTCCATGGGGTGTCCTACCCTATTCGTGGCGAAAGAAAGACGATACACTTAGAATGCATCAAGTACTGTAGGATGAACAAGGTCACAATTAGGAACATATCCTATACCCAGACTAATGACTTTTTCGACTCAACTCCAAGGAGCTAGATATTATTCCAAGGTGATCTCGGGAATGATACCACTCAACTCAAGGTCGAGAATGTGACATTCCCAAAATAGCCTTCGTAACTCAAAGTGGTCACTACAAATTTGTAGTTATGTCTTTTTACTAGCCAATGCCCTTGCACCTTTTATGGATTTGATAAATAGGGTATTAAGGAAGAAACTGACATGTTTGTTACTCGTCTTTATGTATCTATATTCTAGTTTAACATGCACAAGAGGAGGAGCATGAAGACCATCTGGATAATAGTTTTGCGTACTCTCAAGGACCGACAGCTTGTTCACTAAATTCAAGTAAGGCAGAATTATGCATAAATTAGTGGCATTCCTCGATCATGTTTTCTCCAATGAGGGTATTTAGGTGGATTCTAAAAAGGTAACGTACAATCAAGGACTCGGCCAAGATCCACTTATCTTCAGACACCAAGAGTTTCTTGGGCGTACTGGTTACTACCAATGATTCATAGAAGGATTCTCCTCCATTTGCCTCTCACTAAACTAATCAAAAGGAGGTGAAGTTTTAGTGCTAGATGCATGAGGATATTTGTGGTTGAAGACTAACCATCATAGCTCCCGGGGCTTTTGAAGCCAGAGGTTCGATTTAATAGGATCTATAGTGATGCCTCTAGACATTTATTGTGTTTCAGTAGATATAAATTCATAACTTATGCTTCAAGATGATTTCAAGGTTCATGAGAAGAACTATCCAACTTAGGTTGCCCGAGTGCACGATGCGTACGTGGTCGCTAAGGAATATAGGACTCCGAAATCCCTATTAATAATCCTCAAAGACTTGTTAGTTCAACAATTTAAGGTTTTTTTTTTATTTCGATATTCTATAAAATGTATTGGAAATGGGGAATGGTTTGGAAAATTAACTACTAAAAATTATAAATATAAAATTAACTAAAGACTGTTGCAAACTTGGTTTTACTAAAGATGATGATGAAAATCTAGGAAATGGAACTTTGTTGCAAAGCTGAGTTTTCAAGATCAGATTACACTAGAATCCATTCTTCCTCAGGTTTCTAGTAGTAAGTTATTATCCTGGTTTTCCATTTTATTGAGCATCCAAGAACGCCTATATCCTTATGATAATGTGAGAAACATGAAATGGTGGTTATGCCTACTTGTATTTCAACTAAATAGGTTGAAGGCTATATCCCTATCCTCAACAATGACTTCTATTCTCTCACCAATTGGTTTTAGGGTCTTTGAATTCCTATTTTATTTACCTTTTACCTTCAGCTTCCTTTTCCAAATTCAACTAAAGCCAACGTATTTAATCATGTTGATCAGGCCAATGAATAAGCAACTAAAACAAGAAAATATAAACAACCATTAAAGAAGAACTCAAAACTTGCATAAATGTCTATCAAATATCAAGCATCTGCCATGGCCGAAACCCTACAAGATGAGTTTATCCACTCATATACAAGTGGAAATACATAGACTTAATAATCAATATTCATATTAAACAAAGAATAAAAAGAAGAAACCTAGTTCAGAACTTTTCTCCTCTTTCAAGCCGCTTACAACCTCCACAAAATGATTTACGTAATAAACCTGAATTAAAAGATGTGTACAAACACCAGAGGCTATATATATATTTCACTCTTCAAATGAAACTTCCTCGCCTCCAATACTTAGCTTTAAAATCGTAGTTTCTACTTCCGTAATAACTGTGTGCCACCCCATCTATACCCCCCAAGTTCCGCTCAAGTTTCCTCCGACATTTGGCTCAGGCGCCAACCCTATCCATAGCACCAAGAGTTAGCCAAATATCCACTCTTCTAGATCATTCTTGGGCACTTATAGCCCCGCATTGTTTGTCAAAATTCTGGCTCTAGAACCCTCTTGGCGCCCAACCCCATCCATAACACTATAATTTTAAAAAATTCTAAATATGTTATGCTTATGGGGCTCTACGCCATCCATCTCACCAAATGGTTAAATGAAACATCTCAAGTTTTTGCACTCTAGCTATGTGCCATTTCCCTCTGCATTTTATGCACACCTTCTTTAAGTTTGGGAGCCGGCGCTATAGGGCCGAGGTCCTTCTTCTCGCCCTTTCTCAAAACCTTCCACCTTGGGTCATTTTTTGTGTCCTTCTTCCTTGGTTTTCTACTTCCAAACATCTCAAATAATTTTAGCATAAAACACACAAACACATGAATTTATTCATTTAATAAGGATTATGAACTCAAAACAAGGTAAAAGATATGCAAAAAGCTTAACCAAGTATTGGAATATTCCCAATATCACCACCCCACACTTAAACCATTTTCGCTCCTCGAATCCCATTACACACATAAATCTCATATATTTTACCACCACAATTGTACCCGTATGAATTCATACTCAACCCACTAACATAGAGCATAGATCAAGTGGTTCATCAACACACAACAATTCTCATCAAGTGTATATAAAGGTTTCCTGTGAGAATCAAGACCATACAACTCTATAAACAAATTTCTTACTTTTCAAAACATAGGGCCGACATGATTACAGACATATGCAACAAATAGTACATGGATCTCTAGACATCTTGTGCCCTCACTTTTAATGATGTCTCTCTCGGCTGACATCAATGCAAACACATGGAACATAGAAAGCTAGGCACCCTCGACTTCACAAATGATGTAATGCACATATGTCACAAACCATAAGTTTTCCCTCATGTTCATTTAGACTACTTTGTTGTTTCAAGAGATTTGGATCACAAGGACTTTTATTGGTTGTAATGTCAGCTAAGGGATGGGTAGGAATGATATCTCTTTTATAGTGATTATCACCCTAAGCACTTTTAAGACATTTTTCATTTTTCTTGTTCACCGCCTTTTCCTTGTTGTTCACCCTTCACTTCACTCATCCTTTTTGTTTTCTTCTCGTCTTTCACTACATGACTTATAGTCTTTGCTTATAGAAGCAATAAGGACTTTGCAATTAAAGCTTTATCTTTCATTGTCCCAGCGTAAAGTAAACAACACAATTTTGTGGGCACCCCTTTTTCATTTTTTTTCCTTTACCAAATTTTTCTTTTTCCATAACATTACACTTTCGGTGAATCTTTACTTTCAAGTCTCAAAGTGCATAAAATATCTTTTTGGATCAATAATTCTGAGGTCTCACAAATAGAGGGATTAAGCTACTTTCTTGGATAATAAATAATAAGGCTGGTGGCTCAAAGGGGTTAACTAGGACACAATGTTTAGGAAGGTAAACAAACATGAAAAAGAATGGATTTTTCAAAAAAAATGCCTTGATCATTTCCTAACTTCCTAACAACTAGCTCTCTTCCGTACACTAAGGCAAGTTCTAGATTCTACAATATGTACAAACAAGATAATTTAGCTCACCTCTCATGGAAATGAAGAATCTAGCCGGGCTCTACAACTACACATTCACAATCATATTGAATGATATTTTCATTACTAATCCCTTAAAATCATCTTGAGTCAAATTAAAAGATATATGTGTCTCTCATGGAATTTCACTTATTCATTCTTCACATCCCAAAATATCCTATAGACAACAAGCACCCGCTAACATCACCGACTGTGCAAACCAATTTAACTATTTCACTTGCTCTTTTATACGTATCTAAGAGAAAATACGTGAAAGTATAAACACTTTACTAATCATTAAATAGAAAATAGTGGTTCAATAGAATCCAAAATCAATCTATGAAATTCAACAATCATTCAAATACCAAGTTTCTAGCCCAAATCCCACAAAAGACTATGAGCATCTAATAGAGTAACATGAGTCTAATCAAGTAAGCATTCAAACCCCAAGAAATAGCTGAAAATAGATAGAGCTAAAATGACAACTCTATGAATCAATGCGGTGGCTCACTCAAGCAATAGAATCTAAGCGAACGGACTTGTCAGCCAATTAGCCCCATGTTCCACAATGGTATCTTCTTAAACATGCAAGTAAGCAGAGGAGCTATATATAAATATATAACTTAGTAAGATCCTTGACCTACCACTTTAAATACCTCCGGAACAAGTGTTAAAAAAATATATATATATATAATTTTTTTTATGAATTTTGAGTTTTTTTAATTTTTTATAATATAATTTTCAAATAAGATACACACAATTAACTATCAAGAATACTACATATTTCAACACAATTTACACTGCGGCATATCATGAATGAAATCTACTAAAATTACTCAACACCATGATTCTGCACATAGCATACACAACATTAGCATTGTCAAGCAGGCATGCACAATGCCTAGCGATATCAGGGACATACACAAATGCCCCCAACCTCATGGCTCACGGTTGTAATACCTACGAAATAATTTAAATAAAGAGATTTTGGGTTCTTAAATATAAGATATACGCGCCGGCCTCCAAGAACGCCTATTCTTCCAAGAATACACTCGTCCAAACACATGGACCATGCATAAAAATACATTTTTAAAAAACGGACTTAAAAAGCAAGCATTCAAAGCATAAAGTCTCACTTACCTCGAATTCACATCTCAAACTACACAAAAATGCATTTAGAATGGTTAAAACACTTCAAAAGAGATGTTTCCTTTAATTTTTAATAAAAGTCAAATTTGCAGTTAAAGGTTTGACCAAAGATGTCAACTCTTCCAACGGGGCAGTAATTCCCTAACTATGACCACCGACGCATTCTCCTAGACGAGAGGACCTTAACATTAATCAAAATGAAATTTTTAATAATGTTTGCCCTTTCAATCGATGATTTGGGTTGAAGATTCTAGTATCTAAACTTTCAAATATTTAAAATTTTCCATGTTCCTACCTTGAAAACTTTCTTATAACCGCATAATAAACTCAAAAAAAAAATTAGGATCATTACCTTGATAACGTGATGAAAATTCCTATTTGTCTCTTCTCTTTTTCTCCCTTTCTTCTCTTTTATTCTACTGCATTTTCTTTTCTTCTCTTTATTTTCCACGCTTTGTAATTCAAGTGATGCAAATAAACTAGCTTAGAAAAAGTTTGAGGTAAGGAAAGAACAAGTACTGTAGGAATTCGTAGTTAATCGCCTGAGTGATTCAGACTCGCCTTATCTAATTAATCTTATATATTGATGAATTGTCTTTAAAATAATTATAAATATTTATGGGGCAAAGGTTGACCCTAATAGACTGCCTTAAGATAGAGAATCACAAAATTAAGGTGTTAGATAAGGTTGAAAGAACCTAAATGAATAATGCTTCCCTAGTTAGTATGAGGGCTGGAAAATTTAGCTTGGAGAATTGTGAGATATTCTTTGCGATGGCTTTGTTGTGAATTTTGGATTAGAAGGGACTCACTCACCCGAGTTGACTCGGGAAAGTGGATTTTCCTGATAAAATATGATATTTGTTGTGGATTTATTACTTCTTTTTAAATGGTCACATGAGTTGACAAAAGTATAATGTAAGGAAACATTATGCTAAGGGATCCGTGGGTTGATAAATCAAGCATCGAGTAGTCATACGAGTTGACCGGTTGATATCATGTCGCTTTATGTTAATGAGTTGTGAGATAATAGATTCTTATCCCGTGGTGAACGTGAATGAGATTGTTGGTATACCTTACCTTGATGACAAAGCTCATGTCCGAGGTAGGCATCTAGACGAAGCGTAGTTATATGTGTATTAGTACTCTGGATATGAGTGGCTCGTGCCTGCGGTGAGCATCCTGTGATCACTATGAATGGGTACACAGAAGGTATGACTAAATTTCATACTCATTGGTGTACGACATGAGTACACAGACAGTATGATTCATAAAGCTTGGGTGTACAAGACATAGATTTTTAGATCCCGTCATGATCAAGGAAGAAATAGGACCCTTCCTCAGTGTGTGTGTGTGTGCATAAAGGATGTGACAGAGGCATATGCTCACAGATTACCAATGATATAAATGTATCAAAGAGCAGACATGTATGTCATGATATATATATGGGATATGAGATATATATCGCATGCATGTTCGATATATACAGCTGTATCATGGAGTATAGTGACAGGTATTACACCGATATGGGTACAAATACTTGATATGATAAAATTGATGATGACAGCTTTCTTTATTTATTGTGTGTTCAATGCTCATGTGATCTGTCGTACAATCATGTCATACTTGTTTTATATGTCTCGGATATTTGATGAAATTGATTGGGTATGAGTTAATATTTTCATAAATAAATGTTGGATAAATATGATTTATGTATCGTTGTTTGATTATTCCCGACTGCTAGAGTGTTTCATAAAATGGGAAATAAATTAAATGTTTGTGATAAGATGAAACTTATGAAGTGTATACTTTATTGGAATGTGTATTGTTACAGCTTTGTACATTGTTAATCCTTTGTAATGGATGAGGCGTTGAAAGAAGTAAGGTTACTAGAGAAACGAGTTACCGCCCTGACCAAAAGACGCTACAACAAGAGAATTCCTGTGAGTGTTAAGACCACGTAGCGGGCCAAGTTACCGCCACATTGAGGCCTAAATAGCAGGCCTGCGCTCCTCAGCCTAAGCCGGATAGAGAAATACGCTGCATGGTTAAATAACTATCATGAATAAAGAGTGAAGAAATTGTCTTGGTAAATTATTGAGAGTCTTTAAACTCAGATATTGATTGTATATTAATTTTATAATTATTTGTAAAATAATTAGAATGCATCAAGACCAGCTATTAGACACAGCTAATGGCATCAAGTTGATTCATTGTAGTCGACCAATGATGCCTATCAGTACATGTTGTATATTGATACTACTCTTGCTACACCTTTTTGGGTGTAGGTTGTGTGAGGTTTGAAGTTTCATAATGACGTGGCATTTTCTGCATCAGCTTTTGAACTTTTTTGTAGGCGGAGCTATGTCTTTTTATTTTTTGGTATTTTTTTTAGATCTCTTGGACCTATCTAGACTAAATTCTTAGGAGAGTCAAGGTTTTTGGGAGCAATTTCTTTTTATTTTAATAGTATTTCAAGAATAATGTTGATTGGTGTAAGTTTATGAGATCCATAATTATTTTTCATTTGATTAGGAAGAGGGTTCTTCGATCGAGTCAGAGTCAATTTAGGTGTCTGCACGACCCGCACAATTAGATCATGACAAGTTGGTATCAGAGCATCTAGATTACTAGTCTTACAAGTACCAGAGCAATGTCGAGTAGACTCTTATGAATTCGTGCATAGACGTCCACATCTAATCTTCGGGAAGCTATAAGGCATCTAGGTAGTTTCGCTTGTTTCATTCCCTTCGTGTCGTTCAAGCATGTCGATTAACTTGTTAAGTCTAATTGGTATCTCATCAGGCTTAATTGGTATCTATAGGATTCCAATTGGTATCTGGAAACGTAGCCATGTTGACGTTTGAGTTGATGATGAAGTGTGAAATGTTAGTTATAATGAAGTATTATAAGGGTCGCAAAGGGAGATCAATGTGACCAAAGGGAAGAATATCGCTATTTGTGCTCTTCTAAATGAGTATCACTGCAGCAATGTGTGTCTTTCCATAGGGGACACGCTACAGCGAGAAGTGAACCGCCTTAGTGGGTCCGTTGCAGCGAAAAAGTGACCGCTACAGCCAACAACTTCTAGACAGAATCCAATCCCCTCCCTGTTTAGAAAATTTTTAGTTATGTCAAAGGTGGCGAATTGAGTATATGTGTATATGAGAACTACAGTTTTTATAAATATGGGGCCAAAACATGGCCATTGTAATTCGAATGCCCCAATAGGCACCTATACCCCAAATAGAGAGAAAAAGAGGAAACAATGCAACAAAATGAGAAAAAAGAGAAATTGTCCAGCATTTGGTCCTTCGAGGGTAGAAAGTATCTAAGCTAAAGGGAGACCGCAGGGGGAATACATTGTAACTCCAACTAGCTGGAGACCTTGCCGCTATCATTACCCCGGTCACTAGCCTCATAGTCCTCAGTGAGGAAGGATTACTCTGAAACATTTTTCGGGGTCAATGGGGGAACCCCAGGGCTTTGAAGGAGGGTGAGGGACTATATCTTCTTCAACCCATTCACATGCGGACGTAATGCTAGTCCCGAAATCATCTTTTATTCTTCTCTTACTCTAGATCCTCCCGGAGCTCATCATGGGTCGGGGCTAATGAGGAAACCATTCCCTTTAAGCCTCAGGGTCAACAACAACTTCATTAGATGATGCACCTCCCTAGGCAGTGTAGGAAACCCACCCAATAACTCCTGCATACCTATCAAACCAGCCCCATCACTGCCAGGGCCATCACTGTCATCCTTTGAGTCAGTCTTCCTCATCTTCCTACCCCTTCCATGGGCACTTCACCCTCAGGGGATTTAAGGGTGCATCAAACCCTAGCATACAACCCCTCACCTTTCGACGCATACCTACCTATCAATATAGCATAATGCTGAGGGAGGAAAATGGTAGACTAGCCCCACTCTAGGATTGAAAAAGTTCAAATCACCATCCTGCCCTAACTCTACCATTTCTAGTGCAAAAACCTCATAAAATAGCCTATAGGAGGATGATTTAGATTACTTGAGAATATAAATACTAGTAGAACTGGTGTAGTTGAGACTTTTTCCCAGTTAGGGATATGGGGATGGGAGAATTATGTTCGTGTG
Organism: Datura stramonium; assembly: GCA_018107945.1. Classification (NCBI taxonomy): domain Eukaryota; kingdom Viridiplantae; phylum Streptophyta; class Magnoliopsida; order Solanales; family Solanaceae; genus Datura; species Datura stramonium. The sequence continues at coordinate 32,135 of JACEIK010000663.1, forward strand.
TTAGGCCCGTGTAGTTATCCTTTTAGCCTTATAGGACCTCAAAAGACAAGGTTGGGTAGAGTTCTAGTTAAATCCGATACTGATAATAGTAAAACCATAGTAGAAAGGGTATAACCATAATTATGAGCCCCTGAAGATTTGGATTACGATGTGATAGAAAATCCCTACATATCTCGTAAGGCCATTCAGGACAAACGGTTGCTTAATTGGTATCTAATGTAACGATCCGTCCGATTGTTATAGAGACTCGATGACATTAGCTTACTGATTCAAAATTTTGTAGGCAGTAGGACCACCGTGGTGAACAAGCCTTCACCATTGCGGGACCGCTACAGTGGACAGCACAAGACAGAAAGCCAGATTAAGTTAGAATTTTGGGATTTTTCACCTCATTATCCTAAGGCATGAAGTTTGAGAGCTCTGGTGGAAATTTTCAAGGGCTATAGAAATTTCTTATTCTAAGGTATGATTTCTGTGTTAATCCTTCCATCTTGTGATTTTCTAACACCTAGAATTAAAGATAGTCTCTAATGGTGAATTCCTAGCTAAACACCCTAGGTTTGTGAAATTAGGGCTTGGGTTATGGGAATAACTGGGTGATAATTTCTAGGCCTAAAAGTGGCAAATTAACACTTATTTGGGTGAATGTGATTATAGAACATTGTTTTGGTGATAATTTGAGACCTAGAATTTGGTAAATATGAAACCCCTAAAATTAAAAACTATTTTAAGAGGGTTAGAGGAGTAAAAACTTCATGAACTAGGGTTGAATGATCATTGTAGATTTGGGTTATGATAATTTAGACGATGATTATCGAGTTAGGACGTAAATAATGGATAAAATGGAGTGGGTTAGGTTCCTAAACCCTTGAATTAAAGAAGTAGCCTATTGATTGATTCCATAATGTCTTATTTCTAGACTTTGAACGTTCGGAGGCATTGATAAAAGGCAAAGCTCCCGCGGAGTAGCTGCATATTCTAGTTCTATGAAACAGGTAGGTTATAGGTTGTCTTTGTGTTAGACTTTAATATGTGACTCGTATGCTTGTGTACTATTGATGTACAATCAATGAGGGTATCATAAAATATGATGACTTGGTGAAATACTTGTAGTGAAGTAACTATAAAAGTGGAGGATTAATCCTAACTGTGAGAACACGTGGAAAAGTGAAATCTAATTGATGTTTAATAATTGAGGGTGCACTATTAATGTGATGTTCTCGGCAAGTACTCTTGATTCGATATTCTTGATAATGTGTCCTTGATGTTATGATCTAGGTAGTGGAGTCTTGAGGTGATATTTTTGATAGCAAGTGTTGATAACATGTGATTGTAATTATTCTTGATGGTATATTTTTATGGTGTTTTTGATAGTATTAAATTATGAATATATCTTTGTGCATGTTTTGTATAAAAGGATAGGAACAAGAATGAAGCAAGGTGAATAAACTCAATGGGATTATGTGAACTTTTTGGTGCTCTTTTATATTCTATGAATGAGAAGGTGAATCGATAATGTAAATTAACTAGCTAAGAACAAGTTTGAGGTAAGGAAAGAACAAGCAATTGTAGGAATTCCTAGTCAATCAGGTTGAGTGATTCAGACTTGGTTTTATCTAATTAATCTTGTGTATTGATGAATTTGCTTTAAAATAATTAGAAATACTAATGGGACAAAGGTTGACCCTAATAGACTGCCTTAAGATGGAGAATCACATAATTAAGGTGTTAGATAAGGTTGAAAGAACCTAAATGAATAATGGTTCCCTAGTTAATATGAGTGCTGGCATATTTAGCCTGGAGAATTGTGAATATTTTCTTTACGATGCCTTAGTTGTGAGTTTTGATTGAAGCAGAACTACATGTTTAATAATTGAAAACTAATACATTAATAAGTAACGGTATAGGAAGAATCACTTCTTAAAATAGATAACTGGTAAATATGGTGAGTTGTGGGTATAGTTAGTGGGTCTTCGTGCCTTGATTGTGTAAAATAATAATGATATCTTATATGATTGTAGATGTGGTTTGAGAAGCTCAATAATAATTGCCATGGTGAGATTTAAGGGAAATTTAGATATACAATGTGTGCTTATGTGGTGTCACATGTGTTGACCAAATGAAATACTTGATAAATTGTGTTGATGATTGTTGATTTACATACTTTTTGAGGGGTCACCTGAGTTTAATAAGTGGATTTTCATGATAAATATTATGTTTGTTGTGGATTTATTACTTCTTTTTAAATGGTTACATGAGTTGACAAAGTATAATGTATGAAACGCTATGCTAAGGATTCATGGTTGATAAATTAGTTTACCGAGTACTCATACGAGTTGACTGGTTGATATCATGTTGCTTATGTTAATGAGTTAGGGATAATAGATTCTTATCCTGTGGTGAACATGAATGAAATTGATGGTATACCTTATATTGAGATAAGAGGCTGTAACGACCCGAATGGAGGCCCAGATCGTAGACACGGGATAACAGACCCCAAGAGACCCCAAGTCGACCCATGGCATTAGCATACATCTAACTCATTCGATAAAATGAAGAAAATCATCAATATAACTCAGCGGAAGTATAACTTATCATAACATCATAAAAAGCATCCGAACCTAACACATACATAAGTCTGAAAAGCCTCTAGTCTGGACGAGTTGATGAGACAAAACCCCTAACTAACTCAACAATACTGAAACTGGATATATATAAAGGAAAATTATAGTCTAGTCCTCGAAGGATGATGACTCACCAATTTGAGCAGATACTAACTCCGAAAAGATGTCTAAGAGCAGGGCTAAAGCTGCGAGCCCGGTCCTGTATCATGAAACGATACGGCATAGAAGGTATGCTATCAGTGCGTGGAATGTACCGGGTATGAAAGGTAAGTAAAACCTCTTAAGTAAAATAAATCATTTAAAACACTTCATAACATATCATAATCCTTCAAGTCTGAGAAGAAAGGCTACATGCATTCATTCTGAAATCGAAATCTTGTCATGACATGTCCATGCATAGCACTATAACATTATGACTGACTCGAATGACTCAAAGCTGAAACATAACATTTATGATAAAAGCTTAACAATGAGTCAAACCTCACTTTTAGAACATGCATGCTTAAAGTAATGATCATGAGTAATGAATATTCATATATGAATCATGTATAAAATGGGAGACTCGTCACTTAATCGACAAACCATGATAGAGCTTATGTTGTCCCGACTATCATACTCAAGTGGGCAGAGTCGTCCAAAATCTTGCCAGGGCTAAGGAAGCTACCATGATATCGATATCAAGCTCATGGGCCATTTGGGCAGGGGATTGCTCACAAGGGAGGTCCCAAAAACGTAATAGTATCAACCTACGTTGGCGTGTAGTTCTAGGGAATAGGGTGATCGACCCTTAGCCCACTCGTTGCTAGACTCTTCTCACAAAACATGCAATGTTCTACATCGTATATAACGAAGCTCAACATCATCTATTGACGATGCTCAACAAGGATATCATGCATAAACTCAACATCGTATGAAACGAAGCTCAACATTGTCATTTGACAAAGATCAATAGTGAAATCATGCATAGAACTGACATCATATGAAAACGAAGCTCAATCATAACATACATCTACATTATGAATTTATGCATATGAGAAGCTTTATTTCGAAACATACCACAAGCTCAAATATAAGTGGGAGAATCTACTTCAAAACCATGTGGTAAGCTTACTTTAGAGATACTAAATCATCATACTTGATATAAGGGCCTCACCTAAAATTTTGTCATGCCTGGATCTACTCAATTCATTTTGAAAACAACATCATAATCATTGGTACTTTTAGAAACATACTTTTCATTATCAAATCTCATCATCATCACACATTCATCATCATTCTCTTCTTTCATGAGCTTCTCATCCATGGGCATTTAAATTTCATAATTTAGAAAACACAATTTTGATTAAAAACAATTTAAAATCTGTCCAAGCTTCACAATTCATTAATATGAACATAATATAATCATACCCATGTGTAGAGATTGAAGAATTATGCAATTGGTAAAAACCCCGTACTTGATCATAGGTCATTTGCATGATTTGATACTAATTGGGAATGGGTGTGGAAGGAGACACCCACTCATAACCTTACATACCTGGAATGGATTGATTCCACAAAATCTTTGATCACCCCAGTGGAAATTGGATGGAAACCTTGAATACTAGCCTTGAATCACCTCTTCAACCTCTCAAGCTTGCATGCATGTAATGAATGACTTCGAATAGGTTTTCCCCTCCTTAAATCCTCTAAAACGAGCCTTAAATGACGTGGTATAGGCCCCTACGACTAAGGAATTATGAAAAAGCCCTTATTAAAATCGCAGAAATTTGCTAACTGCCAGTCCCCATGAGGGACTGGACGACTCGTGACTAGGGCTACCGACTCGTGGCCTAGAGTCATGGAGTCTACTGCCCAATTCACTCAGGGGACCCCACGAGGGACCCCACAAATCGTGGTGGCTGGCCACGATTCGTGGTCACCACCTGTGACCTCCACTGCCCCAAAATATTAGCAAACCTCTCAATCCATGCCACGGATGACCTCACGAGTCGTGAGGTCTGACCACGACTCGTGTTCATGCTCGTGGCCTCACTCAACACCTTTCCAGGCCCTACTTGACCACGAGTCACCTCACAACTCAGGTCACTCCTCACATGTCGCTCCACGAATCATTCTGTGACCTGGTGCGAGTTTTCAGTTTTTCACTATTTTGACTTCCTTGTCTGATCCTTGGGTTCCCGGGGTATAACATTATCTCCCCTTGGGAAAATTAGACTTGAATGTTGGAAACACACAGAAACTCAGAAACATGCAATCATCCTATGCAAACACTGATCATTTAGACCGAAAACTAACGGAATGACTACCTCAAAAAAGAACTACATAACTTAATTGAATTAAGAAGTCACATACGTCTATCATCACATAAATCAAACTTGCGCACATGAACTGAACATGGAAACTGATTAGAGGATTAGGGAAAAAATTTATACCTCAAACTAAAACTGAGCCGGTAGGGAACAAGTGGGCGTATTTAACCATCATAGTCATTTTGGCTTCCCACGTAGCTCCCTCAATATGCTTATTTCTCCATAACACTTTCACTTAGGCTACTTCTTTGTTCCTTAGTATCCGAACCTGACAATCTAAGATTGTAACCGGAATTTCCTCATAACTGAGGCTATCTCCCACACCAACGCTTTCCATCGGGACAACTAAAGATGGATCACCCAAGCACTTTTTCAAGAGTGATACATGAAAGATAGGATCAACTGAAGATAACTCTGATGGCAAGTCCAACGCATACGCTACCTTACCAACTCTTTTCATAACCCGATAGGGTCCAACATAGCAGGGACTGAGTTTTCCTTTCTTTCTTAACCGCATGACTCCCTCATGGGAGATACCTTCAGGAATGTCCAATCGTTCACCTCGAACTCCAACTCTCCCCTCCTCACATTGACATATGACTTATGACGACTCTGAGCGGTTTTCAGCCTGTCCCTTATCGACTGAACCTTCACCATAGCCTCATGAACCGAATCAGGCCCTACCACAGCTGCCTCACCAACCTCAAACCATCTAATGGGCGATCTACACCTTCGCCCATAAAGAGCCTCCAACGGTGCCATATGGATGCTGAAGTGATAGTTGTTATTGTAAGCAAACTCAATCAAAGGCAAGTCATCATCCCAAATACCCTTGAAATCCATCACACAATCTCTCAACATGTCCTCAAGAGTTTCAATTGTTTGCAACTCCTGACCATCCATTTGTGGATGGAATGCTATGATGAGTTTAACCTGAGTCCCAAGCCCCTTTTGGAAAGACCTCCAAAATTGAGAGGTAAACTGAGTACCTCAGTATGAGATAATAGACAAGGCCACTCCATGCAATTGCACCAACTCTCGAATATACAGTTTAGCATAATCATCCACTGAATCTGTGGTTTTGACTAGTAGAAAGTGTGTAGCCTTAGTCAACCTATCTACCACCACCAAAATAGAATCATAGTATCGGCGAGTGCGAGGTAGGCCTGTAATGAAATCCATATTAATATCTTCCCACTTCCAAGTGGGAATGCTAATATCCTAATGTACGCCTCCTATCCTTTGATGCTCTACTTTCACTTGCTGATAGTTCGAGCCCTTGGCTATGAATTTTGCAGTATCCTTCTTCATGCCGTTCCACCAATATATTTCCCGCAAATCATGATACATCTTGGTGGCACCTGGATGGATAGAATACCTGGATCCATGTGCAACATGTAATATTCGATCCCTCAAATTATCGACATTTGGAACACATAGACAGCCCTGGTACAACAGCACCCCATCTCCCCCTTGGGAGAAGACCTCCACCTTCTAACTTCTAACGGCTTCCTTCAGCTTTACCAAAGACGGATCCTCCTCTTATCTAGCTTTCACACCCGTCACCAAGGACGATTTTGATTCGTTTTGCAAAACAACGCCGCCATCGATCGAGTCGACCAATCTAACTCCCAACCTCACAAGTCGATGGACATCTTTCACCAAATCATTCTTTCCCTCATCCACGTGGGACATACTATCCATAGAGAGCCTACTAAGTGCGTCAACTACCACATTAGCCTTACCCGGGTGGTAAAGGACACTCATGTCATAGTCCTTTAGAAAATCCAACCACCTCCTTTGCCGAAGATTGAGATTTTTCTACGTTAACACATATTACAAGATCTTGTGATCCGTGAATATATCCACGTGGACCCCATACAAGTAATGTCGCCATGTATTCAATGCGAACACCACCATGGCCAACTCAAGATCAAGGGTCGGGTAATTCTTCTCATGGACTTTCAACTTTCTTGAGGCATATGATATCACATTCCCGTTCTGCATCAACACATACCCAAGTCCAATTCTCAAAGAATTAAAATACACCACAAAACCAATGGTACCCTCGGGTAGGGTCAACACTGGTGCCGAAGTGAGTCGGGTCTTCAATTCTTGGAAGCTTTTCTCACAAGCCTCCGACCATTGGAACCTTACCTTCTTTTGAGTCGACTTGGTCAAAAGGTGCTATAATATATGGTAAGCCCTCAATGAATCTTTGACAGTAACTCGCTAAGCCCATAAAGATCCTGATATCTGATGGGCTCACCGGTCTGGGCAAATTCTTCACCGCCTCAATTTTCTGAGAATCCACCCTTATGCCCTCACTCGATACCACATGGCCCAAGAATGTCATGGAGTTCAACCAATACTCACATTTGCTGAACTTTGCAAACAACTGACGATCCTTGAGGGTCAGAAGCACTACTCTCAGGTGAGCGGCATGCTCCTCCTCGCTCTGAGAGTATATAAGGATATCATCAATGAACACGATCATGAACATGTCCAAATATGCCTTGAACACCCTATTCATTTGATCCATAAAAACATCAAGGGAATTGGTTAGTCCAAAATGCATAACAACAAATTCGTAGTGACCATACCGAGTCTTGAAAGCGGTTCTCGGGATGTCACTCTCCGAACCCTAAGCTGGTGATACCCAGACCTGAGATCAATCTTGGAGAAACACTTGGCACCCTGAAGTTGGTCAAACAAATCATCGATTATGGGAAAAGGATACCTGCTCTTAACAGTGACCTTGTTCAACTGCCGATAGTCAATGCACATGCGAAGGGAACCATCCTTCATCTGGACAAATAGGACTAGTGCACCCCATGGAGACTTACACGGCCTAATAACTCCCTTATCTAATAGGTCCTTCAACTGATCCTTCAACTGTTTTAGCTCGGCTGGAGCCATTTTGTTGGGCAGAATAGATTTAGTTTGCATGTCGGGAAGAAGATCTATACTAAAATTGATATCTCACTCGGGAGGGACACCTGGCAAATCATCAGGAAAGACCTCTAGATACTCACATACTACTAGAACTTACTGTATAGTCAGGATTTCGAACTCGACATCCTTAACCTAACTAGATGTTACATGCAACCCTTAGAAATCATCTTTTCGGACTTAAGGTAGGAAATGAATTGACCTATAGGCACAGCTAAACTACCCTTCAATTCTAAGACTAGCTCACCCAAAAATCTGAACTCTACTACCCAGGTTCTACAATTAACTGAAGCATATCATGAAAATAGCCAATCCATGCTGAGAATAACATTAAAATCGGTCATGGCTAACTCTATCAAGTCTGTTGAGGTGACCTTATGAAGGACTAAGACTAGGAAACCTCTATACACCCGTCTAGATATAACTGAGTCACCTACTGGAGTAGAAACTAAAAAGGGTTCTGACAAGACATCGGGACCGACTCCGAAGGTACTGGCCACATATGGTGTCACAAAAGACAAGGTAGCACCCGGATCTAACAAAGCATAAACATCAATATGGAAAACTCGCAACATACCAATAACCACATCCATGGAGACCTCCTGCTCCTGACGGGAAGCTAAAGCATAGAATCTGTCCCGGCGCTGACCACCAGTTGTACTAGTAGATGCCCCCTAATGTATGAGATTGCGGGAGGGGCTGCTGAACTAAAAGTTGGGTCTCGACCCCCAATCTGATCCTACCTTAAAGTTGGACAATCTCGAAGCATGTGTTCGGGCTGCCCACACCCGAAAAAATCACCTGAACCTGCCAAGCACTGACCTGGTTCCCCCGACCACATCTGTGACAAGCCGAGATGCTGGGATATACGGGTATGCTTCTCTGACCCCTCTAGCCTGATGCTCGTCCTCGCTGATCATGTCTATTCCTAGATGGCACACTCAATGCCGAAGATGTCGGGGTTGATGATCTCTAGGGAGTCTGCTATCGGTGTCCACCACCAACCTCTACTGAGAGAATCTATTATCCTCGGTCCTGGCCCTCTTGTCCTCCCACTCTCTTGAATGTTCCACCTCCATCTTCTGGGCGTAACAAACTATCCGAGGAAAGTTCATATCCTGGTGTAGCATGGCTGTTCTGCAGTCCTGTTCAAATAACCTGCCACTCCATGGACGAATCTAGTCACTTGCATTCTCTGATCTGTTACCAACTCTGTGGAATATTTCGATAGGCAAGTGAACTCAAGGGCATACTCTTGGATATTCATTCACCCCTGTTTCAAATTCACAAACTCGGCTGATTTCAACTCCCTCATCTCTCGAGGAAAGAACCGATCTAGGAATGCAACCTGAAACTCCTCCTATGTGATCAGACCTGCTCCTGCGACCCTGCTATCCTTCCATTTGTGAAACTAGATATGGGCAACCCCCTTCAACTGGTAGGAGGCCAACTCTGCGCACTCAACACTACTCACCCCCATGACTTGGGTGATCTTGACAGTCTCATCAATGAAATCATGCAGGTCCTCACCTACCTTGGACCCCAAGAACTCTGGCGGGTTCATCCTCAAGAACTCTTTGACTCGAGCCGCCGCTGCATTACCATTTTGCAGAACATGCCCAACGGCTTGCTGATTGACCTGAGCGGTCAAGGCCTGCGCAAGCATCTGAATAGCGGCCCGAAACTCAGCATGAGTGGCTGGCTCCGGTGCTTGAGGCTCCTAAACTGGTGGGGCTGGCTGATTCCCATAACCATTTCCATTCTTGTGGACCTCACCACCTCCATTCCTTCTTCCGTTCATTCTTTGGGGAGCCATGATTCTGCAATCTCGATTATCATGAATTATAAGGATAGAAAGACTTTTCATTACACGACATAGACCATGAAAGAAGGGAATATTTCCTAAATGTCTAGTAGCCTCTTCGTCATAAGTGTGGCGTGCTTCACACCCATGAAAAAAACTCTACTTTATGCGGCTTTCAGACTCCCTAGGACACATCAAACCTATGGCTCTGATACCAAGTTTTTCACGACCTAAACGGAGGCCCGGATCGTAGACACACGACAAGGGACCCCAAGAGACCCCAAGGCGACCCATGGAATTAGAATACATCTAACTCATTTGATAAACTAAAGAAAATCATCAATATAACTCAACGGAAGTCTAACTTATCATAACATCAGAATAAGCATCCGAAGCTAACACATACATAGGTCTGAAAAGCCTCTAGTCTGGACGAGTTGATGGGACAAAACCCCTAACTATGTCAACAATACTGAAACTAGACATACATAAAGGAAAATGATAGTCTAGTCCTTGAAGGATGAGGACTCACCAATCCGAGAAGATACTAACTCCGAAAAGCTGTCTAAGAGCGGGGTTGAAGTTGTGAGTCAGGTCCTGTATCATGAAACGATACACCAAAGAAGGTATGCGGTCAGTACGTTGAATGTACCAAGTATGCAAGGTAGGTAAAACCACTTAAGTAAAATAAATCATTTAAAACACTTCATAACATATCATAGGCTTTCAAGACTGAGAAGAAGGGCTACATGCATTCATTCTGAAATCGAAATCTTGTCATGACATGACCATGCCTAGCACTATAAAATCATGACTGACTCGAATGAATCAAAGCTGAAACATAACATTTATGATAAAAGCTGAACAATGAGTAAAACCTTACTTTTAGAACATGCATGCTTAAAGTAATGATCACGAGTAATGAATATGCATATCTGAATCATGTATAAAATGGAAGACTCGTCACTTAATCGATATACAACGATAGAGCATATGTGGTCCCGACTATCATACTCAAGTGGACAGTGTCGTCCAAAGACTTGTCAGGGCTAAGGACGCTACCATGATATCGATATCAAGCTCGTGGTCCATTTGGGTTGGGGATAGATCACAAGGGAGTTCCCAATAACATAATAGTATCAACCTACATTGGCGTGTAGTTCTGGGGCATAGGATGATCGACCCTTAGCCCACTCATTGCTAGACTCTTCTCCCAAAACATGCAATGCTATACATCATATATAACGAAGATCAACATCATCTATTGACGAAGCTCAACAAGGATATCATGCATAAACTCAACAGCGTATGAAACGATCCACATTGTCATTTGACAAAGCTAAATAGTGAAATCATGCATGGAACCAACATTGTATGAAAACGAAGCTCAATCATAACATACATCTCAATTATGAATTTATGCATATGAGAAGCTTTATTTTGAAACATACCACAAGCTCAAATATAAGTGAGAGCATCTACTCCAAAACCATGTGGTAAGCTTACTTTAGAGATACTACATCATCATACTTGATATAAGGGCCTCGCCCAAAACTTTATCATGCCTGGATCTACTCAATTCATTTTTTAAACAACATCATAATCATTGGTAGTTTTAGAAACATGCTTTTAATTATCAAATCTCATCATCATCACAAATTCATCATCATTCTCTTCTTTCATGAACTTCTCATTCATGGGAATTTAAATTTCATAATTTAGTAAACACAATTTTGATTGAATACAATTTAAAATCTCCCCAAGCTTAACAATTCATAAATATAAACATAATCTAATTATACCCATGTGTAGAGATTGAAGAATTATGCAATTGGGTAAAAACCCCATACTTAATCATAAGTAATTTTCATTATTTGATTGAAATTGGGCATGGGTGTGGAAGGAGACACCCACTCATAACCTTACATATCTAGAATGGATTGATTCCACAAAATCTTTGATCACCCCAAGGGAAATTGGATGGAAACCTTGAATTCTAGCCTTGAATCACCTCTTCAACCTCTCAAGCTTGCATGCATGTAACGAATGACTTGCAATGGGTTTTACCCTCCTTAAACCCTCTAAAATGAGACTTAAATGACGTAGTATAGGACCATATAAATAGGGAATTACGGAAAAGCTCTTACTAAAATTGCAAAAAATTGTTGATTGCTAGTCCCTACGAGGGACTGGATGACTCATGGCCTAGAATTGTGGAGTCTACTGCCCAATTCACTTAGGGGACACAACGAGGGACTCCACGAATCGTGGTGGGTGTCCACGAATTGTGGTCACCACCCATGACCCCCACTGCCCCAAAACATTAGCCAACCTCTCAATCCATGCCACGGATTACCTCACGAGTCATGAGGTCTTACCATGACTCATTCTCATGCTCGTGGCCTCACCCAACACCTTATCAGGCCCTTCTTGACCATGAGTCACCTCACGACTCGTGGTCACTCCTCACGAGTTGCTTCACGAATCGTTCAGTGACCTGGTGAGAAATTTCAATTTTTCACCATTTTGACTCCCGAGTCTGATTCTTGGGTTCTAGGAGTATAATAGAGGCTCATGTCTGAGGTAGGCACCGGACGAGCAGAGTTGTATGTGTATGAGTACTTGGATATGAGTGGCTCGTGCCCAAGGTGAGCATTTGGGTGAGCACTATAAATGGGTACATAGACAGGTATGATTCATACGGTTGGATGTACAGTACATGTATTTCTAGAGTCCCCTGCAAGTCATGAACGGAAGGGTAGAAATAGGACCCTCTAGAATGTGTGTATAGTGATATGATAGAGGTACCGATGATATAAATGTTGTATAGAGTAGTACAAGTATATCATTCTATACATACGGCTATGAGACAAAGATCTGTATAGGTATGTTCGATATACATACAGTTGTGTCATGGAGTACAGTGACAGGTATGACACCGATATGTAGGTGCCCGCATGACCCACCCAATTGGGTCATGACATATGGCTGGTGCACCGCGCCGACCCTTGAACTTCAAAGAATTGCAATTCACAAACCTTGGAAAGATGAGTGGCGCCCCATGCCAAAGGTGTCTAGACTTAGAGAAATTTGACGAACACCTTGGCGAGATAGAGGGGACAGCGCGCTAGGGCCTCTTCAGAGCTGAAATTGTTGGAAATTTGACTAACTCTGTGGTGAGATAAGTGGGGCGATGTGATAGGTTTATTTCGGGGCAGAAAATGTTGATTTTAAAGCCAAGTGTTTAAGGGCAGAAGAATCATTAGAAGGCTCATATATAAATACATGCCTTAGGTCATTTGTTACATATCTTTGATCATTTTTTTATTTTGTAGTTTGTTTGTGGAGGCTTGTAAGCCGTTTTGAAGGAAGATAAAGTTCTACACTAGGCTTTTCTCTTATTTACTTGTATTTTCATATGATGATGACTAAGTATTCATTTTTCCGCTTGTCTATGAGTGGCTAAACTTATATTCTTTGGTTGTGGCCGTTGTGGATAGTTGAATGTTTGAAATACTAATTTAATCTAGTTTTTATTCTTCAATTATGGTCGCTTGTATTTATTTGTGTTAATTTATTATTTATGAGATTTATCACCTTGTAAGTAATTCATTGGCTTTCAATTGAACTTGGGAATGGGAATCGAAAGGGTTAAAAGTAAATAAAGAACGGGAATTCAAAGACCCTTGAACCCATTGGTGATAAGATAGAAATTGTTATTGAGGATAGGGATATACCCTTCAACCGCGTTTAGTTGAAATACAAGTAGGTATAATTGTCATTTTATTGTTCTCCTGCGACCATAGGGATATAGGCGTTAGGGTTCATGAAATAGTTCTTGGATTCTTGGGATAGTGCTAAGGAATGGGATAGTAACTTGGAACTAACAACCTTAGGAAGAATCATACTAGTGTAATTACTTCTTGAAAACTCATCTTGAAACCAACCAAGTGTCATTGCCCTAGACTCTCATCATCATCAAAACACAATCAAGCTCACTATTGTTTTTTGTTAATTTTACATTCAAAGTTTTGATAGTTTAATTTCTCAAATCAATCTTCATTTTAACTATTCTGTAGAATAGTAAAATTAAAGTGACAACCTTACAATGATTAAATTGACCGTGGGTATGATATTTGGACTTAACAATCCTATATTACTTGATGACCACGTGCTCTTGCATGTTCTTGGCGACAATAAGTTTTTGGTGCCATTGTCGGGGACTTGAATATTGTTTAATCATTTGTAGGTTATAATTTTATTTCACTATTTGTATTTTACGTTTGTTTCTTGTTTTTTTGAAGTTCACAGGGTTGTTTGCCTCAGTGTATACCAAGTACGAGAAGTCAGGGACCACTTTTGGCTTCTCTTGATCCTAAAATAGAGAGAACCTTTCGAATGTTAGCTATGGAAAACAACGTGCAGGCATCAAGTGAAGATAATAAGAAAGTTCCAGTGATGCGTTTCTCTAGGCCTAATTTGGAGAATGCTTCTAAAGTGATCGTCAAACCGGCCATCACTGGGAACTTTGAACTGAAGGAAGGGACCATGCAGTTGGTCCAAAACACTTGCCAATATTAGGGAAGCCACATGAGGATCTCTATATGTATCTGATGATGTCCGTGGAGTTGAGTAAATTTTCCATTACTAGAATGTGTCAGATGAATATGTCAATCTGACTCTTTTTTTGTTCTCAGTGATTGGGGAGGCCAAGGAGTGGCTTCAAAATGAGCCTGCAGGTTCAATCACTACTTGGGAGGTCCTCTCCGATAAGTTCATCAACAGTTTCTTTTCTTCGAGAAAAACTAAGGAACTGAGGGGCAAGATCTCCGAATTTGTAAAGAAATATGGGGATATGCTAGCTCAAGCATGGGAATGTTACAAGGGTTACTTAAGGAATTGTCCACACCACATGCAGCCTAAGGAGATAATTAGGCACAACTTCATAGAGGGTCTGAAGCTCGAGCCTATGATACTCCTTGACGCTACCGCATAGGGACAGATTTTTTCCAAAAGTTATGATGAAATTAAGGCTCTCTTGAACCTCATGTCTATGGGAATTTAGGATTATCAAGACTCAGGTAGACGATTTGCAGTAGCAAAGGTGCCGGGAGAGCTTAAGGTGGATGGTGTTGCAGCAATTAAGGCAGACATTAGCCAGCTAGTGAATGCGATCAGTAAGTTGGTAGCCACACCATTAGGAGGCCAAATATAGCAAGTACATCAGGTGCAAACCCCACCACCATCATATGAGGTGTGTGGAGAAACCCACGCCTATTCAGGTTGTCCTCTTAATCCTGAATCTATATACTTTGTGGGACAACAAGGCCGTGGTGGAGGTTTTGCAGGTAATGGCTATAATCAGGAGCACCAGAATGGAGCAAATTCCTCATGGGGAGGGAATAAAAATTTCCAAAGGCCCCATAACACTTATCAAAGGCCATAGGGCCAACAGTAGAGCAAGACACAAGTGGTTAATGAGATGCAAAAGTCCAACTATGATCTTGAGAGGCAGATGGGCAATTGGCCCTAAAGTAGAACAATAGACCACATGTGGCACTCCCGGGTAACACCGAAAAGAACCCCCAAGAGAACGTGAATGCCATTTCTTTGCTCAGTGACAAGGAGTTGGGCGAGGTAATTCCCAGAGAGAAAAAGACTAATTAGGAGCATGCTGTGATATTTAGATAGGAAGTAGGTGAGTCAAGCCAGTGAAAACCAAAAGTTGTGGTCGCTAGACCACCCCTTCCATTCCCTAAAATATTTAAGAAGCAGAAGGAGGACATAGCCTATCACAGATTTCTTGAGATCTTAAACCAAATCCATGTTAACATACCTTTGGTGGAGCTTTTGCAGGATGTTCCAAAATATGCCAAATACTTGAAAGATATTGCGGCAAATAAGAAGAGGCTAACGAAATTTGAGATTGTAGATTTGACAAATGTGTGCAGTTCACTGGTGCAGAACAAAATTCCTAAAAAGTTGAAGGCCCTGGGAGTTTCACAATTCCGGTGATCATTCAGAGCAGAGAAGTTGGGTCAGCCTTATGTGATTTGGGTTCTAACATCAATTTGGTTCTTGCATCCTTATTCAAAACATTAGGGCTAGGTGAACCAATGCCCTCCACAGTGACATTACAGTTGGCAGATAGGTCCATTGTTCACTCTAAAGGAATCACTGAGGATGTCTTGATTAAGGTAGGACCTTTCATCCTACCGATTTATAATCCTGGACTACAAGGAAGATGCAGCAGTTCCCCTCATTTTGGGGAGAGGATTTTAATCCACCGCAGATGATATAATAAAGGTAAAATAAGGCAAGGTGACCCTAAAATCATATGGTCAAGAAGCAGTTGTTGATGTGTTCAGGGCAGCAAAACTGTCGCTCCATTATGAGGAGATGAAAACCATTATGGCAATTGAACCTGAATTTTCCACTAAAAACATAGAGCAATATCTAACACAGGATGATCCATTAGGAAGAGTATTGGTGTATGAGGAGGACTAGCAAAAGGGGTCAGAGATGGTAGAGTGTTTAGCAGAATTAGATGCCACCAGTTCATATATCAGGAACATGTTCATGTGGAGGCACTTGACAAATCCCTCAATTGGGAGAAGTCGAAGCCCTCGGAATCCCCGACCTACTCGGTTCTAGAAACTACTCCCAAAACATACATATTTCTCATAATTATCTTCTCAAAACAAAGCATAAATTTGTTCCTTCGGAGTCTTGACTCTAAAAATCTCTGTAAAACTAATCTTGTTAGCTTGGCTAAAAATCATGGTGAAACATGCTTGAATTTACATGGGCGGGCCCAAATCATGAAGTCATACATACTTGAATAATGCTTCATAATTTTAAATCATGTAATCATAAGTTTAAGAATTCGCAAACATTTATGCATACTTTGATAATTCATCATACCATAAATCATGGGCTCATAAGCTTGAAACTCATAAATCATGCATAATAGGGAAAAATCATCATAAGCTTGAAATCATTAATTCATGAGCAATTTGAGAGTTATATCTATCCTAATAACCATATTTCATCAAATAGAACATGAGAGAATTGAACCCATAGAGATATCATGGATAATTGCATGAATTGGGTTAAACCCTAGAATTTCAACATAACATGCTGGAGACTTGAAATCATGAGTTAGAGATGAAATTGGGCATGAGGGTGGAAGGATTTTCCATATTCACAACCCTACATACTTAGGCTTGATGAGATTCTTACTAGAGTTTTATGCCCAAGAGAAATTGGAAAAAATGAAATTGAGAAATCCCTTCTTCGTTGAGAGCTTGATCTTTCCCAACCT
Organism: Datura stramonium; assembly: GCA_018107945.1. Classification (NCBI taxonomy): domain Eukaryota; kingdom Viridiplantae; phylum Streptophyta; class Magnoliopsida; order Solanales; family Solanaceae; genus Datura; species Datura stramonium. The sequence goes on from JACEIK010000663.1 coordinate 49,148, forward strand.
TGGTGTATGAGAGGAGTGAGGAATAAGCTAAGTAAAACCCTTAAATTACACCCTTAAGGATTCCCAAAGCAACGTCACTTAGGAATTAGAAGCTTTCGAAATTACAACACTGACCCTGGAAAAATGGCTGGACTGAATCACTGAACGTCTCAACGGTGGTAGTGATGAGCTGTCACTCGCCTGAAAGTACATTGCCCTTACCATCACCCTTAACCATAATGGGTCCAAAATTCCACCTTACCAATAGTAGAAGTGACAGGCCTTCACTTCCTTGATGGTCCGTCAAATCTTTCATTACCTGAGAGCAGCGAGACCTGATCATGATGCCACACGTGATGGTCTATCGCAAATATGAAGTCCGTCATTCCCACCATCATATACAAGATGCCACAGTGATGATCTGACACTAGGATGATTGACCATCAGCTCCTCTATCGCCTCTTGCACCAGATCTGAAACCAGCAGACCTTCTACTACAAAAAGCCATTCTAAGACTCGAGGTGTTACACCCACATACTTGGAGTTGGAGACTCTCTAGGTAGAATCTTGAACTTGCATCTCTTGGAGTGGAACCCTAGCTTAGACTTGAGAGGATTTTCTATCTTTAATGTACTATTTTTGAGAGTCTAGCAGAAAATAAGAGGTAAACATGACTAATCCCCCATTATTCCTTTAAAAAAGACCCCAAAATGATGTAGTTTGGGGTTTAAAAAATGGGAAAGGACTAAAGCACCTTTAGGAAAAATGGACTAAAAAATATCGCCAGTGACGACGAATTGTCACCATCAGTCGTTAGGTCTAACCACAACTCGTGGTGACCTCCCGTGGTCATTAGAGCCTGCTGCTCAAATTTTTATTCCCTCACTACAAAAAGGATGATCTGTCATCAAATACCATGACTCATGGTCACTGGGGAAAGTTTTGTCCAAAATTTCTAATCTCATCTCACGACTTGATAGGATGAGTTGTGCCATCATACCATGACTCATGGTAACCTTCCATGGCCATAAGAAAGAAAATTGTTGAATTTTAGAACTTTGACTAGGTTGCCTTAGATGGCTCACTTAACGACTCATCACTTGAGTCGTGGGGACTAGGACATGAGCGCAGGATTATTCACTACGAGTAATCCCATGACTTGTGGTCTCACAGGACGGGTCATCATGTGACTCGTTTTGTGGGAAAGTTTAATTTTTCCTGTTGGTTTCTATTTCAAGTCTAGAATCTAATCTTAGAAACTTTTTGGGTGTTATATATTAGACATATTTAAATCTCTATTGATAATAATTACCCACATTCATGTATTGTTTTGTGAGTAATTATGTTGAATACTCCTAACTATTGCTCATTCTTTCATCATGAAACTAATTGGTGTACTATGTTTAATTTGTCAAGAAATTCCCAAGAAAATGATCAAGGATGAGGAAAATAACATGACCTCGTGAAGTAAGGGTCAGGGCAAGCTCAAACGTCAGGTTGGAGTTCGCTGGGCGAGCCTAGGAGATGAAACTAGCCAAAATTTGACCAAGTATGGAGAATCTATCACCGCTTGTGGAGTGAAGTCTAGGGCGAGCTCAAGCCTCACATTGGAACTTGCTTCACGAGCTAAGAGTGAGATGCTGCAGAGATAATTAACTAAGTGTAAGAAACCCAGATGCCTTGCGGAGTGAATGTAGGGCGAGCTCAAGACTTGAATTAGAGCTCGCCTTGAGATGGACTTGAATTGCTAGAAGAATGAATCATCTAAATATAGAAGAGCAAGGGCCTCAATGAGTGAAGCTCAATGCGAGGAGGCACCTCCCCTTCTGGCTCGCAACGTGAGGATAGTAGTTCAGAGGAGAATATTGTATAAAGTCATTGGGTGGGATTTTAAATCTTTTTCCAATACTATAAATAGGCCCCTTGGTACGTTTAGAAGGGGATCAATATTTTGAAGGCAAAAAGGACCCTGACACAGCTATTCATCTTAGGGTTACTTCTTATTTCTTCATCTTCTTATCTTTTATCGATTTGATTATGAACAACAATATTTGTAATACGAATATACATGACTAAACGCCGCTAGTTCTGGGACTATGACCTAAATATGATGGTTTTTTTTCTATCATACCCCGACCTAGGGCCTGGGCATGGTTAGCACTCGATGTCATTACTGGCCTAAGAAAACCATGTAACATGGCATACAACATGAGCATACGTCTAACAAAAGAGAAATATCAATAGCTTAAACTTTTAAAAATGAAAATACTCAATTTATCTAAAAGACTTGGCAATTTTACATCAACATGAACAATCTATGAAGCCTCTATCATAATGAAATAATTGTTCTACCGGGACAAAGCACCCAACAAACCTCTATAATCAGAAACCAGTAAGGCTGAATAAACTAACTAAGCTAAAAATAAGTAGGTCTCACCAATAGCTGAGTATGAGAGAGATCCATTATTTTGCTCGATAGTCGGTCTGTGCACATGAGTCTATATTATAAAAATGCAGCACCTCCGATAAAAGGGATATGAGTACGTAGGATCGTATTGTATGTAAAATGGCTGAATGAAATATAAACATAACTAAAAATAGAAAGGACAATAAAAAATATAGACATGGTATGAAGGAATCAAGAATCAAAATTTAGTAGGTTGGCCTTTTAAAAATCATCTTTCATCATCATTCATTAACTCATTGTGGGAAGCTCTTACTTTAACTGAAATAAACCACAACGTAAACATGGAGTCTGATCTTTTCCCGATTAGTGAAGCCATCCCACATCTTTCCAGGGTATGATACATCATAACATAGCTTGCTGGAAAGGATCCATAATAGGCCCATACTTGGGCGTATAAGGAGTCACCTGAACCAAAGAAAACGATCCATAATATACGTCGACATATCTAGTTTTAGGTAGGAAGCCTTCTAGATTAATAATACTACTCCTCTTTCATTACATATATGGTTTACTCGAAATTATAATCAATCAATAAAGCTTGTAACCATAAGAAATTATCGTATTATATCATAGTTCATCATTTTCACAAGACCTCTAAATTCATAAGCCATCATGCCATAATCATTAGTCATAAAAGTCATTGAAAATTCTCTTTAACAGAAAAAATCATAGTTCATAAAATTATTGAAACTTTCCATAAGAGGATTCATGGAACTCATGGAGTGATTAAGAATGATCATAAAAATACATAAAACTCATAGAAGTTTGAAAACTGTTCATCATAGATATACGTTCCTGACCTTAATGCTAACAATTCAAGAAGAATGGTGTATGTGAAGCTTTCATGAAACATTGTGTGGGGAGTGAAATAAAGTATTTCCACATGTCACATATACTTACATACCTTATTCTCTGGCTTATAATTAGTACCACAAAAATATAATCCTTGTAGAGCTCAGTATTGATGGAAGAAGAGTAGCTCAAAGATTCACTTCTCAAACCCTCGATTTGATTCTTGGCATTATTAGAGATTGAAGAATAATTTGATGTTAGAATTGTCTGTAAGTTAAATGAATTATTTAGTAAGATCACAGAGAACTCTTACTTTTCCTTAGTATGAGAGAATAAAATTTCACATTTGGAACCTTTGGAGACCTTTATGTGAAGACAGAAGTGGAGAATGAAGTTAGAATGTCATTTGGGGTACTTATAGGTGGACCCAACAGTGTTGTCTATACAAATCTCCACCAGGTTGCAGCCATCTCTACAAGGTCATTAAGGATGTTGTAAAGAAGGTCACACAAATATCTGCTAGGTTGTAGAGGAGGTTACAAACATTTCTTCTTCTGCTACCTTCCAATTAGACAATCCTACGTCATTGTAAAAAGGTCCAGATGATGAACAATTTGACATGTTAAACTAGACTCAAAGGGCTTTAATTTGGTAGGTTTGACACCCTCTAAGTCCAAATAAATTGGGAGTTACACTTGTTTAAAGTTTATCCTTACCTGTAAACTCAATAAAAACTTCACAATTCTCATCGTCTTTGCATAGCCTTTCACGTACAGCCAACATAGGACCCCTACATTCCATATATGGTATGTACATGACTCGTACTTTGTATAATAGTAGTTTCTCCATTCCATAATCATCCACTACTCAAGGTACAACTCATAAGTGAAATCTATGGTTGTATCTCACACCATAAATGATATAACACCTTTAAACACAATATTTCCAAACTAGGGTCAACTCCAAACTTCCTTAACACTTTATAACTTATGATAAACTCCTCCAAACACTTAATATTCATAAAAGAAAATTTTGGGTAGATTTTACTCACATCTATAGAATAGTTCAAATCTTAGCACGACGGTACGATTTGTTACAATATCTCTCCTTTGGGATCATGCATCCTCAAATAAGGGTAGTGAGTAGAAATAAATATAACTCTGGGATTTCCTAAAAATTTGTTTCCATTGTAAATAGATTTATACCAAATTCTCAAAGTTGTGGCAGCTAACCAGAAGCATCATCATAAACGTCTCAAGGCATCACATAGTACATAACATGAAGAAATATGTAAGTAACATACACATGGATTCTCTTAATGTATGAAAAAAGGAATTATCTATAAAACTTACCTTTACCTTCACTCATCATCATAGGAATCATCATCGTAAGAAATTTCATAATATTTTTAGAAAGGAGTTGGAGGTACGAGTCATACAAGACATTTTGACTTACTATAAACGTGACATAGCATGGGTTCATTAGAAATTTAGGGCATATCATAAGGCATGAGTTTTTGGATTATTTAAAGCATAACATGGGATATAAGTTCGTGGGATCATAAATAAAAGATAAGAACTCTCATCAATATCATCATCATAATCATACTTGTAACAAATAAGATAAAGAAAGGACTATAGGCATGAACTATAAGACACTTTAGGGATGGAACACTAACATAGCTTGAGTACGTTAACCATTTGACATGGATTTCATAGAACATGGCTGAAATAGCATTGTACATAAGCTCAATTTCATCTGAATGACCTAGCATGGAGCATGAATGCAATACAGATAAGATCAGAATGAAACGTTACATTAACCATTTTTTTCTTTATCACAAAAAAATAAAGACAATTCACTCTCATACCCTTTTTGGCTTCCCATGTAGCCTCTTCAACATCCTTATTCCCCATTGAAATTTCACTACCGCTACTTTTTGGTCCATTAATGTTGATTAGGTCTTAGGTGTTTCTAAAGTTCAATAAGATTTATTTTTCATCTAGAGTCATCCCCAAGAACATTATTCATCCTCATCACAATGATAAAAAACCCTTACACGAAGAAGTCACAATTACAAGAATCCACGCATTCATCAATACAACATCCAAACCTGTGGCTATATACATTTCATTACTTCCTTGTTGCTAGAACCATCCAAAAACTTTTTCATTTTATAGAATATCCCTACAATAAAAAAATATACAAGGCCCTTGTAACACCCCAAAAGTCCCTTAGATCAAAACCCAAACTTGGAAAGAAAGACAATAGGGAACCAGAAATTTTTTCTCAAAATGACTCATCAAACGAGTCGTTGTTTATAACAACGACCCGTTGTTTGAGTCATTGTCAGCCTCTGTAGTTTTCATACCCTAGATTTATGAGTGATACAACAACCTATTGTTAGAAGTAAGAGGTCATTGATCAGCCCATTCTTGCAATACCCAGAATCCTGCCAAACCTTCCCAATAACCAAAGACACAATGAACGACTCATTGTATGATGTAACGAGTCATCTTATCGCTCATTGTAACCTAATTAAGAATGTTGTCAAAAGCCTTTCCTTGAAACAACGAGCCACACGATGAGTCATTGGGAGATGTAACGACTCATCGTATGAAGCTGTTGAAAGAAATCCAAAAAATGCTAAAGTCACCCCAGTGACAACGGGTGGAAATAACCTGTCCGTCCGCTAGGGGAGATCCAGAATCTATTCAAAATTTCCTCCAGTGACAACGAATGGAACCACTAACCCATTGTTGCATCTAAAGGGTCATCGTACTCGTCTATTGGACAAGTCCAGGAATTGGAATTTTCATACTCAGGACCAATGACTAGTCCTAGTGAGTTGTGGTCACAACCAACGACTCATTGTGTGACCCCTTGGATCCTGACGTGCACTTTCTACATTTCTCTCCAGGGGAATATTTGTAATTTTTTCTATTTTAATTCCTAAATTATGTTGTTTTGGGGTATATTATTAG
>JACEIK010000663.1:62898-77274 GCA_018107945.1 Datura stramonium
TCCGTGACACGCCGCCATCGCGGAGGGGCTCTGCCCCGGCTCCTTCCGCGATGGTTCGACAGGTTTCTCGTCCGATCTTTTCCCGGGCCTTTTTCTAGCACGTATGGCCTTCAAATATGCTTAACCAATGCGCGAATAGGCCATCTATGTGCCGAGAATCTTACGGGGTGTAAAACGCTTGCATCTAGCTACTTTATGATCTCTTTCTTTACTACCTCCTTCATGACTGGGTTCAATCTTCGCTGATGTTCAACACTGGATTTGGCTCCTTCTGCTAGAAGTATCTTATGCATGCAAATAGAACTGCTTATCCCTTTTATGTCATCCATTGTCCACCCCGGTGTAGTCACACGACTCTTTAGTACTTTCAGCAACCTGTCTACCTGTTCATCAGTCAACAAAGAAGATATTATCACAGACAGTGTTTTATCATTGCTTAAATATGCATATTTCAAATGAGCGAGGAGAGGTTTTAATTCGAGAACTAGTGCCTTCTCAATAGAGGGCTTCTATTGAAATTAGAAATTAGATAACCAGTAAATACTACACAAAGAAATAACTATTAAGGAGTAATATCTAAAGTAGATATTGGCCCCAGGATAGTACTACCATTCCCCTGAATACTTCGTATTACATTCAAAAATTTATGTTTACACATCCATTTACAGAACATATAAAATCTTCAATAGGAGAAAATGGGTATGTTTGAAATACCAGAGTAACTATAAAAAGAAAAGAAAAGAAATATTAAAGGACTTAGACTATTATAGAAAACTAATACCTTTAGAAACTCTAGATAATTATTGTAAAAAGATAACTAGAAAATTAATTCTTGACAATCTAATCAGGTTATATAATGAATTATGTTATGTTAGTCATAATTTGTCTATACAAAGAAGACAGTTAGATGATATATTAATTATTCTGCCAAAACTATCTGCACAATATTAATAGACACCTCTAAAAATCAAACATAATAAATAGTATTAATATTTCTGCCACAGCTACTAAAATAGCTAAGATAAAAAGTGATTTACAAAATTGAAATATCTCGAAGGAACGTTTTGAAAAGGTATATAAGACTGGACACTTTAATTTTATAAAAAATTATAATATTAANCTTTAATTTTATAAAAAATTATAATATTAAACCTATGAACCTACGGTCTCTATTAACAAGTCTATCGAGACTATTAAATTATTAGCAGTTGAATACATTAACAGATATAAAAAAACTATAAGTTTCTTCACATAGGACTTACTCATATGGGCTTGCCCAATTCTTACACATGCTTGAAATCAACTTGATTCACTATGAAAACATGAAAATAGACATGGGTATTTCGAAATCATACTTTTTTCATAAACATCTCATCATGCTTGTACACATACTTCATAGATATCAACTTTTATGGACTTTCATGGATGGGCATCATAATTAAGAAAAACTTGAAAACATAATTTATAATTTTAAAACATTGTAAAATCTACCCATTAATCATAATTCAACATTTAAAACATGCTTAGATCATACCCATGATAAATACATAGGAAATTCACACATTGGGTAAAAAAACCATAAAATCATCAATTAGAACATTATGAATTGAGAGGGAATTGGGAATGTATGTGGACTTTTGCACCCATTTATAGCCTTACAGACCTAAAGGGATCTGATTTCACCACTTCTTTGATTGCCTAAAGAGAATTAAGGAAGAACTTTGAAGAACTAGGCTTGATCATCTCTCAACCCTCTAAACTTGCATGCATGAATTAGGATAGGCTTAGAATGACTTAACTCTTCTTAAGACACTCCATTTTGAGCTTAAAACGACAAAGTTTAGGCCTAAGAAACTTAGGAATTATGGAAAAGCCCTTATTAAATTCGCAGGGAAAAACACTCTGCCAGTCTCCACGAGGGACTAGACGACCCGACGCTTGGACCATGACTCAGGGTCACCTTCCGTGATCAACACTGGAAACTTTCCTACCTTGGTCACCACGGGGGACACCACGACTCGTGGTGTAGTCGAGGAATCGTGGTGATGACCCGTTAGATTGCCTACTCATCCTTCATCCTTCAATCACCTTTGACCACGGGTGACCTAGCGGATCGTGGGGTCGACCACAACTCATGGCCACACCCTTGGTCACCCCAAAATTTGAAATTTTCAACCAACTCCCAGCCTTTCCCCACGAGTCACTTAACGACTCATTGGATTCCTGACTGTTGAAAATCATACTGAAAAGTAGGGAAATGAAATCATCATACTCAAATATTGAACATTCATGCGGAAAACTAATTGAGTGACTGACTCCGATTTGAACTACATGACTGAACTAAATTCCCAAATCACACTTACATTCATTAGGCTACATGAGCTGAACATGAAACTGAATAGAATACTAAGGAGCAAACTGATACCTAAAGCTGAAACTGGGCTAGAAGGGAATAGGTGTGGGTATTTAGCCATCATATCTTCTTCGTCTTCCTAGATAGCTCCATCAACATGTTGATTCCTCCATAAAACTTTGACTAAAGCTACTTCTTTGTTTCTTGGCTTACAAACTTGACGATCTAGTATCTCCACCAGAACCTCTTCATAACTAAGGATGTCATTCACACCGACATTGTCCACTGAAAAAACTAGAACTGGATCACCCAAACACTTCTTTAAGAGCGATACATGGAAAACTGGATGGAATGAAGCTAATTGTGAGGGAAATTCTAATTCATATGCTACCTTGCCAACCCTTTTCACAATTTGGTATGGGCCAACATAACGGGGACTGAGTTTTCCTTTCTTTCAGAACCTCATCACTCCCTTCATGGGAGATACCTTCAAAAACACCCAATCATCCATTTCAAACTAAAGATCCCTCCTCATATCCGCATAGGACTTTTGGTGACTATGAGTTGTTTTCAACCTGTCCCTTATAAGATGAACTTTTTCCATAGCCTCATGGACTGAATCCGGTCCTATTAAGGTAGCTTCACCGACCTCAAACCAACCAAAAGGTGATCTACACCTCCACCAATAGAGAGCCTCAAACGGAGCCATCTGAATGTTAGAATGGTAGTTATTGTTATACGCAAACTCAATGAGAGGCAAATGATCATCCCAACTACCTTTTAATTCAATCGCACATGCTCTCAGCATGTCGTCAAGAGTTTGAATAGTCCACTCTACCTGACCATCTGTTTGCGGGTGAAATATTGTGCTAAGCTTGACCTGAGTACCTAGTCCCTTTTGAAATGACTTTCAAAACTGGGAGGTAAATTGAGTACCTCTATCTGATATGATGGAAAATTGCACTCCATGCAACCGAACTAACTCTCGAATGTACAACTTAGCATAATCCTCTGCTGAATCGGTAGTTTTGATCGATAGGAAATGAGTTGCTTTAATGAACTGTCCATAACCACCCAAATAGAGTCATACTATCGATGGATATGAGGCAACCCTGTGATGAAGTCCATATTGATCTCCTCCCACTTCTAAGTAGGAATACTGATGTCTTGAAGTACACCTCCTTGTCTCTAGTGCTTAACCTTCACTTGCTGACAATTCAGACACTTAGCCACAAACTCCGCTATGTCCTTCTTCATGCCATTCCACCAATAGACTTCCCATAGGTCACGGTACATCTTGGTGGCACCTGGATGTATGGAACATCTGGAACCATGAGCTTCATGCAACATCCCATCTCTCAAATCATCAATATCCAAAACACAAAAACGACCTTGATATATAGGAACACCATCTCCCCCTTTGGAGAAGACCTCTACCTTCTAATTGTGAATCGCTTCCTTCAACTTCACCAAAATAGGATCCTCATCCTGTCTAGCCTTAACATTGGTCACCAAGGATGATTCTGACCCATTCTGCAATAACACCACCATTGGTCGAGTTAACCGAATGAACTCCCAATCATGCGAGCTGATGCACATCCTTCACCAGCTCCTGCCTCCCCTCATCTATATAGGACACACTCTCCATAAAAATCCTACTAAGCGCTTTTGCCAACTCATTAGCCTTTCCCGGATGGTAAAAGACACTCATATCATAATCCTTTAGTAACTGCAACCACCTCCTTTGATGTAGATTTAAATCCTTCTGGTAAATACAAATTGTAGGCTTTTGTGGTCTGTAAACAAATCTACATGGACCCCATGCAAATAGTGTCTCCAAATCTTTAAGGAAAATACTATCGCCGCCAATTCAAGATCATGAGTCGGATAATTCTTTTTATGGACCTTCAGCTGCCTGGAAGAATTAGTAATTTAGCCTGACCTGAAGAAAGATTCAGGAGCCTTAGAATGATGACTTTAAGCTAAGGGGGAGATAGTGAGCATGCATAGTAAGTCGGACCTTGAGAATACCCATAATGAAGTTCCAGCCTTAGCAGTTGCAGTATGTCGATCTCTTCGAGGTTTAGATAATTTCCCTTGTGTTTTAGTTAAAGTTAAGATGGTATTTATTCCTATGTGTATATTCCCGAGGTTTAGAGGTAACCTCTTCAAACAGTGATGCCAATCTTGCTTTATGAGTCCTTTATGCTTATTTTCGTGTCATGAATCAATTATGTATGTTAATTCATGTTTTCCGGTGTAGTCAGCTCGAATTCAGTCTTTAGAAGTTGTTTATTAACTCAGTAGAGTCAGACTATCTCATGTATGTGCTCAGTTTTACATGTCAGAATAACTCGTGCTTATGAATTCCTTATCCTCAGCTAGATTAGATATTGTAAATCCTAGCTTAGTATCGAGAAGCGATTTGATGACGAAGGATCAGTCTGTATTAGTTCTATGCCAGATAAAAAGGGGAAAAAATTATTTTCGGTGTTCTGTCTAGTTCTATGATGGTTTCATGTTCTTAGGTTTCTCTTGTGCCATGGTATGCATGTTCAATGTGGACACTCAGATTTGGGTGTGTAAGGTTGGTCTGGAGTCAGGTACTTCATTGGTGTTAGCTGTGATTGATTGAGTTTGGATTTCAGTTCTGTCCCTACCTTCTCAGTATGTTTAGTCGACATTCGAGGATGAATGTTCCCAAGGGGGAGATATTATAACACCCCAATAGTTCCCAATATTTAATACTCGGAGTTAAATGAGTTCAGCAGTAAAATTTGCAAAATGGCCTTAGAATGACTCATCTAACGAGCCATTAGTCCCGACGGGTCATGGAAGCAGTCGTTTGATGGGGAAAACGATTCCTAGTCAGTGGCAACGGATGGTCATAACAGGTCGTTGGAGCTGGTAACGACCCGTGGTGTCGATCATTGGATGGGATATAAGGTTGGTCCAGTGGGGGTGATGGATGGACTGACGAGTCGTTGGATCAAGTAACGACTCGTCATGTAAGTCGTTGGATGGTGAACCAGTTGAGGAGACAGTGTAGTTGACGACAGGATACGATGAGTTGTTAGGTGTGGCAACGACTCATCACGTCAATCGTTAGATGGAGGAGCTGAAGTCGTGAAGTGAATTCCAGCATACGTGACGAGTGGGTCTAACGAGTCATTGGGTGGAGTAACGACTCATTACGTTGGTTGTGGTTTGAAGAATGATGGAACTGTGTAATTTTTACAGTGTGCCTAACGGGCATAATGATGAGTCGTTTGAGGTGGCAACGACTCGTCATGTGAGTCATGGCGTCAGTTCGGGCAGTTTTTCCAGTTTTCTCCAGGGGCATTTTTGTAAATTCCTACACTTTTAACTTCTAAACTACATCGTTTTGGTTACTACCTTGCACGTTTTTAAGGGTTTTCCTAATCTTAATCTCTCATTCTCTCAAACTACTCTCTCAAACCTTTCTTCCTCCCCTCTTTCAAGTTCAAGGATTCTTCAAGAGTTTCCTTCAAGAGCTTCAAGGTGCAATTTCGAGTGGAATTTCTTTTACTATCTATGCGGGTCTTTCAACAAGGATATTCTTCCATCCTTGTGTCCCAAAAATATTTTTATTAAAAATCCGATTTCAATTAATCTAGAAAATCATGACCTAGGGCTTGTATTATGAGAGAGTTCTTCTATATTCTTCTAGATTCTTGTCAAATGCTAAAACCATCTGAAATTATGAATTTAATTGGGATGTAAATTGATGGGTTGCCTTGATTGTAGATTATATGTTGGGAATACAAGAGTGTGGCATGTTCTTCATAAATTTTCTTGAGTATTGAATGGGATTTGTTTATTGCTCACTTGATTATTGTAGTAAATCATGAACATGATGGAATTGTGAAAATATTATACAATTAACCTTAATGACCCGATTATGACATTGATGACTATGTTGGGATGAGTTGGAGTTGTGGGCTTGAGCAATTGAAAGTAAATTATGTATTATCGCCATGTTTTTTATTGAATTGATTGGGTATGATTAGATTGCATTATATTGATGGATTATGAAGCTTGGGTGGATTCTAAAGTTCTTTTCCTTACCTAAATTGTTTTGTCAAATCTTTAAATCTATAACGCCCATGGATGAAAAGTTTGTAAAGAAAGTGATTCATGATAAATGTGAGATGATGATGAGGTTGATGATGAAAAGCATGTTTCTAAAACTACCCATGATTATAACGTTTCTTTCAAAATGAATCCATTAGATCCAAGTATGACAAAGCTTTGGGTAATGCCCCATATGTCAATTTTAAATGATGATTTTTCCGAAATAATATTACCACATTGTTTGGAGCGAAGTCTCCCAAATTTTATAAATGTTAGCTTGTGGTATGTTTTGAAATAAATGAAGCTATGCATCTATGACAAAGTATGAGTGGAATCTATTAAACATGCATGACCTTATGCTACATGTTAATGTGAATGATATTGCAATTGTTGGACTTGTTGTTATTGGTAAGTAGCCCCAATCCTGTCAAAAAGAATGTTGCATGATGAATATCAGTAAATGTCCTTGTCTCTGATTAGCTGTTGCAATTTAGATTAGCGATAGTAAGTCGGGATTCTCGTTAGCAAGAATGTTTCCCTAGTCAGTCGGGATTCTCATTAGCAAGAATATTTCCCTAGTCAGTCGAGATTCTCATTAGCAAGAATATTTCCCTAGTCAGTCGGGATTCTCGTTAGAAAGAGTATTTCCCTAGTCATTCGGGACTCACATCCCTAGCTACTAACCAGGCATGTTTCTCCTTAGTCGGTCGGGACTAACATCCCTAGCCAGTCAGTGACTCTCTATATCAGAGCATTCCCCACCTTTGACAGTTAGGGATTCTCGTTAGTAAGAATGATTCCCTTTGATAGTCAGGGATGCTCCCTTTGACAGTCAGGAACTTCCTTGGACAATCAGGGACCCCTTTTGATATTAGTCACGACATCGTATGTCTATATTATTCCCAATTGTTACTTGTGCACATCAGTTGATCTTATAATAATGCATGTCCTTATAATGTAGTTATGATGATATGAATATGTGGATCTCATTTAAGGTTGTCGTATCTCATTTCGGTTAGATTACTATTAATGTGTTTTTATATTACTTCCTTCCTGTATATATTTATGAGTTATTTGATTACGTTTCCTGCATACTCAGTACATTCGAAGTACTGACCGCACGCCTCTTGTGCTATATCGTTTCATGATATAGATTCAGGTCTCCAGGTTCAGCCGCATGATTAGATACATTTCTCTCTCTCGCAGCTTCTAGTGGTGAGTCCTCATCCTCCGAGGATGTGATTTATGTTCATATTTTCTATGTTTCAGTTGGGGTTTGTCCAAGCAACTCATCAGTATAGTAGAAGGATTTCATACATGTTTAGACAGATTCAGCGTTGTATCTAAGTATGGTTAAATTTTCTTTATGATTCATATTAGATTCTTGTATTTCTTCCGCTTGCCCATGTTGTTAGATGTTTTCCATGTTAATTGTATGTTATGATAATGCCATGGGTCGACTTGGAGCCTCTCGGGGCTCCTTGTCCCGTGTTACGGCCAGGGTGTGAACTCGGGTCATGACAATGATACAGGCTCTGAACTTCAAACTCAGTCCCGCCACTAGCCAGCTTCGGAGTTAGCATCAGCCCCTGTTGGTGAGTCCTCATCTGTCGAGGACCCCTCTTTATTTTAGTTATGATTGAGTATTTCCAGTTTTCATCTTTAGCGAGTTAGATGGGGTCTTGTCCCATCAATTCATTAGACTTAGAGGCTTTTCAGACAAAAGAATGTAATCAGCTTCAGATTCGTATTTATTTCTGATGTTATGCTTAATTCAGACTTCCGCTAAGTTTATTATGTTGATCTATAATTTTCATGATTGAGGTAGATGTATGTTCTTGACATGGGTCGACTTTGAGTCCCTTGGGGTTCCTTGTACCGTGTCTCAATTTGGGCCTATGTTCAGGTCGTGAAAGTTTGCCTTCATGATTTTCCAGTTCAATTGCCCCATAGGAGAATACGTGGATCACTTGAAATGGTCCCAACCATTTGGACTTCAACTTTCCAGGAAACAAGCGAAGCCTAGAATTAATTAGCATCACCATATCTCCAGGGCTAAACTCTCTCTGCTCAATCTTATGGTCATGCTGTATATTCATCCTCATTTGTAAATTTTAAAACATTCACAGGCTTTNCTTCATTTGTTGATAGGATGTATAAAGGAAATGACATGGCTAAATGGAGCTTATGGTCATGCTGTATATTCATCCTCATTTGTAAATTTTAAAACATTCACAGGCTTTCAAACGAAACTCATCTAGCTCATTTAACTGATCAAGCCTCAAGTTCGCAGCATCACTCTAATTTAGATTCAGCTTCTTGAGTGCCCACATAGCTTTGTGCTCAAGTTCAACCAGAAGATGATATGTTTTTCCATACACAAGCTGATAAGGAGACATACCTATAGGGGTCTTGAATGCAGTCCGATAAGGCCATAACACATCATCCATCTTCCTAAACTAATCTGTCCGGTTAGCACTTACAGTCTTTGCTAAGATGTTCATTATCTCCCAATTGGAGACTTCAACTTGCCCACTATATTGTGGATTATAAGGTGTTGCCACCCTGTTTTCACCTCATATTTCTCAAGCAAAGTCCAAAACAACCAGTTGCAGAAGTGCGAACACCCATCACTAATGATAGCTCTAGGAGTCCTGAATTTGGCGAAAATACTCTGCTTCAAGAACATTGTGACACTCTTACCTTCATTGTTTGGAAGCGCAATTGTCTCCACCAACTTAGAAACGTAGTCCACAACTATAAGTATGTACGTCATCCCATTTGAGCTCACAAATGCCAAATGTCAAACAGCTAAATGATAAGGATGGGAGTAGGAGGGAGCTCATGTCTCCTTGATATGCCTCATTACCTTTGGCATCCATCACATGCCTTTGCAAAATCATGTGCATCTTGGTGAATGGTTGGAAAATAATATTGACATTGTATAATTTTGTGGGATGTGTGAATCCCGCTATGATGAACCCCGATAGAGGATGAGTGACAAGCCTCCGATATGATAAACATTTCAGCCTAGGGCACACATTTCCGAATTACCCCATCAGCACATATGTAGAATAAGTAATGCTCATCCCAAAAAATATTTTGCACATTAGACATGAATTTCTTTCACTGATGAAAAGATAAATCTTCCAATACCACATCACTCACCAGATAATTAGCGATGTCCGCAAACAATGGGATAAGATCTTGGGAAGTAGCCAAAACCTGCTCGTCGGGGAATGAGTCATCTATATCAAGATCATCTTGAAGTGTTGCATCTGCCTGTAATCTCGACAAGTGATCTGCCACCTAATTTTCAGTCCCCTTTCGGTCCTTAACATCAAACTCGAACTCTTGCAGCAACAGAACCCAATGAATCAAACGTGCTTGGCATCCTTCTTTTCTGAAAAATATCGCAGAGCTACATGGTTTGTATGAGCTATCACCTTAGTTCGAAGAAAGTAAGGCCGAAACTTCTCGAATGAAAATACCACAACCATTAAATCTTGTTTTATTACGGTGTAATTCTTCTGAGTTGCATTAAGTGCCTTAATTGGATGAAAAATCTTTTCACGCCTTTGGCCCAAAATAGCTCCCAGGGCTTCTCCGCTAGCATCACACATAACCTCAAATTGTAAGGACCAGTAGGGGCCACTATGATCGGAGAAGTAGTCAATCTCTCCTTCAAACATGCATCATCAAACACAAACTTCATCTCTTTCTCAAGTAGCTTGCACAAGGGATGTGCAATCTTTGAGAACTCCTTGATGAATCTCTGATAAAATCTTGCATGACCCAAAATGCTTCGAACACCCTTTACCGAAATTGGAGGTGGTAAACTAGCAATAACATCAGTCTTTGCTCTGTCTACTTCAATGCCCTTACCAGAAATCATGTGGTTGAGCACTACACGCTCTTTGACCATGATATGGCATTTTTCCCAATTAAGCACCAAGTTGGTCTCTTTGCATCGCTGCAGCACCTGGCTCAAGTGAGCCAAACAATCATCAAATGAGTCATCAACCACCAAAAAATCATCCATAAAGACTTTAACGGTGTCATGTACCATGTCAGAGAATATGGATATCATGCAGAGTTGAAAAGTGGCGGGCGCATTACATAACCCGAACGACATCCTCTTGAAAGAAAATGTCCTATAGGGGCAGGTGAAAGTGAATTTTTAATGGTCTTCGAGGGCTATAGAGATCTGATTGTACCCCGAATATCCATCTAGAAAGTAGTACCACCCTTTGCCTGCAAGTTGGTCTAGCATCTGATCCATGAATGGCATCTCAAAATGATCTTTCTATGTCAAGTGGTTTAGCATCTAATAGTACATGCATACTCTCCAACTCGTGACTGGTTTCAGTGGAATGAGCTCATTGTTAGCATTCGGGACCATAGTGATTCCTCCCTTCTTCGGTACACACTGAACTAGGCTCACCCATTTGTTGTCAATAATAGGATAAACCACACCTTCATCCAACCACTTAATAATTTCCTCCTTGACCACCTCTTGCATAAGCGGATTCAACCTATGCTGATGCTCAATGCTAAGAATACAATCTGGCTCAAGCTGGATCTTATGTTTCCAAATACCAGATGGGATCCCAATAATGTCCGCTATGGTCCACCTAATGGCCTTTTTATACCTCTTCAGAATGGAGACCAAACCTCCACTTGCCATTCCACCAAGTTAGTTTTAACTATGACCGGTAATGTGTTTCTGATCCCTAGAAATACATATCGTAAGTGAGATGGGAGTGCCTTAAGCTCCAATACTAGAGGCTCCTCAATAGATGGTTTGGCCGGTAGGGTCGCACGATTTTTTAGATAAAGATCAATCTTCTTTGGAGCATAACTGTACGACCCCATACCAGCAAGTGCATTAATGATCTCATCACCCTCATTAATCTTTTCATCATCAATATTCATCAAAAATACTGCTAGGTCCTCAATACTCACTCTCTCATCAATAAGCATGATTGGAAGATCAACCTCAAAAACATCAATCACTGAGACCACCCATGCACTAACGATCTCATCACCCCCATTGATCTCTTCAGCATCAACATTCATCAACACTGCTTCTAAGTCCACAATACTCACTCTCTCATCAATAGGCATAATTGGAAGATCAGCCTCCACAACATCAATCACTGAGACAACCCGCATGTCTTTTGGCTGTTTCATGGATCGGCACACATTAAATGTCACCTCTTCATTGTTCAACTAGAATTTTAGCTGTTTCGTCTCAATGTCTACTAGAGCATGCCCGGTGGCAAGGAATAGTCGCCCAGGATAATTGGGACCTTAAAATCAACCTCACAGTCCAAAATAACAAAGTCGACCGAAAATATAAAGGACTCTACCTTCACTAGCACATCAGAGAGAATCCCCACTAGATTTTTCACCATGCGATCTCCCATAAATAGCCACATTATAATCGGTTTGGGGGCTCCCAAGCCCAACTATCTTAACACTGCCAACGGTATCAGATTTATACTAGCACCCACATCACATTGTGCCTTAGAAAAGTTAAAGGCTCCAACAGTGCATGGTATGGTGAAAGCTCCAGGGTCTTCCTTCTTCTACACAAGAGACCGAGATGCTATTGCACTACAATGGTGCAAATTATAAGCAAGTCCAAAGCTCATGGTCCTCTTTCAAGTGACAAGGTCCTTCATAAATTTAGCATAGCCAGGAATCTTCTCGAGTTCCTCGACTAATGGGATGTTCAAAGATAATTGTTTCAGCATAGATATAAATTTGTGACATTTCCCATCTTCGACCTTCTTCTTCAGCCTCTGTGGTAAAGGGGGAGGACGTCTAGGAATAGGCGTTATCTTTTAAGGTACCTCATTCTCCTTCCATTTGTAAGACCCATCCTCCTCTACATTACTAGGATCTGTCTTCTCCACTACATCATCAATCAAAACCTATTCCTCGGAGTCCATCACCCTATCATCATCAATCCCTGAGGGCTCAACTATCTCATCGGTCAACACCGACATAGGAGGATTAACTGTTGCATTCCCACTCCTAGTAGTGCCAGCCATGCAATGACTGTCATTTTTTGGAATTTGAACTATATTACTAGGAAGCATGCCATTTTGCCTCTGGTTCATAGCAACAGACATCTGACCAAGTTGCTGCTCAATATGCTTAACAACAATGATATGTGATTCCACCTTTTGGTTCATACCAGAAACATCAGCGTAGAGTTTCTTTAAATGGCCATTTGTCACCTCCATTTGCTTGAGTACTTTCAAGAACATATCCTCCACCCTTATGGTTTCTTGGAGGACATAGAGACCGCTTCTATCATTTTTGTATTCCTCACACTTTTTTCTATCACCATTGTCTCTGCCTCTACTCCTGTACTTGTATTGGCCCCAGTTGTAGTTGTTATCTCTGTAATAGTTCTGTACTTGGTTCCCCTAACCTTGACGCAAAGAGTCTTGGTTAGACCCTTGTGTTTTTTGTTCAGAAACCTGCCCCTTGATCATTCAAATAATTGGCTTCCTCCTCAGACTCCGACTCGCCTCCATTATTTCTCGAGGCCTTGCCCTGGGAACCAACTGCATTCACCTTTTATGTCCCGGCTCCCATAATATGTTTAGCAAGAAGGCCCATTGTGGTTTTAATCTCATCAATGTCATGATCTCGCTCTTCATCCTTTCTTCTCTGCTCCACAGACATACCCACCATATTAGTACCAGCTGAGATTTCTGACTCTCTTGTGTACCATGCACGGTTGGTTTTGGTGATTCAATCAATGACCTCAGCAGCCTTAGCATATGTATGACTCATGAATGTCCCTCCATAAATAGTATTTTCCACCGCCTTGGTATTAGCATTCAAAGACCTATAGATATTTCTAAGAGTGTATCATCTGGGATCCTGTGGTTGGGAACCTTTTTCAGCTTCTTGTTGAACCGCAACCAAGTCTCATGAAGTGCTTCAGAATTCGCTGCCTGAAGTTATAAATTTCATCTTTCAACTGCAATGCTCTAGAAGGTGGGAAAAATATTTCAAGAAAAGATCTTTTAAGCTCCCTCCAAGTAGTGATAGAATTGTTTGGCAATCCAACCAACCCTAGCATTGCCTCAATTCCTAGTGATAAGGGAAATAACCTTAGCCTTATTACATCCTGCCTCACTCCCAGTTGTTTGTATGCTTTGCAAATACCCAAAAAAATTGTCAAGTGAGTATGTGCATCTCATCAGTAGCATGACCCGCAAATATCCCCTTTATTTTGAGTAGTTGGATCATTGTGCTGGTAATGTCAAACATTGACCCAGTAGGGAAAAGGGGAGGAAAAATAGCTCTAGTGGCACCAGCCCCATCAATATCAGCATCATCATCATCATCATCAAAGTATCGGTGCCTCTGCTGGTCTAAACCTCTATTCCTTCTAGCTCGCTCAGCTTCGAAAACTTGGCATTGCACTTCAATGACGCTCGATGCCTCTCTATCTCTTGCTCGAGCTTTTTCCTTAGCCAACATTCTAGCTATTGCTTCTTCCACTGTTTCTTGCCCATGTGCGTTGGCCATGTTCCTCAAATTTTGTAGTGTTCGATCAAGTTCATGATAAATTAGAACTAGGGATTTTCCTCGACTCCTAGTTTTGGGCATACATGAACCTGAGACCTTTGAAGAAGCAAAAACAACAAAGAAAAAAATAAAAAAGGAAATAAGGACCAATAACAAAGCAAACACAATTAACAAAAGTCTAAGTTGTATTCCCCATCAGCGGTGCCAAAATTTGATGTCGCCCAAATAACACCTCGTAATGAGATATAAAGCGGTCGATGTTGTTCGTCCATCGGATGACTACACGCAAGTGCACGTGGTCGAACAAGTAGTAAAATGGCTCAAGTAAGCCAAGTATCGATCCCACAGGGACTGGACTACGGTATCAATCT
>JACEIK010000663.1:101755-122755 GCA_018107945.1 Datura stramonium
CTCGTAGTTAGTAGGTGAGTGGAGTGATTTACTTTTTGATGGTTTTGACCTGGGTAGGGGTATATAGACTGTGTGTTGGTTGGCACCTTTCGGCTTATTGGGGCTGGTATAGGTCCTTGTATGTTATATATGTATATACATGTTATTTATTAGCTGATGGACAGCAGGTCGCCACGCCAACAGGTATGCTTCTATCTTACCTTAAGTACAAATAAGCTTATTCGGATCTCGCTAGCCCAGATAGTTTCAGATACTTTCTGCTATTCAGAACTACTAGTATTGTTGCTTATATTCAGTTATGCTTAGTTTGCTTTACATACTCGGTACTAGTGGTACTGACGTCCGTTTGGGGCGCTTCATTACTTGCCTGCAGGTACCTATAGACGAGGAGCCAACCCCTCGTTATCCTAGCCAGCACAGAGTCATCGGCTCCTCTCATCCGGAGTTTGATATTCAGAGGTTTATACCATTTTTCTTTTGTTGTGTAGTACGGGTAAGTTGGGGCCCTGTCCCAACCATCTTATCAGTATTCTTAGAGGCTTGTAGACTGTATATATTTCCCTGTGGTTAGTTGTTCCGGTCGTGTGAGGCCGTGCGTATGTGTATTTTTTTATGTTGGCCGTTTGGGGCCTTATCCAGTTAGTAGTTGGTGACCTTGCCGATCACAAAGTAGTTTAGTTTCTGATTCAGTTCTCAGTGAAAATTAGTCAGCATGGTGGCCTTGTCGGCCTACATAGGTTCCCTTATGTTTATGTGGTTCTGGTTAGCTGATGTTATAGTACAGGTTGCTATAGGCCTAGCCGGCCGGGGGCTATATTTACAGCCGCTATATAGCCCGTTGATTCCGTGAATTAGAGTTAGAGACAGCCAGGAACCAAAAGTGCTTAGGCCCAGTAGTCTAGCAGTTCGGGTCCTAGTAGAGCACCAGGTGCCAGTCATACTCCCTAAGGCGGGGCGTGACAACTATTGCACCCTAAAATTGATCAAACAAGTCATCTATTCGGGGAGAGGGATATTTATTGCAAATAATAACATTAATTAGTTGACGGTATTCAATACACATTTGCATGATACAGTCTTTCTTCTTCAAAAATAACACGGGGGCACCCCAGGGAGAGATACTCGAATGAATAAACCCTTTACTAAGTAACTCTTGCAGTTGCTCCTTCAGTTCTCTTAACTCTGTTGGTGCCATACTATATGGTGGTATATATATAGGTCGGGTCCCTGGCTCTAAGTCTATATAGAAATAAATGTCGCGGTCTAGTGGCATACTTTGAAAATTTGCGGGAAACACCTCTAGGAACTCATGAACTACTGGAACAGACTCGATTGAGGGACCCTACATACTAGTACACCGAAAGGAGGCTAGGTAAGCTAAACACCCCCACCCTATTAGTTTCTGGGAACAAGTATATGAGATAAGCTTCTTAGGAGCAGAGCAACAATTCTCTTCTCACTGCAGTCTATACATCCCTGGCATTGATATGGTGACTACCTTAGCATGACAATCTAAAATGACATGATAAGGAGAAAATCAGCTAATTTCGAAGATAACGTCGATGTATACTATGTATAAGATCACCAAATCTACCCGAGTATCATAACCCATAAATCCCATTGGATAGGCATGATAAACTCTATCCATAAACACAGAATTCCCAATGGGAGTAGAAACATAAATAAGGGCATCAAGAATATCACAAACAAGATTAAACCCCATAACAAAGTAAGCAGACACATATGAAAAGTAGAATTAGGATCAAATAAAGTAGTAGCCATCATGACACATATAGGAATAGTACCTGTGATGACTACATCTGAAGCCTCTGTCTCAAGTCGATCGGGAAATGCATCGAAATGAGCCTAACTACCTGTCTTAGACCCGCACCTGCTAGGTTATGTACCCCCTCTGCTAGACTGAGTACCACCCCTTCCCATCTGAGCACCCCATCGGCTAGGTTGGGCTCCACCTCTACCAGCTAAGTGATCACCCTGCCCAAGTTGAGGGCGACCCTTACTAAATGCACTACCTCCTCTCCCTTCTGTAGTTGGAGCTCAGGGAGCCAGATGCAAAATGATCTACCTGCACATTCCAAACATGGACTACAATATTTGAATATGGCCATATTTACCGTACTCGTGACATGCCTTATCGAGCATGGGCCTCTGGGCAAAAACTAAAGAGATAGGGCGAGCCCCAAAATCTGAGCGAACAATTGTGTACTACTCACTGTACCTGAAGAGTGCTAATTGGACCCTGTAGGAACTCATGTTGGTACCTGCATTATCATCGGAATAAGGCACCTAGAGTACCCCTGGGGAATCAAAGTCCTAAAAAAAGAAACATTGAAGCTACTTCATTTCCAACCCTTCTTCTCAGCGTTCTTTGCATAGCCATCCTATTTAACCCCCTCCACACTCATCACAAACTCCATAATCTGTTGGATGGCGTTACCTGATGAGACATTTTTAGAGCTGACAACTGGTGCCCCACATATAGGCCCTTCACAAACAGCCTAATCCTTTCCTCCTCTATGGATAGTAATGGTAAGGCATACCTGGATAATGAATGAAATAACCCGCAACTGAGGAGGTCCCCTACTTACTACTTGTAAACTCGTAGCGCCTCTAGACCCGTAAAGTGTGAGACACATACTTCTCTAGGAAAGTGGAGCAAAACTGATTCCATGTCAATAACAGTGACCCTTCTAGCTTGCACTCTAAAAATGCCCTCCACTAGAGCTTGGCATATCTTATCAGCTGGAAAGTAACAAATTACACCTCATACTTTTCCACTACCCCCATCTTATGGATCCTCTAATTGCACTATGATGAACTCATAGGCGTCCTCCACCTCAGTGCCATAGAATGTGGGCAGCTTCATATTTTTGAACCTCCAAAATAGATCGTGCTCCTACCCAATCATCACCGACCCAGTCACCGGCCTCGAAAATATGACTGCCGCAGAAATATCATCCATGACGGGAGCTATAGTTGTTGCATGTTGTAACCCCAAGTGCTGCCCTGAAGGAGTTTTTGGTGACACTCCATTACCCACTAAGCCACTCAAAAAATTCAGCACCTCAGCTAGGAACTTCGAGGAAGCTCGAGTAACTACAACACCTCCTTGTGTTGGTACCTCTACCTCTACAGCCACTCCATTCTGAACTTATTAACGTATTGGAGATTCTGACCTATCCCAAATGGGACTAGCAACCAGGACCCTTCCTTTGGAAAAAACAAGCGTCCATCCATAGCCTCGCCCTCGGGCCCATTCTTTGTCGTGAGCTGCGGCTACCATGTTCTGGGGCCTCTTCTTAGACTCCTCCTGCTCATGTCCTCACAATATGTAAGAGAAAGAAAGAAGTTGTTAGATACAAATCTGGATCACCATATACCAATTGGAATCAACTAATAGCACAAAGGAGAGAGAAAGAAGGGAGTTTTCCTAAAGTTGTGTATCCTCACAATGATAATTAACGAACATCTCAACATCTATGTGTAAGACTCTACTAGACTTTTCCTCGTATAATGAAATGAATGAACTTGGATTATGATACCATCTTTGTCAAGCATCAAGTATTCGTGATTGGCACCCACACTAATCTCACTAATGGGTGAACCAACATATCCCAACTAACTCATCCCATTTCAACATTTGTACTACTAAATAAGCACTCTTGAAGTGAAAAATAAAGGGAAGCCTTGTAACAATAAAAGGAACTACTTGCAAAATATATCAGTTATATTCGTAGAAAATGAAAGTCATTGTACTTGAGGAAATCTACCTAAATGTAATCTACAAGGAATAAAACAAGAAAACAATTAAATTCCATATCCGAACAAAGGACATCTTCTCTCAGGAAGAATTATAGCAGGCTAGAAAGGAAACCAGCTTACCTACAGATAATTAACCATTTCCTCTATAGATGGGGTCGAGTGGAACTTGCTGGGTCGAAGTATGCACTCAAAAAATAAGTACAGAAGTAGTATTAGTAACACAAAATGTACTAGTAGGCATCATCGGTCGGCCTTAAACAATAGTGTATAAACATGTAAGACAAACAACATGCATTCACTAAAACAGATAGTCATCAATTTAAATGAATTTAAGAATCAGTAAGAGTGAGTATTAAGATGACCTGCTCACTAGATTGGGGCTCACTGCAGCAGTGGTGTGACTGTTACAACAGTCACACCACAGTAGTAAGGGTATCGCACAGAGGTACAGTGTAAGCAGTAACTCGACTCAGCTTACAACCTTAAATCCTTACTCAACAATTCTGAAACATCAGTTCACCAACTCCATTTGATTTATGCATAGCTACAATTTCAATAGTTTACTCACCACTGATCACATGGGATATAAAATTGAATCCTCAACAATTAATTCATCAATTCATCACAGACTCATACATGACTTTACAAGTGTGGAAAAATCATAAACATGAATATTGCAACCACATGTAAACTATGCATACAAGGATTTCATTCCGACTAGATTCTCGTACATTTGAAGCATTCTTTACTCTTTTGGTCCTTTCTTGGATTGTACTATCAATGATGTCTCAGGCACCCACCCTCATTACATCACCAAATAAAACTCAATATTGAACATCACTGTGCACACATGCCAGAGTGTCTTATTTCTATACTTCCAGTCATGACCTATAGGGGACTTTATGAAATTCATGTACTATACCGACGTGGTATCCTCTTTCACTCATCTTCTCATTCGGATGCAACCCTCAGACACAAGCCACTCAACCATAACTACTCACCCTGATGCTCCCTTGGGGCACAAGCCACTCATCTCACGATAAAGCATGTTATCCACTTCCATTCTCCTATTCTATATGTTCTTAATCGGTCAATTAGTATGACTTTTAAAAGGCATCAAGTTTTCCTTATCAACTTGGTTATATTACTAATATTCAACTATTTACGTGACAATTTTTAAAGAATGCATACAACATCTCAATGCACCCTAAATTTCACAACAATATTTATTAACATTCATCATCTCAAGCTCACTTTACAAGCATATTTAACACATCATCATATTAGCAACAATTAGTTTATGTAGACCAACTAAGCATGTTGTCATTCCACACATATACACATCATTATATAAAGTCTAACTCCTTATAAAACCATAACCAACCTCAATTGCCGGAAGAGAGACTTCAGTTATTCCATAGGAGATTTGCCTTTTCATAAATCCTCTGAGTGTTAAAAATATAACACAAGTAAAGGAAAATCACATTCAATCATATATGCTCATTTAGGCCTAAAAATTCAGTTTTACCTCTATTCTACCTGATATCAAGGTAAAATTAGATATTCCAGTGGTTAATTTATCACATTCTACACCCACATAGGTTATCCCAACTTGTTCCAGGAAGTTTATACTCTAAATCCATTTTTAGTAAGTTCTAATGCATAAAGGTCCAACCTTTACCGAATTCTAGATCTCACACCATGGTAGAACAAGCATTCTATAGTCACATTCCTCATAGAAAGTGTTAATTACTCACTTTTAGGCCTAGAAATCCACATCTAACCCTTCTCATTCAAGTCTCCCTAGTTTCCATAACTTATTGTTTTTATCTTAGAGAACACCATCTAAGAATACCCATTGATTCTATGGTGTTGGGAAAATGAAAGCGAAGAGAGCTTGTTAAGAAACTTAGCTTAGGAAGAACAATACCATCAGCTTCTAAAAAATCATCCTAACCTTTTTGCAAAATAGTGCCTTAGAGTTACAAATGAAATACCCCTAAATTCTAACTTAAATCGTCTTACTGCCTCCCTTCATCCATTGCAATAGTCATATTTTCACTGCCGCGGACCTACTATGGTGTTCAGGACCCCTCCACAGTGGACTTAATGATTAGTCCTCCTTTCCCACTATGGCGGACCTCCGACTGTCATGACAGTCTCACTGCAGTGGTTCTTCATGAGCTAGTAATTTACCAACTCATCAGGCTCTTAAGCATGATCTTTCGTATAGTTTTCAAGTCATTTAGCTAGATTTTATGCCCTTTTTGCCTTTTTGTGTGCAGATATCTTATTTGGAGAAAAGAACAAGAAAGGGAGCAAAACGAAGGGAATTAGGTGAAAGAGCAATGCTTCATCAGAGAAGACCGGCAAAATGCCAACCAAGTGCCAACTAAAACCTGATGAGCACTGCCTCTGGGAATGACATAAACCGGAGAACGTGGAATTGAACCAGCGACTCGCTAGTCCTTTCGCCGAATGACATCCAAAATTGCTTGATCTAAGAGAAAAGAATTGGGGGCACATTGATGGAGACCGGCTAAACACCGAAGGAATTTCCTAAGGTTTCTGGAACTCATTGGAGGTGAAATTAATTATAGTCAGCGGTTCGTGGAATGTAACCGGCGAACCATCAGTACCCCTGCAAGAGCCAAAACGCTAATCAGAGGTAGAAATGTCCAACACGGAAAAAGAGATACGTGGATACCCTACTTTTGGATATATTCTAGAGAGAAGTACTCTGCACTCATCAGATCTAAATTTTTAACTTTTAGAACATTCTCTTGGAAGAGAAGAAAGTAAGAACTTGATTGGTGGAAATTGAAAAGTATTGTTTCCTTTTTCTTCTTCTTCTTCCTCAATATCAAGGTACTATCATTGTTGAAGACTTTTTTGAATCTTATTTTGCTACTCCTATTATTGAATTCAATGAGTTTATTGTTAAATGTGCTTCTGAGTTTCTTAACTTTGAGTAGCTAAATCATTGACTAGAGGTGTGCAGTGATGAATGCTTAATTAGAGTGGATATTCATTGAGTCATCTCAATATTGTTTAATTAGTAGAAATCGACTAGATTCTCTCCAATTTATAATTGAAGATCCATTATTGTTGATATGGGTCTAATTATTCTTACTTCATTTTTGCTTGCAAAAGAAGAATTGAGTATTGGGAGAGAATTTAATGGCGGACATGGGTGAGAGATTGTTAAATTGTGTTGGAAATAGCCAAAATTACATTCTCACTCCTAATTAATAGCTAATAGCATGAAATTAGTGCAACTATTAATCCAAATCTGATCGGGTTGATTTAATGGTGTCTAGGGGTTTGAAAGAACTCTAGAAAGAGGTATTTATGAGGTTGAAAAGAATTAAGTGCCCACTTTCCCAAGATTAACTACAAAAATTAAACATATGAGATGACCTAGCATGACCCCATTTAGATAGCATATCATCTACACCACACCTCTAGTCTTTCACATTCCTGTCGACAACCTTGGTAATTTTGCTATCATAGTCAGCCAAATTAGAAGTTATATTCTATTTTAAATTTCAATCTCCCCAAAAATGTTTATTTCCATGTTATTCACAAGTGGTGCAAGCTAAATTGAATTTCTCAACGATACTCGTGCATATCATTCACTAGTCCCTGTGGGATTCGACCTCGACATCCGTCGGGATATTTTTTAGATACAATGACCATCTTTGCTCTTTGTATGATGAGTATATTTTGAAGTTATTAAAAATGGCACCGTTTCCGAGGAATAGCGCTTGATATTCTTGTGTTGATTTTTAATTTGAACTAGTCTTGAATCATAGGTGTTGACATAAAGTTTGTTGTTCTTGTTAGGATAACTTCATACGATTCATCATTCACAAGTAGGAGATAGCTCTGTGGAGGGAAATATGGAGCATGAGGAAGATAACACGATGATTCCCGAAGTGGCAGGAGCGATTCACTTATGACCTACAGTAGGGAAAACATTATTCCACGTCAAGGTACAATGCTACATTTACTGCAAATGGAAGGACTATTTGGGGGAGAACCATGTGAGGACGCAAAACTTCACTTGAGAAATTTCTTGGAGATATGCCGACCTTTCAACATCACAAACATAAGTCAATAGTCTATCAGGCTAAGGCTCTTCCCATTTTCCCTAACAGGAGAGGCGACAATGTGGTTGGATGAACTGCCTCCTGGTTGTATTACATCTTGGCAAGAATTAACCGAAGCCTTTTTTGGATCGTTTCTACCCTCTATCAAAAATGTT
Source organism: Datura stramonium (assembly GCA_018107945.1). Lineage (NCBI taxonomy): Eukaryota > Viridiplantae > Streptophyta > Magnoliopsida > Solanales > Solanaceae > Datura > Datura stramonium. Next base: position 109,806 of record JACEIK010000663.1, read on the forward strand.
GCAGCTGAGGGATGACATCACAAATTTTAGGCAAGATCTAGGAGAGCCATTGCATGAAGCATGGCTACGGTTCAAAATGAATGTTTCTCTTTCTCCCAACCATGGCCTCCCTGACGGAGTGCTTCTCAAAAGTTTTTACCAATCCCTCGACTCCATCAACAAATCCATTGCCAATAATTTAGCCGAAGGGTCTTTATGGATCAAACATATGGATTCGCTAAAGCCATTTTGCACAGAATGACAAAAAAAATTCAGCCTGGCACACGAGAGAGACAAATGTATCTACACATGATATTAGCTCTAGCGCACTGGCGGCTGAGTTGTTGAAAAGAGATGAAGATCTAGATGAAAATCTTGCTAAAATTATGATGCAACTGGAACTAATGACCAAACATGTGATGGGGGCAGGGCCCAAGGTGGTGAATGTTGTAGGTATGCAAGGTCCATTGTAATTTGAAGAAGAATCATCACCATCGAGGTACAATGAGGAATGCTCATACATGGGAAATAATATGGGGGGCCCTCGACCTAGATATCAAGGGACTAATCAATGTCCTTGACACCCAAGGGAAGAGAACCAAGGTTGGATAAATCTTGATACGTAGGAATGGCCCGAAAGAAATGAATGATGGGGAAAGAGAGAGCATAATTGAGAGGGAGACTGTTACCTCCGAAGTTCAAACCCATATGTTCCCCCTCCAAAAGCTAAAAATTCCCAAAGTCAGTCAGGTGTGAGCGATGCGGGTAGCTCAAAAATGGAAGAGTTGTTGCAAGAGTATTCAAGAAAGTGGAATCAACCGACAACAGGGTCAAGGATTAAAAGAAGAGGTGTCTAACCTTGCTCAGACGATGAGCTCTCATTCAGCCTCGATTAAGCATTTGGATGCTCAAATGAACCACTTATCCGATCAAATAAATCCCCGAATGAAGGGAACGCTCCCAAGTGATACAATGCCAAATCCAATGAAAGATATTCAATGCATGGCTATTGTTACTAGCAGTGGTAAACTGGTTGGAGATACGAGAGTGAAGCCCAATGAGGTTATTGCTTCCAAATCAAATGAGAAAAATGAAGTTGACGAAATGCCAAAAACACCAAGGAGTGGGGAAAAGAGTGAAGATGAAAGTGAAGGGATGATGATGAAGTTCCCTCACATGTTGATGAAGATGAGGTAAGCATGAAGGCCTCAATTGATGAAAAAGTTGAAACAAGAGCTCTACCTGCCTTATCTGCAATGGTTGGATAAGAAAAAGTAGGATGATCAGTTCAGCAAATTCATTGACATATTCAAAATATTGTCTATTAATATATCGTTAGTGGATTCCCTTTTTTGAATGCTCGGATATGCCAAATTCATGAAGGAGTTGTTGAAAAAGAAAAGGTGGTTGATGTAGATAGCGAAGAGACGATGCAACATTGTAGTGCGATGATGATGAACAATCTTGCCGCCAAGCGAGAAGACCTAGGAGCTCTCACAATCCCTTGTACAATTCGGATATGTGTGTTTAAGAAAGCTCTATGTAATCACGGCGCAAGCATACATCTAATACCCCTCATCATTTTCAAGAAGTTGGGACTTGGAAGAACCAAACCCATATCAATGAGGATACTAATAGTGGATAGTTCCATAAAGAAGCCTGTGGGAGTATTAGAAGATGTATTGGTGATGGTGGATAAATTCATTTTACCAGCTGATCATAGTACTTGACTGTGAAATGGATGTTGAAGTTCCAATCATTTCGGAGAGACCATTGCTCGCCACGGGTAGAGCTTTGGTTGATGTGGAGCTAGGAGAGCTCAAGTTTTGAGTCGGAAGTGAAGAAGTCATCTTCAAGGTATGTTCATCAACAGAAACTCCCGATGAATGCAAGGTGATCAGAGTGTTGCATGTAGGGAATGAGGAGAGTGGAGTTGAGATGGAGAAGTCTGAGTCGGAGGATGATTCTTTGAAAAATTATTGCTAAATGAGAGTTATGTCGTTCCACGACGTTAAATAAGGTGCTTCTTGGGAGGCAACCCAAGTGTTTTATTTGATTTATTTTATGTCATTATTTTTTTTTTATTTTGTAGGACCAATGAAGTGAGAAGAAAGTAAGGAAAGCACAAATAAAACAAGGCAGGTAATGCATTAGATCGGCGAATCACCAGTCCAGATTCACAAACCGTCGCACTCTGATACACAAAAGAAGAATAACGGGTACATGAGTGTTTGACAGGCGGACCACCAATTCAGAATCATGTACCGCCGATTCAGAATCACATACCGCCAGTTAACCGCTGGTCCCTAACAAATTACTACCTGAGCTTTGTGTAGCCAAGCGGCAATCCATCGATGAAATGCCTGTCCCACTCATGAACTGTCGGTCTGTCTCCTTCTGTCCAATAGTGAACTGGGCATAAATTCAAGCACAAAAAGGTAAGGTAGCTAAGTGCAGGCTCATAGCGGTGATCACCGGTGTAACGACAGTCGAGGCATGAGTTTGGTTTCAGAATCTAAATTAACGATGGACCCACCTGGCCCCAAATACCTTCTTGAGCCATCCTAATCTGAATATAGTCCCTTAGGTCCCCCTTTTACCATTTTTCCACAATCCTTTTTTTCATCCCAATACCCTACCTTTTCACTTTCCCACATTCCCTCCTTTCCCACCTTTCCACTTTCCATAAACACATTAATTCACCATTACTATCCTACCTTTCCACTTTCCATAAACACATTAATTCACCATTACTATCCCACCTTCCCCTCAACTACCTACACTCTCACCTTCTCACCTATATAACCGCTCACCCTCTTCACAAATTCTCACTACATTCACATTCTCCCTCTCCACTATGCAAGTCTGAAGAGTGCCATTGTTGAGCATTATCGAAATACCACAAGTTAGTCTCTGCAAACCTCTCTCCTATGTTTGGTAATATATATCTTATTCTTTGTATGTTTTCATCAATGGAACCTTGATTTGATATTTAGATGGCTTTAGTATACATTCCCCTAATTTCTAATGCTCTTCTTTCCCATTATTTTCATGGTTGATGCTTTGTTTGCTGAAAGTAGGGGAAGATAGTAGTTTCTGGATAATAGAGGTATGGGGTAGTCATGATATTTGTGTGCGCTTAAATGGGGTGAAGTCATAGTAACCCAAATGGATTAAAATGTCGTGCTTTGCCCTATGATAGATTAGGTGATGCCATTCTTAAGTATAAATCATTATTTTAGTCCAATCTCAGTGTAGAAATGATGTTTTAATATAATGTGAGTGGGTGTTTGTGATTTGGTGCCATTGAAGTTCTTGGAAGTGCATTAGGAACGACGACATTTGGTTGTTCTCCGGTAGGGTCCGGCGAAACACCAATGGAATGCCAGTCAAAACTCCAATTGGCTTTAAAAAACTATATGGAATTCTCATTACATCGGCGGTTCACGGTTCTGAACCGGCGAATCGCTGCCTTGTCGCCAGTGGAGTTGTTTTTTGCCTAGCTTACTGCTTTGCATCTGCAAGCAAGCGATGATTGAGGGATAACATTTGGCGGCTCGTCGTTGCTCCGCCGGTGCTGCCTGTTCTTTAATGATGGTTTTTAACCTTTGCTTCTAATCTCAATTAGTTTAATCTTTAGTCGTTGTATTCTAATGCATTATGTCTTCCACTAACATCATATTTGAAGAAAATTTCGTCATCTAGGAACACAGGAAAAGGCAAGGCACCATCCTCCTCAACTACCAAAGGCAAGGGCAAGGCCAAAGCCTTCGGCACACCTGCCAACTCTACGGAGGCCATCATCTTCTGCATGCTCGATATGAAAAGGAACTGCACTATGTGCAAGGGCCAATCGATAATTGTGGAGAAAAGGTTTGACTTGGTGGGACTGCGCGGGGACTTGCCCAACATCACTTCTCAATTCACAAATAGGAATTGGCATTATTTCTCCAATCCTCTCCCGGACTATTACCTAAACCTAGTGCTGGAATTCTATGCCTCCTACCAGGCCAGGCAGGACTTGATGAAGCACAAAGGTAAAATCGATGAAGTCCCCTGCCTACCATCAGTCATGGTACGTGGGGTGGAGGTAAACATAACTTCGGCTGAGCACATAGTATATTTCACGAATTGCAAACATGAAGATTCAATTCACCTAGATAGCCCCAATCATCGTAGTTGATACCCCGCTACGGGCCTCCATGGGTGGAAAATTTTTTCACCATGACTGAAGTTTGAGGACAAGTTATGGTTGGATTTTATCTGTGGATGCATTATTCCTTCCAAAAATAAGTAGCAGGTCAGCTTGGAGTCAGCAATTCTCATAGCCTGAAACATGACTGGAGTCCCCCCTTAACTTTGGGGAGATTGTGGTTCAGTAGATAAAGCAGAAGGCAAGACAGGCTAGCACCTCCATGCTTTATATGGTCCTCATTTCCAAGCTGCATTTACAAATAAGTGTGCCATTATTCCCTGATAAGACCACTGTCCCTGCCTCAGGAGTGATAGCCTTGGACAGGAAAACAGATGTTGAGGCACTGACAGTCAAGAGGAAGAGACTGCAAGCTTTTGGGCTAGCTGAGGGATCATTATCCCATGGGTAGGAGCAGTCACCGTAGGCCGCAGATTTGAATTTGTTCCACCAAGAAGCTACAGGACAAACCTATGGTGACACATCTCTTAAGGGAGCATCTCCCCCTCCTACATCCTCCCAACAAAGTAGTCTCCACAAGCTCGTGGAAATGACCCAACTCTCACGCGAACCAACACCAAAAGTTGGCTAGAAGTCTCCCTATACTTATTGCACAAATAGTCAAACGGGAGCTGAAATCAATGTATGAGAGCCTTAGAACATTATACAAATGGGTGGATGCAGTGGAGGGGGCTATCACTTCTCTCCGAACTAAGGTGCGTAAGTAGAAAAGTTGAACCCCTATGGAAGTTGCTGACATGAGCGCTCTCGACACCGCAATGGTTGCTCCTTCCATTGTTTGAGGGCTTGGGAAATGACACCGAGGATCTGGGAGAGGCTAGTTTTGATAGTGCCACAGGAGCGGGGGAAGCTGCGGATGATGAGGATGGGGAGTGACCTGCTCAGGGAGTCTCTTACTCCTTTATTTCGTATGCATACATTGGGGACAATGTATTCTATTAGATGGGGGAGTGTTTGTTGGGGATCAACAATGTTTTATTTTAAAGATGAGTTGAAGTAGCCTTTGTTGGGCTTTTGTGTTTTTTTTAATTATCTGCGATGAATTTTGAGCCTTTGTTGGGCTCGAATTTTAATCTTGTTGATGATTACCCTTGACGAGCCTGTGATGTTGAAAAGAAGAAAAAAATGAATGACTTGGTTGAAATTTTTTTTTAGATGAATGTTAGTGGCTAATAATTAGAATGGGGTTCTTGTCATGAATTGTTTACTCCATTAGGACCCAAGTATTTTGTTTATTCACCATGTAAATAAGAGAATAATAATCAAACTCTAAGAGTTTTCTTCATACCGCGGATCATTCTCGAGGAGCATTTCTTTGTTTTCCCTTTCCTTTTGTTTGTCGTACTAGGTCGGCATATTTTGATGATAGATTGAGTGGTGAATTTCTTAAGGAAAAATGAAATGTCATTTTTGAATCTCTTATGGAGATGTTTTGAGAGGCACCACCAGAAAAATTATTGAAATGGAATTTTAAAATGGGGCATGGAAATGAGAAATAATGAGCAGATGTTTGAATTGAGAACACAACACTCTTTGTCTTACTTTGTAGATTTCTCACTTGACTTATGAACTTGCATGTTCTAATGTCTTAAATCAAGATTCTGTGTGGATAATGACTTATGTGGTGTTTTTAGGTGTGATGCCTTGGGTGGTAAGGACTTTTGTGAATCTCATGCACAACCTCTTGTCTAGAACTTGCCCCAAGTGTGACTCAAGGCGAAATCCTAGATGTAGTTGCACTTAGAATATGATCTTAGGTCTTCTTTTGTTAAGTCACTTCACCCAAAATAACCTCCTTGAGCATTAATCTTTGATATCCATTTTTTGAGCCTTGGACCCTTTCTTTGGTAACACACTACAACCCTAATGACCATTTTTAATCCCTCTCTTTGGCACGCATCCTCCCTAATTGCTAGTGATAAAATAATGAAAAAAGGGGGCTTGAAGCCCATAAAATGGGGAGCGATAAGGAAATGAATGCGAGATGAGGCAAAACCCTATGTTTGGGGGTTTGCTAGAGAATGGGGAAAAATGAGAGCTTCAATGTGAGGTAGCACCAAAATTGTGATGAAATGAATGAATCGATGGGTTGAAAGACCTCGAATGATTAGAAGAGAAAAGAATGTAAAAAGGTTCTATCTCTTGCATATATAAGGCTAAATGTGGAATTCATGGGTGTTAAAAGGGTGGTTTGTGTTACACAAATGATGAAGAAAATGAACAATGAGAAATAAGGTGGAGTAATCTCACTAAGATAATGGGATGTTGAAAGTGTTTATAAAGGCATTAGGGAGGCATTAGTCACTAAAGCTAAACATTTATCCTATCCATATCCAAAGCCTTAATTATGACCCACAATCCCTAAGTGATTTTAAGTGCATTTGCTCTACATTAGTGGCGAATTACACGAAGGGCAAGCTTATGGGTCGAGTTGGGTGCATTTATTTTGGGAGAGCGAGTTCAATCTTCTCTTTGTGCAATCCCTTGTGTGAATGCATCAAGTTCATGAAGAAAATAGGGATTTTCTCTTCAGTGAGTGGCATCATCCCTTTTGAGGATACAAGTGCATTAAAGGAAAATTTGTGCATTAGGTGTGAGAAATGTAATCTCTAAGCCAAGTTTTGAATGTTCAATGATTAAGAATTGAGATGCTACGTTTACTTCATGGATGAGCTATGCCCTTGTTTTGCAAAAAGAAAGCTCTTGTGAATCACGCTTTTGAGTGGTGGTGGCCTCTTGAAATGTTTCCATCTTTCTTGTTTTTGGGGAATTCACTTATCTTTTTCAGTGAGCCTGTGAACATTTTTTGGGTTGTCTAAAGTCAAGTGGTCACTAATGCATACATTTGTGTGAAGTGATATGTTGTTTACCAGATAATAACTGCATTACTTGAGGACAAGTAATGGTTCAAGTTTGGGGATTTGATGAGTTGGTAAGTCACCAACTCATTAGGCTCTTAAGCATGAGCTTTATTTTAGTTTTCAAGTCATTTAGATAGATTTTATTCCCTTTTTGTGTTTTTCTGTGCAGATATCTAATTTGGAGAAAAGAGCAAGAAAGGAAGCTAAAAGATCGGAATCAGGTGAAAATCGGTGCTTCACTGGAAAAAACTGGAAAATCCCTGACCAAACATTGGCTGAAAGCTGATGAACACTGCCTTTGGGAATGATAGCAACTGGTGAACGAGGAATTCAACCGGTGACTCGCCGGTCCTTTCACCGAATGACACCTAATATTTCTGGATCAAAGAGTAAAGATTCAGCGGCACACAGATGGAGACCGGCTAAACGCAGAAGGAATCGCCTAAGGTTTCTTGAACTCACTGGAGGTGAAATTAATTAGAGCCTGTGGTTCGTGGAATGTAACAGGTGAACCGCCGGTACACCCACAAGTGCCAAAACCCTGATTAGGGGTAAAAATGTCCAGCATAAAAAAAGAGATGGGTGGATACCCTACTTTTGGATATATTCTAGAGAGAAGTACTCTTTACTCATTAGATATTACTTTTTAGCTTTTAGAATATTCTCTTGGCAGAGAAGAAAGTAAGAACTTGATTTGTGGACATTGAAAAGTATTGTTTTCTTTTTATTCTTCTTCTTCCTAAATAACAAGGTACTACTATTGTTGAAGACTTTTTGTTCAATCTGATTTTGCTACTCCTATTATTGAATTCAATGAGTTTATTGCTAAATATTCTTTTGAATTTCATAACTTTGAGTAGCTAAATCATTAACTAGAGGTGTATTGTGATGAATGTTTAATTAGAGTAGGTATTTCTAGAGTCATATCAATATTGTTTAATTAATGTAAACTGTTAGATTCTCTCCATTCTATAATTAAAGGTCCGTTGTTGTTGATATGGGTCTAATTGTTCTTAATTGATTTTTTCTTGCAAAAGAAAATTTGAGTATTGCGAGAAAATCTAACAGTGGAAATGGATGAGAGATTGTGAAATTGGGTAGGAAATAGCCAGAATTACATTCTCACTCCTAATTAATAGCTAATAGCTAGAAATTAGAGCATCTATTAATTCAAAACTGATCAGGTTGATTTAATGGTGTCTAGGGGTTTGAAAGAACTCTAGCAAGAGGTATTTATGAGGTTAAAAAGTACCAAATGTCCACATTCCCGAGATTATTTACACAAATTGAACTTATGAGATGACCTAGCATGACCCTATTTAGTTAGCATATCCTCTACACCGTACTTGAAGTCTTTCACATTCTTGTCGAGAACCTTGGTAATTTTTCTATCGCAGTCAGCCAAATTAGAAGTTATATTCTATTGTAAATTTAAATCTCCCCCAAAATGTTTATTTCCATGTTATTCTCAAGTGGTGCAAGCTAAATTAAATTTCTCAAAGGACACTCGGGCGTATCATTCACTAGTCCCTGTGGGTTCGACCTCGACATCCGTCGGGATATTTATTTTAATACAATGACTGTTTATGCTCTTTGTACTAAGAGATATATTGGACGTTATCAGTCATCATTAACTGGTAGGTCAAAAATTTCCAACATATTTTCCATTCCTTAAACCCAAGTCTAAATCCAACTTCCACAACACCTCACACTGCAGGCGTAGGAGAAAATAAGGTGTTCTAGATTTAATTCCTTGATAATGATAGATGGGTCCTTACACAATACCCTTATAAAAGCTCTTCATCTCATTAATACGAGGCCCTGATTACTCATTACCCCTCATTTAAGATATTATAATGACAAACACTTTATGAGAATCTAGAAATCTCAACTTTCCTGAATCGAAGTTCAAATGATAAAATTATGGACCTTCCCTTCCACAAAGCCTCTAAATGATCCCAATCTAGTCAAATACAAAATCTACATAAGCATACGTGTCCGTAGACACCTATATTTCTATACTTATATCTTTAGTAAATTTAACTCAAAATTCAATCCCAAGCCTCTAAGTTCAAAATAATATGTTTCTTCCCAAATTAGGTTATACATAACATAAGAGACTTAAATATGAAACTACGCCAAAAAATGAGGCCAAATTGACCTCCAAACCAGAGAAATTTGATTTCAAAATCTAGGGTAAAAAACCTAAAGTTTTCAATCAAAATTATGGATTATAATGATAAATAAATAATGGAATAGGGGTAAATACAAAAATCAAGGTTATAATCTTACCCCTCTTTAAAACCAAGTTGATAGCTGCCAAAATTGCCGAAATTCGAAACTAAATGCTAATTTGCCAACACTGGTTGTAACTCTCATTCTTTCTAGGGGCTTGAATTATGATAACACTTACATTCTTACGAACTCCTCTTCATAAGAATACCGAATACATCATACGTCCACCTGAATTTCCTCAATAAACTTGCATAACTCTAAGCCTTTCCAATAATACACCCGTAAGCCACCTACATAACATGAACAATCCAACCTAATATAGAATGAACAATTACCACTATATTGCCTGTATTTACCCAAACTAACCTAAAATCATTATGAAATCACTACTCAGTCCTTTATAAGTCTATGCTGACCCATTCAATCCTTCACTCATGAATGTCCCACCTTATGTCATCATTCCTGCACTCAAAGGATGAAATTCGCAAAATCTTGAACTCAGCACCAAGGATCTATGTCCAATGTCTTCTTTCTTCGCATAACCCAATTCATACTAATAACGCAATTCTGATAGAACTTCATGGGATTTGAATACATCAAACTATCAAATATGTGAGCCTCTTGTGCTTAACCTTAACTCATTTGCCACTCTAAAATCTTTGACGCAAAGCTTGTGGCCTCATACTCCGTACTTCTAAATCACAAATCATTGGAGAAACACCCAGTTACACCATTAAAAATCCCAAAAATAACAATATAGCAATTCATGTGACTTCTCCATGCAAGTTCTTCCAAGTCATGCATAACTGACATTTCAAACTTGCTTATAGTACAACTCCACACTCTAACATAGTCAACTACCATGATTTTCACCTAACTGCAAAAAAAATGATTTCTCATCCAAAACATATTGTTAACTCCCTGCTCCTGATCAACTTTTAGCCCATTCACTTAAGGACGCCATGTTACCATGCACTTTAGTACACCACAAATAATCTTGCCATTGATCTTATCATGTTTATTTGATTGCTGAACCTCGCCAGCTTCCAAACTTAAAACCACCATGCACTTACCATAAATCTTGGATAAAATATTCATAGACTTCCTCCTCCGAGTATACTTAACAATTTACACCCAGTCTGATTAACACATGATAATATCACCATGGTCTGAACAAGACTCAAGTAATAATGTTGCTCTACGATTATGTCCCCTTTACTAAAGATAAACCCCTGAACTTATAAATTGAAATAGATAACCTTAACCTTATTTCCCCCTATGAACACTCCATTTCAAACACTTATACCTTTATAAATCAAAAATCATTCAAATCTACTTGAGGAGTGTTTTAGATTACTATTAGTCCTTGCATAAAAGTTGAGCTACACATGAGCGTAGTAATAAACTGCAAATTTTTGGTGTCTGAAAGTTTTCCCTACCGTACTTGAATCAATTAAGCTTAAAACCCTTCTATATTAGGTGCATCATGAGTACAACCCATCTCCAAGTCTTCTCATCAAAAGTATCTAATAATGCTAAAATAATACCTCAAACCACCATTGCATTGGTTTAAATCTGTAGGACAATTTTTAATCACTAAGAACATATTCCTTCTAACATTCTTAAATAGTTTCATCCAAGCCTGCCTGCTAAAAAATCCCTTTACCCCCAAGCTCATACCCTAATATCGATTTACTTCTCTTAGCGTCAACTAATCTTATGTCACGACCTTAGTCTATACCCTAGATGCAACACGGTGCCCAGAGCTATAAGTGACCTCAACCTAACCCATGGCATAACATAATTATGACATACTATAACTGATAATAAATCGTAAGTGGAAGCCATCTGTAATTTAAAACAGTTATTTGTGTAAAAGGATAATATCTGATAAATAACTGAAGTCTCAAAACAACATTGGGAAAATAAAGTTGAATCTAATACTCTCTTTCTGAAAGCTGTCTAAAACATATGAGCTATTGGGACAAGTTCCCAGCTATTCCAAAATCTTAAAACTAGGATTGAAATCACAACTAAAATAAGAAAGAAATTTCGGTCCCTGAGAGATGAAGACTCACCACTGACAGCTAATGGATGTCGCTGGGGGAAGTCTAGCTACGATGGTGAGTTTGGTACCTGAGCCTATATATCATAAAATGATATAGCATAGGGAATATGCAGTCAGTACTTTGAATGTGCTGAGAATATGTGATATGACAGACAACTATACTAATAGCTCAAAGTGTGATGNCTAGTTTTATTAATTATTATCTGCAAGACTAGGTTAGAACTACTAATCTGGAATGTCCTAAGTGTCTATAGGACCTAATAAACTGATAAAATTTAAATACTGATAATACTATTATTTCTGATAACAATATATATATATTGGGATTTCTGAGAATACTTTCACGACCCAAGCATTGACCCTAGATCATAACGCGGGACCTACAACCATGAATAACTGCAAGCTAACCCATGACACATGCATAACATCATTAAGAGCATAAACTAAGCAGAAATCCAACATATTATAGGCTTAAGGAGAAATCTAGAATATTATAAATCTTATGAAAAGGGACACAAGTCAAAATTGCTGAAACATCTAGCGTCAAGTCTGAAAGCCTCTACTCATACATTGGTTGATGGGACTACACCCCCAACTAGCTCTACTACAATCTAAAATTAAAAGACATAAAGATAACATGCATCAAAACTAATGTCCTGGGATGATAAGACTACCAAATTGCTAGGCTAGAGCTGGATAGAATCTAACGACGAGCCTGAGTCTTGTCACCTGAAACTATATCATGAGATGATATAGAGCAAAAGTATGTGATCAATATTTAGAATGTACTGAATATGTAGGATAAGTGAAACATAAGAGTAAGGAAAACAACCTAAAATCATGATCATGAGATAGTCATAAACATCAGTTATTCATCATAACTGAAGCACCATGACCCAAGGTTCTGAAAGTAAAATCATATAGCTCAACTTGTTTGAAATCATAAGTAAAAGCTAATAAATAGATCAATGGGTCAGGTATGCTATAAAATATGATATCATAAGTCCTAAACATGAATAACATAAAACATATGGAACAATGTGAGATTCTCCTAACCGATATATTTATGAAGGAGCACATGATACCACACTATCTATCTCAAGTTGGCAGAGTCATCCTCAGCCTTGCCGGGCAAAGAACGATAAAGGCGTGATATCACTCGTGATCCTATTTAGGTTGGGGAAACACTCTCTAGCGAGGCCCTAATCATGAATATACCTACAATGGCACGTAATTTTGAGACATGGGTTCGTTAAATCCTAGCCTACTCGGTGCTAAATACTACTCCCAGAATATGCTTATTGCTCATAGTCATAATCATGAAACATACTTGGTTTAGCATGGGCTAGTTGAGAATCATGAAATTCATAAATATAGTTGACATACATAACTAGCCATGAAAGTAATGTTGCTTAATCGACGATGATACATAAGCTTCAAATTCAAGAAATTCATGCATAATTGAGTAAATCACCATAACTTGAAATGGTAGGTTCATAAGAGAATCTAATATAAATAATATATTCATAATCATAAATCATCGGTTGAATCATAAGAGGATTGAATTCGTAGAAGATCATGAGAGATTTATTTC
>JACEIK010000663.1:122986-159138 GCA_018107945.1 Datura stramonium
ACGACTCATGAGCACCAATTGTACCTACCTCACCAAAGGGACTAACATTTGTTGAGCCTCTCACCACGAGTCCTGGTACGAGTCGTACCAGGCAGCTACAACTTGTATTGAGACCCGTCCTGAGATAATTTTTTAGTTTCTCTGCATGATCATCTCCCAATCCTCCGATCTATCCTTAAGAACTTTTGGGGTGTTATATTATCTCCTCCTTGGAAATATTTGTCCTCGAACGGAGGCTAAATGAAGTTGAAAATATAGGGAAATATTTGCAATCCTGGAACAGAAAGCTATAGACTGAGAATTGATGGAGTGACTGACTCCAGACTGCGATACGTGACTAAACTGAATTAAAGAAACAAACATGTATACTATGACATTAAAGGAACTAAGAGACATGAACTTGAATGAAACTTAAAAGAGTACTAAGGAGGAAACTGGTACGTCATGCTGGAACTGAGCCGAAAGGAAAAAGTTGTGGGTATTTGTCCATCATATTCGTTGCGGCTGCCCATGTAGCTCCCTCAACAAGATGATCTCTCCATAAAATCTTCACTGAAACTACCTCCTTGTTCCTCAACTTTCGAACCTGACGATCAAGGATCTCAACCAGAACTTCCTCATAGGTAAGGCTATCATTCACCCCAATACTCTCTACTGGAACAGCTAAAGTTGGGTCAGCAATGCACTTTTTCAGCAAAAATACATGAAAAACTGAATGTACTGAAGCTAACTTCGCTGGTAGCTCCAACTCATATGCCACTTTGCCAACTCGCCTTAGAATTCTATAGGGATCAACATATCGAGGACTAAACTTCCATTTCTTACCAAACCTCATAACCCCTTTCATAGGACACATCATCAGAAATAACCAATCATCGACCTCAAACTCAAGCTCTCTCTTCCTAACATCCGCATATGATTTCTAGCAACTCTGAGCCGTTTACATCCTTTCCTGGATGAGCCAAACTTTCTCCATAGACTCATGAACTGAATCTGGCCCTATCAATGTAGCCTCACCTACCTAGAACCATCCAATAGGTGATCTACACTTCCTCCCATAAAAATCCTCAAATGGAGCCATCTGAATGCTGGAGTGATAACTATTATTATAGGCAAACTAGATGAGAGGAAAGTGATTATCCCAACTATCCTTGAAATCAATCATGCAAGCTCTCAACATATCCTCCAAGGTCTGAATGGTGCGTTTAGCCTAATCATCTGTCTGTGGGTGAAATTTGTATTAAGCTTCACCTATGTACCAAGTCCCTTCTGAAATGATCTCAAAAAGAGGTGAACTGAGTACCCCTATCTAAGGTAATGGACAAAGGAACTCTATGAAACTAAACCAATTCCCTAATGTAGAGTCTAGCATAATCCTTGGTTGAATCTGTAGTTTTGACTGGTAAGAAATGTGTTGATTTGGTCAACCTGTCTACAATCACCCATATAGATTCATATTGTCGACGCGTATGACGCTACCTTGTAATGAAGTCTGTGTTGATATCTTACCACTTCCACGTAGGAATACTAATGTCTAAAGCATACCCCCAGGTCTCTGATTCTCGACCTTCACCTGTTTTCAATTCGTACACTTAGCCACAAATTCCGCTATGTCCTTCTTCATGTCAGTCCATCGGTAGACTTCTTGTAGATCATGGTACATTTTGGTGGCACCTAGATGGATAGAGTATCGAGAGCTGTGAGCCTCACTCAACATCTGCTCTCTCAAGTCATCCACAGCCAGAACACACAATCGACCCTAATATCAAAGCATATCATCTCCCCTTTGGGAGAAAACATCCACTTTCTGATTCTGGATAGCTTCTTTCAATTTCACTAAGATAGGATCCTCATTTTGCCTTGCTTTAACCTTCGTCACCAATGAAGGTTCCAACCCATTTTGGACAATAACACCATCAGCCATCGAATCTGTAAAGTGAACTTCTAAGTGAGCAAGCCTATGGACATCCTTCGCCAATTCCTTCCTCCCATCCTCGACAAGGGACACACTTTTTATGGACAGTCTACTAAGAGCATCTTCCACTATATTGGCCTTGCCTGAATTATAAAGGACACTCATGTCATAATCCTTGAGAAGCTTTAGCCATCTCCTTTGCCGCAAATTAAGATCTTTCTGGGTGAACATGTACTAAAGGATCTTGTGTTCTGTGAACACATCCACATGCACCCCATACAAATAGTGCCTCCAAATATTCAAGTCAAATACCACCGCTGCCAACTCAAGGTCATGCTTTGGGTAATTCCTTTCATGAGTCTTAAGCTATCTCTAGGCATGTGCAATGACCTTAACATGCTACATCAAAACACAATCAAGGCCTATTCTAAAAGCATCACAATACACAACAAAGCCATCTATTCCCTCTGGTAGGGCCAATACTAGGGCCGAAGTAAGTCAAGTCTTTAAACTCCTAAAAACTCTTCTGATAAGCATCAGACTACTGAAATTTGACCTTCTTCTGGATCAACTTAGTCAACAGTGCTGCAATAGATGAAAATTCTTCTACAAACCTCCTGTAGTAGCCAGCTAAACCCAAAAAACTCCTAATAACCATAGGATTGACAGGTCTAGGCTAGTTCTTCACCGCCTCTATCTTTTGAGAGTCTACTTGCACACCCTCACTAGACACCACATGACCCAAGAATGCTACTGAGTTTAGCCAAAACTCACACCTGTTGAATTTAGCAAACAACTGATGATCCTTAGATTCTACAACACAATCCTCAAAAAATGAGCGGCATGATCCTCCTTGCTCCGAGAATAGATGAGGATGTCATCTATAAAGACAATGACAAACATATCCAAGTACTGCTTGAACACCCTGTGAATCAAATCCATGAAAGCTGGGGGAGCATCAGTTAGCCCAAAGTACATAACTATAAACTCATAGTGACCATACTGAGTCTTGAAAGATTTCTTCGGAATGTCACTCTCCCTATATCTAACCTGATGATAGCTGGATTTGAGGTCTATATTTGAAATGCACTTAGCACCTTGAAGTTGAGCAAACAAGTCATCAATCTTGGGGAGGGGATACTTATTGATTGTGACCTTGTTCAACTGTTGATAGTCAATGCACATCCTAAGGAAACCATTCTTTTTTTGAACAAAGAGAACTGGAGCACCCCATGGGGACTTTCTAAGCCCGATGAAACCCTTATTTAAGAGATCCTTCAACTGCTCTTTCAACTCCTTTAGCTTGATAGAAGCCATTATGTAAAGAGGAATGGATATGGGCTGCATATCAGGGAGAAGGTCAATACCAAAGTCAATCTCTCGCTCGGGAGGGACTCCTGGTAGATCATCTAGGAACACCTTCAGATATTCACATATAATAGGAACTGACTGAAGGGTCGGGGTCTTAGATGTAGAATCCTTAACCCGAACTAGATGGTATACACAACCCTTGCAGATCATCTTCCTGGACTTAAGTTAGGAAACAAAGTGACCTACAGGAATGACTGAAGTACCCTACCACTCTAGGATTGGTTCACCTAAAATCGAAATTCTACTGATCAGGTTCTACAATTAACCGAAGTATAACAAGCATGCAACCAATTCATACTTAAGATAAATTCAAAATCGGTCATATCTAACTCCACTGAGTTAGCTAAGGTTACTTTTTGAAGAATCATGACAGGGCAATTTTTGTATATGTATCAAGCTAAAACTGACTCACCGATAGGAGTAGAGACTGAGAAGGGTTCAAAAATAATTTTGGGACTCACACCAAAACTAAGCAACATAAGAAGTCATGAAGGATAATGTAGCCCCTGGGTCTAAAAATGCATAAACATCAAGATGGAAGACTCTTAACATACTAGTGACCACATCGGGTGAGCATTCCTGCTCCTGACGAGATGAAAGTGCATAGAACTTGTTCTGGTGCTGTCCGCCAGCTATATTAGAAGAGGCGCCCTGCTGAGATGGATAAGCTACTAGAGTTGCTGAAGTGGTGGCTGGGGCTCGGCCTCTACTATCATCCTGTCTAGCTAAAGGACAATCCATGTGCATGTGGTTAGGTTTCCCACACCCGAAGCAAACATCTAAACTAACCAAACACTCTCTTGGTGGTTCTTACCATATTTCCTACAAGATGGAAAAGTGTGCTCCCCTATCATGCTCCTCTGACCTCTAAAGGCTGGAAGTTAGCTCCTATAATCACCTCGTGGTCTAGATGAAATGCTGATTGATGGTGGAGTTTGGGCTGACGACCTCTGATGGAACTAAGGGTGATGTCTACCACTGGATCTCTGCTGAGAGTGCCCATAGCTCCCTGTCCTGGACCTCTTGGCCTCTCTTTCCCTTTTTTTCATCTTCTTTGCTTCTATTTGTTGGGCATATATCATAAATCGAGAGATATCTATGTAACTAATCAGTATGAAGGCCCTGCACTTCTTGACTAAGGAATTTGCAACCCCGTTCATGAACTTTCTCATACGAGCCCTCGGAACAACAACCATCTCTGGAGAATACTTGGATAGTTGGGTAAACTTTAGGGCATACTCCTGAATAGTCATATCATTTTTCTTCAAGTTGACAAATTCTGCTGCCTTTGCTTCTCTCAACACTCGGGGAAGAATCTGTCCAAGAAAGTCGTAACCAACTCATCCCAACCAATGGGGATTGCACTAACTCCCCTGCTCTCTTTCCACTGTCGGAACCATATATGAGCAACCCCTTTCAGTTGATAGAAGGCCAAGTCTGCACTTTCCTCTCCTGAAACACCTATAACCTGGGTAATCTTATGGACCTTCTCAATAAACTCCTATGGGTCCTCGTCCACCTTTGACCAATGAAACTCATGTGGATTCATCCTGATGAAATTTTTTATCCTAGTCGCTGCCATATTCCTATTTCGATTTACATGAACCACATCCTGCTAATTGACCTGGGCATTCGTGGCCTATGCTAACATCTTAAATACAACCCTGAACTCAGCATGAGTCACCTGCTCATACAAAGGATCAGCTGGAGCTAGTGGGGTTGGTTGATGCTCATCTCCATTGCCATTCTCATGGCCATTGTTGTTGCCATTTATTTTTCTGTTGACTCGACAAGGAGGTATATTTCTGCAAACGCGTATAGCACGAGTTAGAGGAATAGGGAGAGATGAACTTCATCGCATGACATAGATCATGAAAGAAGGAAAGTTTCCTAAAATGTTTCGTAGCCCCTTCTCCATAAGTGTGGCGCACTTCACATTCATAGAAAAGACTCTACTTAATGCGGCTTTCAGACAC
This sequence comes from Datura stramonium, assembly GCA_018107945.1. Lineage (NCBI taxonomy): Eukaryota > Viridiplantae > Streptophyta > Magnoliopsida > Solanales > Solanaceae > Datura > Datura stramonium. The sequence continues at coordinate 128,249 of JACEIK010000663.1, forward strand.
CCTAGGACACTGTTAAACCTAATGTTCTGATACCAAGTTTGTCACGATCCGAGCATGGACCCCAGAATGAGACATGGGACTTAGGACCATGAATGACTCCAAGCTAACCCATGGTGCATACATAGCATGATTAAGAGCATAACTAAGCAGAAATAAAACATGAAGAAAATATAAGCAGAAATTTGCATATCATAAAGCATAACGTAGACAAAGAGTCAACAACACTGAACCATATATACATAACTGTTTGAAAAGCCTCTACTCATAAAATGAGCTGACGAGATAACACCCCTAACTAGCTTGCTAAAGTCTGAAACTGAAAACAAGAATATAACATCAATAACTAATAAACGTCCTCAGAAGATGAGGACTCACCCAAATGGGGACTGAGCTAGACTACTGCAGGAGTGAGCTAACATTGGGGCTAAGACTTATCACCTGAACCTATATCATAAGACAATATAACATAGAGTATGCGGTCGGTACTTTGAATGTACTGAGTATGTATAGAAAGTAAAACACGCTAGTAAAATGATAGTCTGAAATCATGAGTATAAAATAAGATAGAACATCGAAGTAAGGGAAACATGCTAAAAAACCATATTCTTGAGTAATCATAACCATGAGATATTCATCATAAGCTGAAACATAATGATACAAGGTGAAAGAAAATCATCTGATTTAACACACTTGAGATAATAAGTGAAAGCTCATAAAATATCAGTGGGTCAAATATGCTATAAAACATAGTATCATTGTTCATGAACATGAGTAAAATAAAATATGAGGAATAATGGGAGGCTTTTTCATAACCGACACAATCATGATGGAGCTTATATGATGTCCCAACTATCTCACTCAAGTGAGTAGAGCCGTCCTAAGCCTTGCCAGGGCAAAGAACGATAAGGAGTGATATCACTCATGACCCCTATTGGGCTGGCGGAACACTCTCTCGTGAGACCCCAAATATGAATATATACCTATGGTGGCACGTAGTTCTAAGACTCGGGGTCTCCCTGAACCCCTAGCATACTCGATGCTAGACAATACTCCAAAAAATATGCACATGGCTCATAATCATCATTATAAAAATATACTTGGTTTTGCATGATCTAGTTTAAAATCATGAAACCATAATCATACTTGACATACGTGAACTAGCCATGAGAAAAATGGCAGAATTGGCTACGATACATAAATTTGATTTTCATGAAATCCATACATACTTGAATAAGACTTCATAACTCTAAATCATAAAATTATAAGTTTGAGATTCAAGAACGTTCATGCATACTCTGATAATTCATCACAACTTGAAATCATGGGCTCATAAGCTTGAGATTCATAAGATCAAGCTTAATTGGATAAAATCATCTAAACTTAAAAATATAGATCCATGAGAGATTCTAGTAGAAAATAAGTAACCATAATCATAAATAATGAATTTAATCATAAGAGACTTGAACTCATAAGAGATCATAGGTGATTTCATGAGAATTAGGTCTAACCCTATAATTTCGATTAATTATGCTTGGAGACTTGAAATCATGAAATAGGGATGAAATTTGGCATGAGGGTGGGAGATTTTCTCCATTCATAACCTTACATACCTAGGCTTGATGAATCCCTAGCTTGACTTGAAGACCCAAGAGAAATTGAAGGATCTTGATGAAGAACCCTAATCTTGGCTTCGGAGGATTTAATCTTTCAAATAGGGTGCTAGTTGTAGAATGATGATTTAGGCTAAATAAAACCATTAAATACTCCCCTTAAGAAACCCAAAACAACCTTATTTAGAAGATAAAAGCATAGGAAGTTACAAAAATACCCCTGAGACTTCGCATTTAAAAAACTATCCCTTCCAGTACTACGACTAGTTCTACGACTGGTGGGACCTTACCACAACTCGTACTGAGTCTCGTGGTTTCAAGTCTTGCCTTTGATCATTTCTAGACTTCCTACCATGGGAACCCACCACAATCTGTACCACCCTACCACGGGTCGTACCAAGGCTCATGGTTCCTCACCTCGTCTCAGATCACTTCTCTGAATCTCTTTCTACAACCTTATGGTACGACTTGTACCATCCAAGTAGAACTCATGATCACCAGTCATACCTACCTCGCTAAAGGTCATGACAGTTATTGAGCCTCTCACCACGAGTCTAGGTATGAGTCATACCAGACACCTATGACTCTTACTACAATTTTTCAGTTTCTCTTCATGATCATCTCCCAATCCTCGGGTCTAGCCTTAGAAACTTTTGGGGTGTTACAGTAACAAAAATACTTCATAGTACAAATAAAAGGCATGGAATCCCAATGTTATTAATTTCAAGCAAATAGAAACTAGCCCCCAACATATATGTGGATCCATTATAAGATTCTTAGCTATGAATTTGAGTTTTAACTTCGTTGTGATATATGGACTACACAATGTTTAGGATAGAAGGTGTTTATGGAGTAGTTTGAGGAACCTATCTGAATCAGTGTAAGGTCCTCAGATTGCTATAGGCGATTACAATGTTGTCTTGCATCCTGATGATAGACATAATGACACTACTGTGAAAGAGTATGAAACAAAAGATTTTCAAGATTGCATACTTGATTGTGGGAGCTTTAGTATGTCGGTAGAGACTATATGTTGAGTAACAACCACGTCTATAGCCAGATAGATAGAGTCATTGTTAATAGAATTGAATTAATCAAATGGCCCATCGTCCGGTAGACATCATGGAGCCCTATTTCTCAAATCATTCTCCCATATGGATCAGGTTTGATAACCAGGTGGAGAGGACAGGGAGATCGTTTTGGTTCTTTAGTTGCCTTGTTGAGCATAAGCACTTTAGGTGTATAGTTGAAGCAAATTGGAATTTACCTTGCATGATGTCGAGCATGAAATAGGTCTGGCATAAATTAAAGAATAACAAACACTAACTCAAACTGTTAAATAGTATGCAGTTTAAAGGTATTGAAGACAGATTGAAGAAAATACGAAGTCAGTTGTTCGAAGTACAACAAGCTATAGGAAATAACATGCTGCAGCCACAATTTATTGATGAGGAGAAAGAACTCAAGAATCAACTGGAAAAATAAAACTCAACTAAGGAGAGTGTCTATCGACAAAAATCTCGTATATAATGATTGAAATTAGGCAACTCAAATACAACCTATTTTTTTACCAATATGAAAAGAAGGAAGGCCCAAAATCACATCAGAAATCTCATAAACTCATAAGGTGTTCTTTTACAGGTAGAACAGGAGATCCATGATGAGGTTATTGGCTTCTACAAGTCTTTATTACGAACTAGTAATCGTAGCCTACCAGCCATCAATCCTACAGTCATGCGCAATGGACCTTTGTTGACTAGGGAGCATCAAATAACGCTCATAAGCCCTGTTGCCAAAGCAGAAGTACTAAATTCATTGAAGGACATTGATGACATGCAAGCTCAAGGGTGCGATGGGTTGAATGTTGTTTTCTAAAGGAAATCGCATATGCAATAACTAACTTCTTTGATACAAACTATATGTTCCCCCTGTTAACTGCACATCATCATCTTGATTCCAAAAGTCAAGAACCTTACTACTATTAAAGAATACCGACTTATATCTTGCTGTAATACATTGTATAAAATCATATCCAAGGTACTTACTACCAGGTTGCAAGTAGTGATGGATTACTTGGTTAGCAGTTGCTAATACGTTTTTGTTCAAGGTAGGGTGATAACAAACAATATCATTCTTAGCCATAAATTGGTTAAAGGTTACGAAAGAAAGGGCATGTCACCTAGATGCATGATGAAAATTGATATGAGAAAGTCGTACGACTCAATGGAATTGGTGTTTCTAGAGCAAGTTCCTCGAGGGATGGTTTTCCCAGATAAGTTCGTGGTATGGATTATGAAGTGCATCCAAAGTGTTTCCTATTCTATTATGATCAATGGTTTCCCTAGTGAACCATTTGAAGCAAAAAGGAACTACAACAGGGTGATCATTTTACCATTTCTATTTGTTTTAGCCATAGAGTTCTTGAACAGAAACCTGAAGTGCCTGCAGCATATTCCTGACTTCAATTATTATTCAAGGTGTGAGAAGATGCAGTTAGTTCAGCTGGGGTTTGTTGATGATTTGCTCCTATTTTATAGAGGTGATATTGGGTTAGTTAAGCTCCTCAATGACTGATTTATGTAGTTTTCAGTGGCTTCTGGGATCCAAGTTGATATAGGGAAAAGCTCTATATTTCTCAGTGGAGTGCATCCTACTTTTCAACATGAGATGCTACAACATCCCAGGTTTGAGAGGGAGATAATCCCAGTGGGATATTTGGAGGTTCCTATTAGCACTAAGCAACTAATTAAACAACAATGCCAATCACTACTGGATAGGATGTTAGGTAGGGTGACAACTTGGACTATTAGGTTCCTTTCTTATGCCAATGGGTACAACTAATTAAAAGTTTATTATTCGCTATCCAAACATTATGGGCACAAATCTTTATACTACCTACAAAAATCATCAAGCAAATAGAAGTAGTGTATAGGTTATTTCTATGTACAGGCACTATAGAACATTCACACAAAGTTCTCATCGCCTGGCAAACTCTCAGCTTACCTCAATCTGCAGGTGGAGTGAATTTTTTAGATATGGGTACCTGAAATAAGGCAGTAATATGCAAGCAGTATTGAAAATTATGCCACAAAAAGGATAAGTTATGGATAAAATGGGTCCACATATACAACATAATGATGAAGGCAATCCGGGAAGCCCAAACTAATAATGCACCATGAATTTTTAGGAAGAATATGAAGGCTCAAGGCTATTTTGAGGAAACAGGGTACTCATATGAAGACATCCAGAATTTGCAGGCCTTCTCGATCAAAAAGAAGCACCATGAGATAAGAGGGGTCTTTCCAAAAATTTTATAACAATCAAGCTTGTCCTAAGTGGACATTTATATAGAGATTGGTGGCTCATGGGAGATTATGTACACGAGATAGATTAGCGCAATGAGGGATGATAATAGATAAGGTGTGCGTACTATGAAACTCAATTGATGAGTCTGCTGAGCATTTGTTTTTCCAGTGCTCATTCTCGAGCTCGATATGGAATCGACTATTGAAATGGAAAGATGTTGCAAAGCAAGCACAAGAGTGGTCTATAGAAATGGAGTGGACTATGAAACAGGTGAAGGGCAATGGTGCTGCTGTACAAGTTTATAGAGTAATATTAGCTTGTTATGTCTACCACGTGTGGATGGAAAGGAATAACCATATCTTTCAAGGCGTGGCTAAGTTTGTGGATATGAGTTGTTGACTCATTGCCCAAGATGTGTATTGCCAGAGTGCTATGTTCCCTAGATATGTTTAGGAATTTAAACCAAAATGAGAATGGGTGAGAAGGTGTAACTAGTTAGGATTCTGATTCCAGTAATTAAGGTATGTCCAACTTCTTATAGGTTTTGTTTTCATTGTAAAAGTTTTTCCTTGGTATAAAAGTAACTAATTACAAAAAAATCATGGATTAATAAAGTGTAAGTTTTAAAATTTGGAGTGTAAGCCATGGTATAAAAGTATAAGTCAGAGTATTAAATATTGATTTTTATTGTTTTAAAAGTATTTTTGTGATAAATCATATTTTTAATTATTGGTGTAATGATATATATATTTTTTGAATCAGTAACTGTGATCGATGTAATGATATTTATATCTTATACGTACTATCATGTTTTCATATTGTAATGATATTTCCTAAATTATATCAATAAATAAAACAACTCTCATAGAAAATGACGTTGTCATAAATAGGTTTTAAGATAATTATGTCTAAAATTGATAGGATAGAGATTTCATAACACTGTGTTTCTGAGACAACTTTATCTATCTTTTGTCCTTGCTTTTAGACTATTTATTCTTCTCTTTGTTTGAAATATATAAACAATAATAAGTGCAAATATTAGTTGAGTGTGAAAGGCTGTAGATGTGGAAATTGATGATAAAGTGGATGATAATTTACGTTTTAAAGATTATCTCGGCTATTGCCATCAAGCGTGTTTGTTACCTTTCTCAAAAAAAAGATGTTTATTTTAAAAAATAACAAAATAAAATCAAATAATTAAAATTTATAAAATTATTAAAAACAAAAAAAAACTAATATAATTAAAATCATAAATTTTAAAATTGAAAATCGTGATATATATATATACATACACGCCCTATATATCTATAAAATTTATGTACCATAAAATGTCTCGCTTCACATCCGCAACACCCCAGAACATTGATGAATGGATGGCAATTGCTCGATGCCCCTATGGGATGTATCAAAAATGAAAATGATTGCATTTAGTTGGAAAACTGACTCGGCGGCCAAAAGTTCACTGGGTATTCACGGGTCACTTTGAGCGTAAACTTTAGGCTGCTTTGGGTTTTTTAAAAAATAGGAAAATTATATAAATAAGCTAACATTGTTATTGGATCTGGGCATAGCGCGGTGCTGGTTCGTGACTCACCTCGATTCATATGTATTTAGTTCGATTTAATTTGATTCGATTAAAGTTTGATTAAAGTTTAGGCTCGATTTAACTTAATTGACTTATTTTGATTATGTAATTATTATTTTAAAGCTAAAATTCATTCATTAGTTTTAATTAAATTAGTAAAATGTCTATTTAATAATTATTATCTATTATATATTTTTCTAATTATTTATTTCTTTAATTAAATTAGTGCAATTAATTTTTTGTATACCTTATTATAGATAGTTTATGGGTATAAAATGCCAATTAATGTTTTAAATGTTAAAAAAATTAAACTAAATAAATTTAATATTGTACAATTTTACTTGATTGTATGCACACATAATTTATCTCCCTTGTAATACAACTCATTATAATCCGGCTACCCTTAGCTCCATAATATGCATTAGGCCAGTATGCACAAGCTGGCCAATAGTGTAACTATTCCTTATATTGATGAACTTTACGAGTCGATCCTCGCACCACAATTGTTTTTGTATTAATATAAATTTCTTTTTCTCTCATATCAAAATAAAATATTATTTAAATATACAATTTGAAGTTTTTAAGTTTTTAAATTTCTGAATTTTAAATTTCTTGCTTTTTTTAATTTCATATTTTAATATTAAGTTAATATCATTTAAATTAAGTTCTAATTAAATGATATCATATATAATTCAATCAAATTAATAATGATTATTTTAAACTAGTAACACTTATATTTTTAAATCAATTTAACATATATTAAATTTTCTAATGACTAGCACTACACATAACTAAATACTAAAGAGCCGACCCGAGACTTGGCTCGGCTAAAACTAACTACCAAAAAAGTTCGGTCAAGCTCCCAGGTTGGTGGGCTCAGAAGCAACTCTCAGGCCTAATAGTTACTATATTTATTATATACAACTATAATTTTAAAATATTATCAAATGTAGCAATAGCTATACCATTTTCATAATAAATTAGTCTTTCTCTCCTCTCTTCCTCTCTCATTCATCTCTCTCCCTCTCTCGGTCGCCTCTCTCCTATCAACTTCTCTCTTGCCAATCATCCCAATTAATTTATTGTAAATTTAAATTTACGGTAACTTTTTTTGATAATGACACAAATGTATCTCACAAAATAAAAGTGATATACACCAATATATACATGATGCTTTGTCAATCCCTCTAAACAAATATTGTAGCTGAAAATATATTTGGATTGTATATCCAGTAAAATTGAGAAAGGTATCTAACAAAATGGAGTACTTTTGTTAATCACTCAGCGAATATTTAAATGCGAAAATATTTTTGAATTGTTTTTAAAATCGTGATTTTCAAAGTTGTAGATAAGTTGTATACGGAGTGTTTCTGATTTTATCTACAATCTAGATATGAATTTATGATGATGGTGTATGAAATTATTTTTGGCTTGTCTCTGTATCCCAAAAATTGAAAAAGTGTTGATACAACTATATTGAGAGAATAGATATAGTATAACCGGCTAAATTGAGTGAAAAAATATAATAAATTATTGTATTACTGATACAAAATGAAAGTTGTATCAATGATACAACACGAATTTCAAGAAATTGTAGCAGATATACAATGTAATTTTAGAAAGTTATATCACTAATAAAATAAATTTACAAATATTGTTATAAATCATAATTATACAAACTGTTGCTACTAATAATAATTATGTTTCAAATAATATTATTTAAGAAAATTCCTCTTTAAAATAGATTAATCAAATTGGATTGTGCCAAATTTAGCCCATCCTTAATGATCATGCCCAACCTATTAAAATTTAAGCGAATTTGGCCAATCAAATAAAATTTGGGCTGAATTTATCACCCCTGACCATCACCAATGCACCGTTGATTGTCCCTGCATTACATCCAAATAATCAGCGAGTGCTGCATCCTCCCATCCCATTCCAATCACCCAAATTAACATTGAACTTGTAAATTTAATTTGTCAGTCTTGACCAGAGTACTGTTGCTAATTAATTCATAAAAATATAGGAATATTATATTACTTTAAGTCGGAAGACTCATCTGAAAAATGGCAGGTATGGTTAACTAATTTCTCCTCCATCAATACTCAGAATGGTTAGAAGATTTTTATCAGTTAAGAGACTCATGAACATCTTCAAATTTGTTGATAAGTAAAGCTAAAACTTAATAGATATCATAATATATTTCTTTTTTAAAAGAATTCACTCTTTTAAATTTTTAATTTTTAATTATACTTTAAAAAATTGTTGATTGTGTTTTTGAATTTTTTAAATTTTGAGATTTTAAAATTTTCTAAATTAATAAAATAAAAAAATCACAATAAAAAATATATAAAATTGTCATACACGGACCAAAAAAAAAAAAAAACAAATGTGACAACAAGAAAATATCAGAACCAATTGGCAAGTATATGTATTATTAATGAGATATAGAATCTTAACCTAATTTGCTCATTCATTTTAATAACTCAAACCAAAACTTAAAAAACGATGAAACTTTTTATTTCTGATAATTAAAAAATTTATAATATAATATATAGTTAAATACCATTTTTGAGCCTTTAGTATAAAAATTTATAATTTTATTATATAGTGGCATAAAAATGCATTAAATCTTCTTTTCATATTATCAAGTTTTTTACTTTAATATCTCAAGTGACAATTGATTTTAATTTTTCAGCAATTTTTTTGTAACCACTAGAAAATACTACTACATGTATTACAAAGTTATAATCAATATTTTAAGAAAGTTTATTTCCTTATAATCATGACATTAGGAATGTACTAAATTTTCTTTTCAAGTTTTAAGTTTTTAATTAAATGATAGTAAAATTTTGTTTGTTATCTTATCACTTGAATTAAACTATTTAAAGCTTATTTATCTGCCGACCAAACTTTTGAGAAAAAATAAGTATTGCAAAACCTGCTAATATTTTAACTTGAAAGACCTTTTCAAGTTATATAATAAGATGTGGTTTGTTTGCACATAGTTATAACTATAAACAAGTAACAATTACTAGTTATATAATAAATGTCACGACTCGAGTGGTTGTGATTGATGCCCACACTAACCCTTGATTGGCGATCCATCATTTTCCATAAACCTAACCCTCGTGCATTTATTTTAATCATAAAGATGCTCAAGAAATGATTAATTAAGGCATTACATTTAAATAATTAGATACTGCGAAGACTATTCTATTACATATCCCAAGAATCTGAATAAGTCAAAAACATCTAGGAGTAGTAATTAATAAAAGAAACATAAACAATATGCAGATAAATAGGCATACGGAAGTAAGAGGATCCATGGCAGCCGGGAGAGGTAAGCTCACCTTGGATCGGTCGTAGTAGTGCTAGAGATGGGGTCTCGAAAAGCTTCTTGGGTCATAGTGCACTTAGTAAAGAAGTGCGGGAGTATCATAGGCCAATCTTGAGTAATAACAAGTACATATTATAACTCAATAAAAAAGCCACAAACACCAATAATCGGAAAGCGAAAATCATCCAACTCCTAGATCTAGGTAATCACTAATGCTAACGGTAATATTCACGTCACTAGGCCTAACATTGTGAATTAACGAAATATATATATATGCTTCTCAAAATCGATTAACAAAATATCAAAAGTCTATAATGTAAGAGAAAATCACAACGAATGCAATGGAATCAAGTCTATGCTAAACATACATTTATTTAGATATGTATCTCATCAAGTTCACATATGTACTTGCTTTGATACCATGCTCCAGTATTCAAATCGGTCTCGTATATTTGTAAACATATGGCGGAGAAGGTCTTATGCTTACCCTTCCGGTCATGACTTGACGGGGACTCTAAGAATTCATGTATTGTACAGTGTGGTACTGCTTTCCCACTCATCTACTCGTTCGAATGCTTCCTCGGACCTGAACCACCATGACACACCGCTCGCCCCGAGATGGTCACCTCGGACATGAGCCACTCATCTACGAATAATAATATATTACTCCATCAATATACAACCACTCATCTAGATACTCTTCTCAGACATGATCTCTCATATCAAATTAATGGTATTTACTCAAACATACCTGACATATATTAACATGTTCTCAAATAAGTCATCATAACAGGCGGTCCAGTACATATGGATTATCACAATTACACTTTTAAAATAATGATCAACTTTTATAGGCTTAGACAATTCAGAACTCATTAGAACAGTACAACTAAGTCACAATAGTCTCTTTATCCTGATCAATATCGAAAATCAACCAAGCATGCTCATCAAGTCACATAATATAAGGCATTACATAAAGTGATCTAACTCCACATAAAAATGTAGCCTACGTCCCAGCGAAGGATTCAGTGAGGGCTACTCTGCCCGAGGAAGTTTTGCTTTTAGCGCCTCAGAACGTTTAAAATCTAAAACAAGCAAATAAAAAATATTCAGCAGTCTACTTCTCAAATAAAGGACTTGAAATTTTAAACCCACCCCATTATACTAGTTATCATGGTTCAATTCGTTACCCACAAGGTAATTTATCATGCTCTACTCCTAGAATGATTACTCTAACTTAGTTCATAGAGTTTCTACTCCATCCTTTTCAAGTAGTTTTTAATGCTAAAGATCCAAACTTTATGACGTCTAGGTGCAGAAATTACCACTATTTTATACAAGAATAATAACGTGGAGTGTTCAAGAGGATCACAGATTATCAGCACTCAGCAGCACGCCTCATAGTTAGGGTTCTTTGAATAGAATATTTCCATTAAAGATAATCTATTGATCTGAGGTGTTAAGGGGTCCAAAGGATAGAAAGGTTAATCAAAAATCTTACCTTGGGAAGAGAAGAAACCACTATTTTGCCTTTTGAAAAGTTTATTCCTAAACTCTCAGACTTCATGCCTTATAAGAATTAGGTGAAAATCCCAAAATTCTGACTTAAACAAGCATTCTTCATCATGTCGTCCACTGTAGTTGAGTGCTATAGCAATCGGGGTCTTGTTACGAAACGAGACTCACACGATTTCCCATGACTGCTACTATGAGCACTCTGACCACTACTACTAGTCTCATTGCCGGCGGAAATCTTACCACTACGACGGCATTGTGCTAGCACGGTACCTCGGTAATTCTAACACTTTTTATTTTCAAAGAACAAGTCTTTCATCCAGACTTCACAGCACCCTCAAATGCAAATTCCTTTGTTAGTCTCGGAATTTATGAGTTTAGTTCACTAGGTCACCACTAACGAGAACACAACATATGAAGATTTCAATCAACTCTACTCATATTTCCTTTTTTAAATCACCCCATTTTAGGTTTTTAAGTCACTTCCTTATGGGGACTCACAAGGGGGCTAGGGCCCTAACCATCTCATAACGATTGGAAGGTAAATCTGAAGCTATAAAGTTATTGGGGTCTTTGACTCTTGAGGGCCTAAAGAAGATGCTTGATATGCCCAAATTATACTAGTTAAATGGTATAAAGTGGCCGTTGATCAAATATAGAACCCAACTAGGTTGGGGCTAATCCCAAATGAGGCAAGGCGATAAATTCATTTAACTAATGTAATGTCCAATTTAAAAAGTCTATATTTCTAAAAAGAAAAATGAGGGGGCTAACTAAATTAATTTTATTTATAAAACAAACGTTATGATTAATTCAATAAGTAAAATAGGATAGGGTTGTTCTTCCAAGTAGATAGTAATGCAATTGGGTTTTTCTTTTGAAATTCACCTAGGTGCATGCATATACAAAAATGATGAATCTAGATTTCTCTAGAAAGTCTTTCAACCCAATTAGATAAATATCATTTTAAGTCCTTCCAATACTTGAATATATGCTAATTAACCCTCATCATAAATTTCAAATTTATTTTTCTGTAATAACTCATGTCATTAGATAAGAGTTGAAATTTTCAAATCCCCCGATATTAATCTCTTTTTCTAATCTAGACATCTTTTGTCAAGCAAGTTAAGAATAAAGACAATTTCTAATATTTGAAACTATTTAAAATCATTTAAGAGTGAGGAAATTAATAGTGCACATGCAAAACACCTTATAAAAACTACTAGGTTGAGGGACCCAAACACATAATCCTCACGTTTGATCTCCCAAAGCTAGCTATAGGTTTATACCGCAGGCTAGCAATAACTAAAAGTAAAGAAACAATAAATAGCACAAGGCATGAAATCTTATAATAATAATAATAAATAAATAAAATTGAGACAAGTGAAAGGAATCTAGACAATGCAGTATGCCTACTACTTTTTTTGACGATTCAAAATTCCAATAATTGAGAGCCTCAACGATTTTGATATTCAATGTCGGTAGTGAGCACACCTCTCTTGATAAGAAAGTTAACTAAAATCTAAATGTGCAATGATTGTCACAAATCCCTAGAAATTCCTTTTAAAGACCCAAAAATAGAGTATAAAAATTATAAAATTACCCACGACAATCTCCTTTGTGGAATTTGGAGACCAATCTACGGTTTGCATTTCTAGAAAGAGGCGATGAGTGGGTCTTCGGCTTGAACGCTAGATTTTGTCATCTTTCACTACTTCAATATGGGGTGCATTTCTAAAATGCGGTTCACGAGCTACTTCATAAGTTTGCCGGGATTGGCCTTTTATAACTACAGTTTTAACCATAAATAGAAATGCGGCTGTATAGTTAGAATGTTTGATGACGAGAATGTGATTGCGAGAATGGGTCTTTTACGTATATTTACTGCGGTGAAACTTTTCTTCCTACGAATCATAGTCGATTTTGTGGATCGCGGAATAGGTAAATTTTGCCTTTAGCTATTTTTTATTCTTTTCTTTTTCAACTTGTGCTCCTTATTGGCATCCTAGGTCAATTTACTTGAAGTAGATCAAAACAACATAAAAATGCTAGCTCAAAGTGCGTTGAAGACCTCTAAAGTATATGCTTTTTGATATCGAATAAGCCATAATTTCACACTTATCAACACCCCCAACTTAAATTTTTGCTTGTTCTCAAACAACTAAAGTGAAACTAAATATATTTATAACAAAGAGTAGCGGTAACTATGATCGGTTTTAAATGCGAGCTTACAAAAATATGGCTTTGACATTCCATTCTCCCTCTTTTTTTCAAATATAAGAGTGTCTCAATTATCAAACAATCAAATTTATGAATTTCAAGCCTCATATGATGACTTACTATTACTAAATTATAGATGTGACATGTGCTGTCAAAAGAAGCTCTATATGTGCTAGTCTTATGCAAATCATGTTCCCTCACAACATGGAAAATTTCACCTGTTAATCATGAAATAATTCAATACATAGGGCACAGCAAAATCATTCTCACTTTCAAAAAGTTAAGTGTTGAAAAGAGTCATTTCATAGGCTTGCCCATATTTAAGTCGCCCATATTTTAAGTCACCATTATTAAGAAGTAGTTGGTTTAAGATATCAAAGGATTTTGTAAGCTTCTAATATGATCTTGGGATGGATAGGATACTCATTTGAGAACAAGTTACTTTACCCTCTTTAAGTATTACATAAATCGCATTCTTTCCCTTTTTCTCTTGTTCATTTTTTCTTCTACCTTTCCTTCATTTTCTAGTTTCCTCACCTTCTTAAATACTTTATACATTCCTTCCTTTTTTTTCTTCTTTTTTGTCCTTTTTAGGTCTTGTTTTTAATTGATTAATTTTTAAAGTTATGTTAAATTCGTTCAACTCCAACAACACATCGACAATCTCTTATACTTATCAATAAATTTCATTTAGACATTTAATTATAATGTTGTTGATGAACCTTTAGACATAACAACAAAGTATATCCATTAGACAATTTTGATTCAAAGTTTGTAAAAGCTTGGGTGTATTTTCAAGTGCTATTACGTAGATAAGTTAATCAATTAAAATATGTCACCTTCTTTAATTATTCATATTAGCCTCAATGAGATTTACGACTTGTTGAGACTGATGTGCAATTAAAGGAGGTGTCATGTATTTTTAAAAAAAAATACACAAATAAATAATAATATAACTAAAATTACAATTTCATAGCCTATAATTACAAACCTATTGCTTAAGTAAACTTGGCCGGTTATATAAATACTTCAATACATAAACTTGGCTGCTTCTTGCTCAAAAGCTTCTTCAATGGCACCGACGATTTCAGCTTCTCCTCCAAATCCGCAATGGAGTTATCTTAAACAAATTCTTCAATATCTCTTTTCCAGTCAGAGGAATGCAAAAAAAAAAAAAAATTCTTCAACTTCTCTTTCAATTCGAGGAGAATACCCAAATTGTATTGTTCAATATGTTTGTTTCTCGATCTTCACGATTAAAAGTAAGAAAAATTAATTTTTATTTAATTCTTTCAGTAAATTTATCCGATATATATTCAGCATAGTGGTGAATAGAATTTCAAAAAATGATTTTGTCATTCGTTGGGAATTGTGTTGTTGTGAATCTAGTTTCAACCGAAAATTTAATTGTCGCAATTTGAAGTAGATTGAGGTGTCTAGATTTGAATATCATAGAGACCAATTTTAGTCCGAAGCAAGGTTTACCGCCTATGCTAATTCACAATGACACGGTGTGCATGTGTGATTGTAAATTGAAGAAAAAATCAAAATTCCTTGCTTATATGTATAGTAGCAAAAATTTGCATTGCCAATTGGTGGTGGTTGTTAGGTGGTAATTTGGTGATGGTTGTTCGGGTGATAATTTGAGTGTTGCATTTCATTGGGACATATGCGAGAGTTGATGATGAATATATAGCAGATATGATTGAGTTTGTGAATTATGAAATTGAGTATGAGAGTGATAAAGAAAATGTCAAACTCTTGAAAAGATGATTATGCTTCAGCCAATATTTTACACGGAGAAGTCGCGAGGAAGATCAAATTTACATAAACAAGAAGAAAATTGTTAGTAATGAAAAACTTTGTCTTGGGTGAGAAGTTTCAGTTTAAGGTGAAGAGGTCCGTGCAACAAAATTATAAATTGTATTTGTTACCAATTTATTTAGATGTATATAAAGTATATATATGAATTTTTTGGATATGCTTATGGATATTTGTGTATACATTTATATTAAGAGGTTTCAAATTTTAACACTATGTATCATCTTTCTTGTGTGGATGAAAATTGTGAATTAGATTTCAAATCATCTGCCATGTACAAGGAAAAGATATTCAAGATGAGACATTTCAATAATGTTCATATATGTTCCTTTGTTGAAAGATACTTAACACAATGTCAAGCTACTTTGGTTACGGTGCTAATATAGTCATGCACAAAACTTGCGATCCGAAGAGAAATTACACTCAAATGATATAAGAAGTGATATGAAACTGAAGCATGGAGTTAATTTGACCTATATTAAAGTATGGAGAGCTAAAAAAGGCAATGAAATGATAAGAGGAACCCTAGTGATTCTTCTGAGGAGTTACGACATACCTGTATATATTGGGTATATAAATCCAGGATCGGTTTCAAAGTTGCATAAGTCGGATGAGGGACGATTTTTATGCATTTATTTCACTACATGCATCTATAAATGATTACCAAAAATACCAGGCCAATAATGGTAGTTGGTGGGAGCTTTCTTAAGGTAGCATACGGGGGGAACTATATTGACGCACTGCCCGAATCTGACTAGTGGTAAATTTGTATAAAGTTATTTTAAAGAGGTTGTTGCGGTTTATATAAACATGTATAATTGTGTATAAAATAATTTCTTATGCTTCTGTTGGTAGAAGCTGATTTTCTGAAAATATATGCATGTTGTAGTTTGTATACTTTTTGTATAAACATATATAATTATATATAAATAATTTCTTGTGCTACTCTTTGAAAAGAGAGGATATAATTTTACGAAAAATAGATGCATGTTGCGGTTTTAGTATATACACATTATAACATGTATAATTGTGTGTGCTACTCAACGACGAAGCCGATTTTCTGAAGTAGATGCATGTTGCATTTCTAAACCACAATATAAATATGTATAATTGTGTATTTATTGTGGACGGGGAAGTACTTTGCGCTTGCCTATACAATCGTTGATCAGAAAATGATGCATCACCAGAGACGATTGCTTCCTTTAAAGTAAAGATTACTTTGAGACGGGAGGGTCGATATTGGATAGACATAGTAACAATCTGGCAACAATATTGCTGGTTTCATTATTTTTGCATATCTTGTTTGTGGAACAATGTCAAGGGTTTATTCGGAAAAATCATGCCAAAGCAAAAATGATCTTTTCACTTTGGCTAAAAACTTACGGTATTGAAAAGTTTGAAAGTACATGGAAGAAAATAGAATTGATCGAGAGAGTGTGACCTTACTTTTGTGTTGGATATGAAGGTGGTCTAGATGTTCTATGATGAAAGGTCAGCCAATAATGACTTCCAATATCGCTTAGTCAATGAATGCGGCGAACAAAGATGCTGAAGAGCTTTCGGTTAGGCGTTTGATCAAGTAAATGATAAAGTTGATGCAACAATGGAACTAAAAAAATTGAAAACATGCAATGAAGTCCACATAGCTTGATGAAAAAAATACAAAAATATGTTGAAGGATAATATACGCATCACAAAACACTTATTGGTAAAAAAACTGAGTATAATATTTTATTATTACTTAATTACGAAGAGTGTTATTTTACTGAATTTAGCATACTGTTGTAGTGTGTATAAACTTGTGTAATAATGTCATCCATACTGTTTGCTTTTATTTTCTCGAAAAATTTGAGGCGAGCCTTCTATAGAAGTATTTATATACAATGGTTAAGGGAAAAAGGTAAATATAGTGGACCTAAGAGGGGAACATGAAGCCTATAGAAAATTTCAAATGGGCGGGCATGACATTTCAAATGAATGACCCTGTATCATGCCATACCAGCAGGTAGTTATAAAGCACACTAGATTGAACCTTATCCAATTACGCTTTTTTTTACTACAAAAAGAAATATTATCTCATTTAAAACATATGAAATTTGTCACGCCCTTGGGGGTATGGCCCCGGCACACAGTGTCCTATTAGGACTGGGTACTAGACTCTTGTACTTTATTTATCCCCGGTGCAGTAGCTCTAACTTCAGATGTATGGAATCAACGGGCTATATAACGTTTGTAAATACAGCCTCCCGGCCAGCCCCAGGCCTATAGCCACCTGTCTTGTGCTGTCGGCTAACCCAGTCATTCTCATATAGGGAAACCTATGCGGGCCGACAAGGCAACCATGCTGTCTAGTTATCTCTAACACAATATAATGAATCTTTTGAACATCTACGTTGCAGCAAGGTCACACTACTATCTAAATATGGCCCCTACTGGCTGACGAGAAATCAACAACACTAAACGGCTAAACAAACGCACGGCCCCACACGGCCCAGGCCTGACCCCCAACCCTGGGAGATATATACATAATCGCAAGCCTCTAAGAATGCGATAAGATGGTGGAACGGGGCCAGGCCTATCCGTATTATACAACAAAGAAAATGAACTATACCTCAGAATATCAACCTCTCACGGATGACGGGGAGGCGTGACTACATGAGTTGGGCACAGAATCACGAGGATCGACTCCTCGTCCCCTTAATTACTGCGAGGAAAGTAATGCGGCACCCCAAACGGGCGTCGGTCCTGCCCAGTACCAGTATGCAAAGCAAACTGATCATAGCTTAAAAATATAAACAACATAACTGAAACTACGAACAATAGAAGATATCGATGCGGGCGATAGAGATACGAAACAAGCTTACTGTGAGAATAAGGCAGGAGCATACCTGTCAACGGACGATCTGCATTGATAGCTAATAAATAACATATATATACATATATATAACAAGCAAAGACAATACCAACCCCCTTAAGCCGGAAGGTGCCAACCAACAAACAATTTATATGCCCCTACCCCGGGTCAAAACCATCCAAAAATAAATCACTCCACTCGTCTACCAACTACGAGCACCTCTAACATTCTCGGCCCACAGGTCTCCGGCTCGGGCTAAGACCTCGATATAAATAAGCGTATGCAGGCACGGAGGACTCATCTTGTAAGCGCCAAGCATGGCGTAGCGTATGCGTATGCATGTGTCCCTGGGCGCAAGCACACAACGGGGTAAAGCATGCTATGATGATCGGCTGATATGGTAGAAAGCTCCATCCCATCTTCGTCCCTCTTTGCGGAAGGCATGCCACTCCTTGGAGTGACGGTATCCCCACCCTCACGGTGGAGAGGCCACCAACCCGAGGCGGCGAGGACGCTCAAAGAGGTGCCCTCATAACACAAATAAGTCTCAGCAATCAATAATCACATATAGCAAGCATGCTTGGGCGGAAATACTATACGTATTACGATTTCTCATTACGTACTCTTTTACGTATTTATATTGATTCTCATGCGATTTATGCGTATCTGGGATATTATTTGACTATCACGGCTATCTTGTATACGAGATATCATGGCCCATCGACTATACGTATACGAAATATTATTTGACTATACGATATTGCTTTACTAACTTTTATTAAGACATATCTCATAATATTATAAGCATACTTGCTAAATTCAAAAACAATGCTAAACTCATACGGGACTCAATTCTTAACTTCGAATTCTTTCTTCTATATAACACGCTATCTACTTATCTTTGGATTACTAACTTGCCGAGGATTAGCTTTACATACCTTCGGCTTCAAAGTTTGAGCTAGCGGCGTGATTCGGCTAGTACTTTTACTATTTCTCTAGCGCATTCATATATATATATATATCAATTAGAACTAAATACACTAATATTTCGGAAGAAAATATCACTTTCGATATATATATAGCCCCAATTTTGGCTTATCAAAAAGATCGGCTTCGCTATTTCTAGAAAGTCCAAAGGGAGAAATACTCATTTTAAGGCTAGGAGTATATTGACACTAATTTGGAGCAATTCCACTTACCTTAGCTCGACCTTACTGACGATTTGCCCGAATTTCACGAAACTAAATCATTAGGAATGCTCCTTCTTGCTAAATACTTTGGTATACGAGATTAATTCGAGTTTGGAACGCGTTTGACGGTGTAATCGGAAAGAAATTATCAAGAAACCTCCTCTCCCTCTGTTTTCCCTCGACCTTCTTGGAAATTATGAAATGTAACTTTAAAACCGAAGTTTATAATTGGGACTTATAAATCGCATTCTGGAATGCGATTTATAAGTCGCATTTTGCCTTACAACGCGCCGACTTAGCGCTTGTCCGACCTTTCCCCGGGCCTTTTTATCTTTCCCCGGGCCTTTTTCTAGCATGTATGACATTCTAAAACTCTTAACCAACATGCGAATAGGCCATCTACATGTCAAGAATTTATGGGGTGTAACAAAATTTCTGTGAATCCTATTCCAGGTGAGAGCATGTGGGTTGTCCCAAAAGATGTCATGGAGAATTTGATCCTATCACCAAATGGAAGGAGAAGTTTTGGAAGACCAAAAAAAAATCATAATCAAATCATTTTCGGAGGTGAATAATAAGAGAGCTAAGCTTTCATGTGGGGTGTGTGGACAAGCTAGTCACAATAGAAAAATATGCACAAATATATCCAAAAATATTATTTGAAACAGTAGGCTTTACATCACCTTTTTTTTATAGTTGAAATCATGTTTAGTTAAATTCATTGAAATAATTGCGTATTGCCTTTGAAGTATGAATAAACATTTGATTTTACACTACACCATAATGTTGAAAATATATTTTATATTACATGTTTTGATATTCTAAAAATCAGGATATGATTTTTAGTGGATCTAAATATGTTAATATCAGCAATTCAACAAGACTGGAGAAAAAATCAGTTTTAATTGCCCATGCAAGGTATGTGTATAGTCATTGAATGATGATGTATAAATTTATAATTTTGATGTATAATAATGTAATGTGTATGTATAAATTATTTGATATATAATAATATATAATGATGTATAAATTTCCATAAGTACTAGCATTAGAGAAGAGGAAATGCTAAATTACGAAATGTATAAATCTATATATAATGACAATTTTCTTAAAGCATTATCAATGAAAATTACTAAAATCATACCACCAAATTGATCCAAGAATTTCTTTCTAATAATCATTAAATATTGATCAAACAAAAAAAATCATGTGTTTTCATCAAAAGTACTACCAAACAGCAAAGCTCGGTTTTTTCTTAAAGAGTCTATTATCCAAATTTCTTAAAGAGTGTTTCTTTCACAAAATAAAAATTCAATTACTCCTACTATAACAAATTACTTTCTTGGCCGTCCCATCTTCTTCTTCTTGAAAAATCTTCCAGTCACCTCATTGTCAATCATGGCATTAAGCATCTGTTTATTCCTTCCATGTTACCAAAATAGTGCTCCTATCCTTAGGTGATATGTGTCAATGTCAAGAGTCTTCTTTCAATTTTTTTACCCATGATGAAGTGATCTACAAAGGCAGTAATAAAAATACTGCAATCCCTGTAAAATTCAAAAGAATCATAAATCCTTGTAAGCACCAAAAGAATTCCTATAAGAACCAAAAAGATCACTAATGATAAAATAATAAAATTTAAACTGAAAAAAAACTTATGTATTTGACTGATGTGGGAGCTCACTGGCCAAATTGATATCCAAAGCGTCAAATAGTGCTTTATCAACATATGCATCACTGTTCCAATCAATATCATTCTTCTTGTTATAGAATCTGATACTTATCAGAAAATGAGGTATCATGAATGTATGAGGTAACATCACTTTCTTGACCAAGGAATCATTCAACGCACCACGATTCGAGTTATAAATATAGATGCACCTATCCTTGAATGTAAGCACATCTAAAACCCAATGACCTACATCTTTCCTTCTATGGTGGACATGAATTGACATTAACACATGATTAACTGTGTGCCATGGTAATTTTGCATCATAGTAATATCCTTGGATCTACTTAGATATTTCATTTTCATCGGGAATGACAGTAGGATCATGATTCTTTTATGTGAACTTTTCATAAAATCCATTGATCTTTTCACCAAAAGTCCAATCATGTTGTGAATCTCACAAAATCATTAGGGTCATACTTAGATTTTTTTCTTAAATAGTAAAATATGACATCAATGTGCTTACACTATAAGTAAAAGTAACAAGCATTAGTCACTCATTACTATAGAAACTCTATTCAATATACATACTTATACCAGTATATACAAAATATAGATCCCATTAGAACAGAATAAAATCATTCAAAGAGCAGCAGTTTAGATATACATATTTATACTAGTTTATACAAAATATAAGTTCCAGTAGAACAAAATAAACTCATTAAAAGAGAAACAATTCAGATATACATATTTATACCAGTTTATACAAGTATAAGTTCCACTAGAACAACATAAACTAAAGTAAGGAGCAACAATTCAGATATACATATTTATACCAGTTTATATAAAATATAAGTCCCATTAGAATAGAGTAAAGTCATTCAAAAAGCAGTAATTTCAATATACATATTTATACCAATTCTTCCAAAATAAAAGTCATTTCCATTTTTAAATCCGTAACCATTTCTTTTTTATAGACTATCAATTTCAAACCATCTAATCAACCAAACTTCACATGTTTACACATCATATTTGAGGTGCTCTGAATCGTTATGAAATTCTACAAATACTTGATTATATATAGGAAAAAAGAACTACTTCCTCTAAACTTTGATAAATACATATAGTTAATTAAATGAAAATTTCAAGAAAGTTGATGTGGTGTACACCATCTGATCTCTATGTATGAAACAGAAACACTAAAAAAATTTAACAGTTTTGGGTTTTTGTCCTTTCAGATCATCTTATGATTTAGAGGCTTTTCAGACTTGATGTATATATATCCAGCAGTTGACTTGTCATCTCAATTTAAACATTTTATGATATCTTATACTTTCGCTTATGCTTCTTTGTATGATTTATTTTCGCTTAGTGTATGCTTATGCTTATGTTATGAATGTACCATGGGTTAGCTTGGAGCCATTCATGGTTCTAGGACCCATGTCGCGTCCGGACTCTATGCTCGGATCATGAAAAACTTGGTATCAAAGCATCAGTTTAAGTGTGTCCTAGGGTGTCTGAGAGCCATGTTAAGTAGAGTCTTTTTCATGGGTGTGAAGTGAGCCACACTTATGAGGAAGAGACTACGAGATATTTTAGGAAACTTTTCTTCGTTCATGTTCTATATTATATGATAAAGTCCAAATCTCTCACCTTTCTAACTTGTGCTATACGCATTTGCAGAAATGCTTCCCCGAAGAGCCAATGGAAGGAGAAATGGCAATAGCAATGGCAATAGGAATCAACAGCTCCACCAACTCGAGCGGATCCTTTGAATGAGCAGGTGACACATGTGGAGTTTAGGTCTGATTTTCAGATGTTGGCACAGGCTATGATAGTCCAGGTCAACCAGTAGGCAGTTGCGCATGTGAACATCAATGAGAGTGCTATAGTGGCCATAGTGCGAGACTTCACCAGGATAAACCCACTAGAGTTTCATGGTTCGAAAATGGACAAGGATCTGTAGGAGTTCATTGATGAGATCCATAAGATTACCTAGATCATGGAGGTTTTAGGAGAAGAGAGTGCATATTTGGCCTCCTATCAGCTGAAGGGGGTAGCTTACATATGGTTCAGGCAATGGAAGGAAGATTGTAGGGCAGGAGTAGTTCCTGTAGACTAGAATGAGTTTGTGACAACTTTATTAGATAGGTTGTTTTCTTGGGAGTTGAGGGAAGCAAAGGCAATAGAGTTCATTAACTTGAAGTAGAATAACATGACAATTCAGGAGTATGCCTTGAAGTTCATCCAGCTGTCTAAGTATGCTTCGGAGATAGTTACTGAGCCGAGGCCTCACATGAGAAAGTTTGTGTCAAAGGGGTTTCAGATTTTCTGGTCAAGGAGTGAGGACCACTATGCTTATCAACGACATGGATATCTCCCAACTTATGATCTACATCCCAGCAGATAGAGGAGGAGAAGTTGAAGGAGAAGGAGAGGAAGACCAAGAGGGCTAGGATAGGGAATTTTGAGTATTCCCAGCAGAAGACAAGCGGTGGACATCGCTCATAGTCCCATCAAAGGTCATTAGCTCCAGCTCCATCATCAGCTAGTGTTCCATCCAGGGCCAAGGGTGATCAGAAGGTTAGAGCATCAGGCTCTAAGAGACAGGGGAACATGTTCGGGGACCGCACTTTTTCAACTTGCAGAAGGTGCAGTAAGGAACTACCCAGGAGAGTGTCTGATTGGCAGGGATGCTTGTTTTAGGTGTGGTAAGACCAGACACAGACTCAAGGATTATCTTTCAGCCAGACAAGGTGATGGTAGAGGCCGTTCCCTAGCTACTACTTCAGCAGCTCTAGAAGCTTACCCATCCCAACAAGGCGCATCATCTAGTGTAGGTAACAAACAACACCAATACCACTTCTATGCTCTTTCATCGTGCTGGGAGTAGGAGAGCTCACCAGATATGATCACGGGTATATTATGAGTTTTTCATCTTGATGTTTATGTATTTCTAGATCCAGGAGCCACATTATCCTTTGTGAATCCCTATGTTTCTATCAGTTTAGATGTCAGTCTCAAAATCCTCTCAAAACCTTTTTTTAGTCTCTATTCCTATCGATGAGTCAGTTTTATCACAGAGGGTGTATAGAAATTTCCCTATTACATTTCTTCGAAAAGTCATCTCAGCCAACTTAGTAGATTCAGGAACGACCGACTTTGATGTTATCTTTAGCATGGATTGGTTGTATGCTTGCTATGCTTCAGTCAATTGTAGAACCCAAATGATAGAATTTCGATTCTCGAGGGAACCAGTCCTAGAGTGGAAGGGTAGTTCCATAGTGCCTGTAGTTTGCTTTGTTTCCTATCTTAACGCCAAAAAAATGATTTTCAAGGGTTATGTGTATCATTTAGTTTGGGTTAAGGATTCTAAGTTTGAAACTCCGACTCTTCAATCAGTCCCAGTTGTATGCGAGTATCTAGAGGTGTTTCCATATGATCTACCAAGAGTTCCTTCCAAGTAGGAAATTGACTTTAGGATCAACTTTCTCCCTGATATGCAGCCCATATCCATTCCTCTTTACAGATTAACCCTAGCGAGCTTAAGGAGTTAAACGAACGATTGAGGGACCTCTTAAATAAGGGTTTCATCAGACCTAGTAAGTCCTCGTGGGGTGCTCCAATCCTAATCATGTGGAAGAAAGATGGTATTCTCAAGATGTGTATTGACTACCACCAGTTGAAAAATGTCACAATTAAGAATAAGTACCTCATTCCTAGGATTGATGATTTGTTCGACTAGCTTTAGGTTGCTCGTTGCTTTTCAAAGATAGACCTCAGATCTAGCTATCATCAACTTAAAGTTAGAGAGAGTGACATTCGAAGACAGCCTTCAGGGCTCGGTATGGTCACTATTAATTTATAGTTATGTCTTTTGGACTAGAAAATGCTCTCGCAGCTTTCATGGATTTGATGAATATGATGTTTAAGTAGTATTTAGATACATTTATTATTATATTCATAGACGATATCCTTGTATACTCTCGGAGTGAGGAGGAGCATGATGCCCATTTGAGGATTGTGTTACAGACTCTTAAGGACCGTTATCTATTTGCTAAGTTCAGACAGGGTAAGTTTTGGCTGAAGTCAGTTGCGTTCCTTAGTCATGTGGTGTCTAGCAAGGGTGTGCAGGTAGATTCTCAAAAGATTGAGGTGGTGAAGAACTAGCCTAAATCTGTCACTCCTATCGATATTAGAAGCTTTTTTAGGTTTAGTTGGCTACTACTGGAGGTTCTTAGAGAGATCTTAATCCGTTGCTACATCTTCGACTAAGTTGAGATAGAAGAAGGTCAATTTTATGTGGTTCGATGCTTGTGAGAGGAGCTTTCAGGAGTTAAAGGCTCGATTCATTTTTGCTCCAATATTGACTCTAGAGAGGATACTAATAGTTATGTAGTGTATTATGATGCCTCTAGAGTTGGCTTAGGATGTGTGTTGATGAAGCATGGTAAGGTCATCGTCTATGCCTCAAGACAACTTAAAACTCATGAGAGAATTACCCAACACATGATCTTGAGTTAGCAGCGGTGGTATTTTCCTTGAAGATATGGAGGGACTATTTGTACAGGGTGCATGTTGATGTGTTCATGGACCACAAAAGCCTTTAGTATGTGTTTTCCCAGAAGGACCTGAATTTATGGCAAAAAAGATGGCTTGAACTTCTCAAAGACTATGATATGAGTGTACTTTATTATCCAGGAAAGGCCAATATGGTGGCTGATGCACTTAGAAGGTTATCCATAGGGAGCGTGACTCATATGGAGGATCAAAAGAAGGAATTAGCTAGAGAAGTCCATAGGCTTGCTCGCCTAGGAGTTTGCCTTATGGACTTAGCAGATGGTGGTGTCACTGTTCAGAATGGAATGGAATCTTCAATGGTGATAGAAGTTAAGGCAAGGCAAAATGAGGATCCTATCTTAATGAAGTTGAAGGAAGCTATCTAGAATTAGAAATTGGAGGTTTTCTCCCAAGGGGGAGATGGTGTACTCCGATATTAGGGCCGATTATGTATTGCAGATGCGAATGACTTGATAGAAGCTCACTCAATATTCTATCAATCCAGGTACCACCAAGATGTACTGTGATCTATGGGATGTCTATTGGTGGAATAGTATGAAGAAGGACATTGCAGAATTTATAGCTAAGTGTCCAAATTGTCAATAGGTGAAGGTTGAGTATCAGAGATCGGGAGGTATATTACAGTATATCAGTATCCCTTGTTGGAAGTAGGAAGAGATAAATATGGGCTTCATCATAGGTTTACCTCGTACTTGCCGATAATATGATTCTATATGGGTGATTGTGGACCGGATGACTAAGTCGGCACATTTTCTTCTAGTTAAGACTACAGATTCAGCCGAGGACTATGCTAGACTTTACATTCGGGAGTTAGTTAGGTTGAATGAAGTTCCTTTGTCCATCATTTCAGATAGGGGTACTCAGTTCACCTCTCAGTTTTGGAGATCGTTTTAGAAGGGCCTTGGTACTCAAGTTAAGCTTAACTCAACTTTTCACCCGCAGACAAATGGTCAAATCGAATGGACTATTTAGTCCCTAAAGGAAATGTTGAGAGCATTTGTGATTGATTTCAAAGGTATTTTGGATGACTGCTTGCCTCTCACTGAGTTTGCCTAAAAATAACAATTATCACTCCAGTATTCAGATGGCACTGTTTGAGGCTCTATATGGGAAGAGATGTATATCACCTATTGAATGGTTTGAGGTAGGGGAGTCCACGTTGATAGGGATCAATTCAATTCATTAGGCTATGGAAAAATTTCAGCTTATTAGATAAAGTTTGAGAATAACTCAGAGTTATTAGAAATCGTATGCGAATGTTTGGAAGAGGGAGTTCGAGTTCACGATTGATGATTGGGTGTTTCTGGAGGTGCCTCCCATGAAGGGGGTTATGAGGTTTGGTAAAATAAGGAAGCTTATTCCCTGATATGTTAGTCCGTATAGGATTTTGAGGTGTATTGGCAAGGTAGCCTATGAGTTGGAGTTGCTTGCGGAGTTGGCATCAGTGCATCCAATTTTTCATGTGTCATTGTTGAAGAAGTGCATTGGTGATCTGGCTATAGTCTTACCTATAGACAGCATTGGAGTGAAGAATAACCTTACCTATGAGGAAGTCCTCGTTGAGATTCTTGACTGTCAGGTTCAGAAGTTGAGGAACAAAGAGGCCGCTTCAGTGAAAGTCCTTTGGAGGAATCAACTTGTAGTTGGAGCTATTTCGGAAGCCAAAGAAGATATGATGGCCAAGTACCCTCACCTCTTTCCTTCCATATCAGCTCAGTATGAGGTACTAGTTCCCTCCTTAGTACTATATTCAGTTTCATGTCTAGTTCACATATCTCGGTTCCTTTCATGTCTTAGTATGCATGTATGATTCATGAATTCAGATCAGTATGTATATCTCAGTTTAGAGTCAGTTACTCCATCATAACTTAGCTTATAGCTTTCAGTTTTAGGATTGCAACTCTTTCCCTATCTTCTCAGTTCAGTTAGTCTCCATTTGAGGACGAATGTTTCTAAGGGGGAGATATTGTCACACCCCAAAAGTCTCTAAGACTAGACTCTATACTTAGAGTTTAATCATGTAGAGAAATAAAAAATTTCCCTCAAGACGACTTGTAGGAGCATGGTGCAAGTCATACCAAGAGCTATAAAATGAGTCCAGAGAATTCAGCAGATTTTTCCCAGAAACCACGATAGAAACCCACAATCTGTACTAAGATGGTACAAGTCGTACTGAAGGGTCATGGTAAGGATTCAGAGAAGTGTTTAGATATTTTAGAAAAACCACGAGCCATGGTATGGCCCGTGGTAAGGTGGTATGAGTTGTGGTGAGTGCTTTGGTAGGAAGTTTAGAGAATGACCAAAGGCTGGATCAGAAACCACGAGACTCAATATGAATCGTGGTAAGAACCTATAGATCGTAGGTTGTGTCATGGTTACTGACAAGCAAATTTTTAAGGCAAAATTCTAAGGTATTTTTTGTAACTTTCTATGCTTTTAACTCCTAAACTAAGTCATTTTGGGTTTCTTTAAGGGTGTATTAGAGGATTTTACTAAGCGTAAACTCTCATTCCTCTCCCAAACATTATACATTGAAGATCCAACCTCTCAAGCAAGTAGGGTTCTTCTTCTTCTCAACTCTCTTGGGTCTCAAGTCTAAGCAAGAATTTATTAAAGACCAGGTATGTAGGGTCATGAATGAGGGATTTCTTCCACCCTCAGGCCCAATCCTAAGATCAATTACATGATTTCAATTCCTTCAAGTCTCCAATTATGATTTTTCATAAATTTCTAGGATTAGACTCTTTTTGATGAAAAACTCCATGATCTCTTATGACTGACTTTCTCATGATTCAATTTATATTTTATGATTATAATTATATGATTTCTATGAAAAACTCTCATGAATCTCTATTTTCAAGTTATAATGAATTCTTCAATTACACATAAATTTCATGAATCTCAAGCTTATGTATCATGGATGAATCCTCAATATTATTTTCAGGGCTAGTTCACGTATATTAAGCCATTTGTTAATTTCATGATTTCTAACTGGCCATGCAAAAGCAAGTATGTTTCATGATTATGCTATGAGCACTACTTATATTTTAGGAATAGTATTTAACACCGAGTAGGCTGTGGTTTCAGCGCACCCAGGTCTCATAAACTATATGCCACCGTAAGTATGATAGGGGTCCTCGCAAGAGAGTGTTTTCCCTGTCCCAATGGGCTCATGAGTGATATCACGTTTTCATGGTTCTTACCTTTTGGCAAGGTATGAATGCACCACCCAACTAGGGTTATAAGTTGGGCTCCAAGTATTCTCACTTAGAGTATGTCGGTTATAAGAATTTCCCATTGTTCCTCATGTTTTCATGATCCTTTATGTTCATGTCTTATGATTTTATTACTTATGGTATTTTGACCCATTGATCATTTTATGAGATTTACTTATGGTTTCAGATATGATGAGCTTTATGATTTTTTTTTTCAAACCTTGGGTCATTATACTTCTATTTATAATGAACTACTCATGTTTTACGACTATCACATGATCTTGATTTTTAGCATGTTGTCCTTACTCTCATGTTTTACTTACCCTATATACTCAGTATATTTAAAGTACTGTCGCATACTTTTGTGCTATATCATGTTATTATATATGTTCAGGTGATTAGTTTCAACCCCACCGCTAGATTCGATCTTGCCCTAGATTTAGCTCAGTATTGGAGAGTCCTCATTCTTCGAGGACATCAGTTTAGCCTTATGTTTGCTTTTATATCGGTTTAATTTTCAGACTTAGTAGATCTAGTTGGGGGTTTTGCCCCTTCATCTCATCTTATGATTTAGAGGCTTTTTAAACTTGATGTATATATATTCAGTAATTGACTTGTTATCTCAGTTTTGACGTTTTATGATATCTTAGTCTTCTGCTTATGCTTCTTTTTATGATTTATTTTCACTTAGGTATGCTTATGCTTATGTTATACATGTACCATGGGTTAGGTTGGAGCAATTCGTGGTTCTAGGTCCTGTGTCGTGTCCGAGGTCTATGCTTGAATCGTGACATTACTCATTTTAGCCCATCTCTTGCTTTTTACATGGTGAGACTATGTTTTACCTGATAAGGCCATGTTTTACCTGATGAAGCGATGAGGTCCCACTTTTAATAATCCTTTCTCTCACTCTATTTATTCACTCTTCTTCAAACGGACGGTGTCTTCTTCAAACAAGCGGTTTCTTCTTCAAGCGGTATCTTCACAGGTAGCTTTCTTCTTCTCGACTTTCCTTTGCCATTGATGTAATAATTTTGTTCTTTATTTTTCATTCGAAGTAAGCTTCTTGTCCCTTATATCAGGGCCTTAACAATACTAATTTTATTTTTATTTTTTTAAATTTTAGGGGTTTTTAAATTGAATAAATTTCTTCTCCCATTTTATTAGGGCCTTCATAGTAGCAATTTTGTTGAGTTGAGGCATTTCATTTTACTTTTAAAGTTTTTTAGCTTGCTCTAGGGTTTAATGTGGATCTTATTTAGGCTATGTTAATTTTGATTTTCTAAGTTTCTAAGAAATAATACTTGCATGATCTATTTTTAGGTGCTCTTTTGTGTTAATTTCACATTCTATTGGTGTTTTTGTGGGATGTCTGTTTTGGGTGTCTTTGTTGATTTCATATGCTGATGACGCCATTTATTTCACATAGAAGTTTTAGAATATGGATTCTGAATTGATCTAGTAGAATATCCTATCTGATTGTCCTAATTTCAGATTTGTGAATGTCATATTCTATACGCCTGTTTAACTGATGCATATGCATTATATTTTTCAACTATCTTGCAAAAGTTTTCAAAGTTGGTTATCCTCTTTCTCCACTATTAACCCTTCTCCGTTGTTTATTTTTTTTGTAGGTGTGAACAAAAATGTTGTCAGCTAAATGTTGTGGGAATATTATTCATATGGACGATGATTTTGTGACCCATATTCCTCCTCCTAAACATGAATGCACTAGAACAACCTGCTCGCAGGTGAAATAGCTTGTTAAGTATGTTAAGACCTAATAAGGAACGATAAAGATAATCAACATGACACATCTAAAGAGAATCCGAAAGCAGTTTTCAAATTAAAAAAGAGAAAGGTCGACAGTGATGGTGAAAGCAGTAAAAAAAGAAGAAGAAGGTTCTTCCTGTAGCTGAAAAGAAGGTATATTGGCTTTTCTATAATTACTCTTTGAAGTGGTGCTATTTGAATGAGTTATAGT
>JACEIK010000663.1:159241-195566 GCA_018107945.1 Datura stramonium
GTGTGTGTGTGTGTGTATATATATATATATGAATTGGTGCTCTTTGAATAATTTCATGTTATTTAATGGTACTTACATTTGTATAAACGGGTATAAATATGTATAGTTGTACTTGTGCTATTTGAATGAGTATAGCTCAAAGTGATTGTTGTGGTCTTACTCTGAACCTCTTTTTCCTATTATATTTCTTCTTGGGTGCTTTTCAAGGTTCTTTGATTTTTTTAAAATATATTTTTTATGATGGTGGTGTTTGAATCAACTGTGCATATGTCATTGCCACACAAATTTCTACATCCCACACGTATAGGTGCCAGCTGTTGGGTAAACTTGCCACCAAGGTTGGAGAAGACTGATTTATCTCTTTCTTATGTTTCTTCTCAATAGCTTATTGTAATAAAATATTCCATAAGTGTTTTCGGTTCTCGTGTGTATATTATATGTAGGATATTTTCCTTTTACCTAAAACCAAGATAATCTTTTCTTTCTATATGTTGTGCCTGTTTGAAGATTCATATTGCATTTTTCTTTTAAAGTGCAAGATTGAATTTTAATTACACATTTGTTTTGATGTTGAAAGGTCGACAATGATGGTTAAAGCAATAAAAGAAGAAGAAAAAGGTCCCCTTGTAGCTGAAAAGAAGATATATTAGCTTTTCTATGATTACTCTTTGAAGTGGTACTATTTGTTGTATAAGTTGGTTTAAATAAGTATATCCGAACTGGTGCTCACTTTATTCTAATGGTAACTCATGTTATTCTAATGTTACTTACACTTGTATAAAGTGATATAAATATGTATATCTGAACTTGTGCTATTTAAATGAGTTTATTATGTTATACTAGGACTTTTTATTTTGTATAAATTGGTATAAATATGTATAATATGAAATGATAGAATTAACAGGAAAAACTAGCCTGAGGAATTATGTCAGTTACTACTGTATTACTATTGTTAATATTTATTTTTCACTAATTTCTTATTTTTTCATATTGAGGTTGGTAATTTCTATCTAGCAGTTGATGAACACTTCAAAAAAAAGGTTTAGTTTCCATACAAACAATGAGATTGTCAGCATTATAAAGCAATTCTTGACTGAAATGCAACTACAAATATTTCGAGATAGTTTTTTTGGCCACTTCCTCGAGTTGCCTCCATTCATCAACCAAAATTAGTTGATATATGATTTGTTATTGAGGAAAGTTTTCCTTGGTTGTGAAAGAGAGATATGAATTAAACTCAATGATTATACCTTGAGATTTGTCATTACAAAATTTGCTCTTATTACTGGGTTGAAGTGTTATGAAGATTATAACACTATGTATGATGAGCTAGAAGTCAATAGGTTACTGAAAGAGTATTTTCTGGAGATGAAAAAAAATCAATAACGAGGAATGGTTTGCTTAATCACTTCAAGAAAAAGTGTTGGAAGTCAGATGAGGATGCACTTAAGATGATCGTATTAGTATTTATCCACCATTTTCTCTTCTCCAATGCTAATAATCATAACATAATAAAAAAATTGTGATATAGTTGAGAGTAGTGGATGTCAAATCTACGCATGGGGCAAAAAATTATTTGAAGACATGCTGAGGACTATGAAGGATAAAATGCATGCTAAGTTGATGATGTATAGGCTCGAAGGATTTCCACTTACATTTCAAGTCTAGTTTTACGAGTATTTCTCTATGGTTGACAAAAGTCTTGCTTCTCATGTTGCCAATAGTGTGCCACGCATTCTTAACTTTTAAGTCAGAGAAGGTACGTCATTTATGGACCTGACTAGTGGAATTGTCATGATTAGTATTTATCAAGTGAAGTTCTTTTTTTCTTTTTCTGTTCAAGCTATTTTTTTGGATGGAATGTGCTAGCTTGTTGTTATTTAAGTGACACGTATAATAATGTATAATCTGCATAGGTCATGTATAATTATGTATATTTTAGAATTTTTTGTATATTATATTTTTTTATTATTGTAGTTGAAGTACCAGAACATTTCCCCTACTAGTGAATAGAAATCAAGGATGAAGCTTTAGATATGTTTTCAAGATATCAATGTGAATGATGTTCCGTTGAAAGATGTGCATACCGGTCACAATGACCATCCTGGTGTTCGAGATGAAATTCATCCACAAAATATTAAGCAACAACGTTGTTCGAGATTCAATACTTCTACAAGCCATGAAAATTTAAAGGTTGAAATTGATAAGTTAAAGCTTGACCTTGGACATGTACTATATCAAATTTTTTTCCTTTATTTGTTTGTTGCCTTTGTATTTTTTATACACATGCTTTGTTGGTTTAATTTTTGTTATTTTTTTATTCTTTAACTTACTGAATCTGTTGAGGTACTTGACAATTATGTGGTTTGTTCCTTCGAAAAGCTCTTCAAATCGATTGATTCTAAGACAACAAAGAAAAATGTGGATGAGGTTCTTGTCTATGAGGTACTCTTTTGCCACTTTTTTTGTATCTTTAAAGATTAATACGCAACCTCATTGCTTTATTATTTTGATTAGTTTCATCAAAGCATTAATGATAATGATAACTATGACCACAATGGGTGTCAACATTATGATGATCATGACTTTTTGCGGATTATCCTCAAGAAATAATTGCAACTGACCAAATTAACTCAGTTGTCAAGGCAAATGAGGAGTAATTGATGTTGTTTCTGCTATAGTACTCCCTTAATTACTGAACTACACTATTATTCTCTATTTATATAACATAAAATATGTATTTTCTTTGTGTTAAGAGCAATGAATGATGTTGTTAATGATGAAAAAGATCGGTATAAGTATTGTCTCACTGATGAAGAAATTGTCAAAGATAAACATATCTCAAATTGTGCTTCATAGGCAACATGCCAATGAAGAAGGAAAATAGATGACTCCTGAGAGTTGATTCAAAAAAGTATCTGGAGAAATATGGAAGATCTCCATGTGTGCTAAATTTTGATTCTGCAACAAGCAGTAAATATGGATCAACGCCCAAATCTTATTTTGAGGTTAATTTTGAGTTTTATGGCTTATCTTAATTGTTGATTTTAATTATTTTTTAAAATAAATTTTAAGTGCCAAAAAACTTTACTTTCAAATATAAAAATAATTTGGCATAGCCTTTTATTTATGGATCAATTCATATGGACAGGAAGGATTGATTTCACTCACTTGCATACGATGGTCAATTTTTATCTGACACAGTATGTGATGAATTTCTCTGCTATTAATTTTTATTACTAAGTCTGAAAACTGAACTAACATAAAAGCAAACATAAGGCTAAATTGATGTCCTCGGATGATGAGGACTCACCAACAATGAGTTAAATTTAGGGCAAGATCAAACCTAGCCGCGGGGCTGAGACTGATCACCTGGACCTATATCATGAGATGATATAGCACAAAATTATGTGATTAGTACTTTGAAAATACTAGGTATATAGGATAAGTAAAATATGAGAGTAAAGACAACATGCTAAAAATCATTATCATGTGATAGTCATAAAACATGAGTAGTTCATCATAAACAGAAGTATAATGACCTAAGGTATTGAAAACAAAATCATAAAGCTCATCATATCTAAAACCATAAGTAAATCTCATAAACTGATGAATGGTTCAAAATACCATAAGTCATAACATCATAAGACATGAACATGAATAATTGTGAAAACATGAGGAACAATGGAAAATTCTTATAACCGACATACTTCAAGTGAGCATACATGGAGCCCAGCTTATAACCATAGCTAGGAGGTGCATTCATATCTTATCAAAGGTAAGAACCATGAGGGTGTGATACCACTCATAAGCCCATTCGGGCAGGAGAAACACACTCTCTGACGAGGATGCCTATCATGGTGGCACGTAGTTTATGAGACCTGGGTGCGCAGGAATCCCAGCGTACTCAATGTTAAGTACTACTCCCAAAACATATGTAGTGCTCATAACATAATCCTGAAACATACTTGGTTTTGCGTGGGCTACTTAGAAATTATGAAATTCATAAATTTATTAACATATGTGAATTAGACATAAAAACAATGCGATGATTCAGCCATGATACATAAGCTTGAGGTCCATGAATTCATGCATAATTGAAGAATTCATCATAACTTGAAAATAAATATCCATGGGAGTTTTTCATAGAAATCATGTAATTATAATCATAAAAGGTAAATTGAATCATGAGAGAATAAGTTTCATAAGAATCATGGAGTTTTTTATCAAAAAGAGTCTAACCCTAGAAATTCATGAAAATCATAATTGGAGACTTAAAGGAGTTGAAATTATGTAATTTAGCTTAGGATTGGGCATAAGGGTAGAATAAATTCCTCATTCATGACTCTACATACCTGGTCTTTAATGAGAGTTTAGACTTAGTAGAATCCTCTAATGCACCTTTAAGGAAACCAAAAATGACCTAGTTTAGGAGTTAAAAGCATAGAAAGTTATAAAAATATCCTTAGAAGCTCGCATTAAAAATCTGCTCGTCGATGACCACGACCCAACCTATGTCCATAGGTTCTTACCACGACTTGTACTAAATCTCATGATTTATGATCCTGCCTTTTTTCATTCTCTAAACTTCCTCCATGTCACTCATCATGAGTCGTACCATCTTACCATGGGTTGTACCATGGCTCATGATTTTCCTAAAATCTTTGAACACTTATCTGAATTCCTTTCCATGACCCTTCAGTATGACTCGTACCATCTTGGTACAGATTGTGGATTTCTGTCGTGGTTTCTGCGCAAAATCTAGTGAATTATCTGGTCTCATCCTACATCTCTTGGTACAACTCGTACCATGCTCCTACGAGTCGTTCTGAGAGAAATTTTCAGTTTCTATACATGATCAAACTCTAAGTCTAGGGTCTAGTCTTAGGGACTTTTGGGGTGTTACAGGTAATTATTTTACCCTAACTATCATAGAATGTAATTTTTTCTATATTTTATGTAGTTAACTCAACTACCTATTATACATTTCACAAAATATTTTTTCAATATATATTTTTTTATTATAAACAGAGTTGCACAAAAGGTGGGATAGTTGAAGAAATTGTCCAGTAGGAAAATCTTACCCTGAGAGGTCACATCCTACATAGTTAAGCTCTCAAAAAGAGAGGATAAACAATTGTTAAATTTTTTTTAAGAAACAAATTCATTTGTTCATTACAAAAAATTTAGCCTATGCTAACTTTCTTCTCCCTAATCCTGAAATTGGTCGTGTTACACTTATCTAGTCTATATGCTCCACTGGTATTCTTAGGGAGGTTCTGATGGTCCTTTAGAACACCAGTTTGGCTATGAAAAGAGCCAAGTTTGGATAAAGCGTCTGCCACAGAATTAGCCTCTCTATAGCAGTGTTGAACATTGCCTCCAATATTTTTAATCCTCTCTTGAATCTCTTCAATATATGTTGAAACTTTCATAATGGCATATTTGTTCCTTTAATTATATCCACGATGAGTTTTGAATCCATCTCCAACACTATATTTTGTAAACTCATTGTGTGGCTGTAATGTAGGCCAATTAGAGCAGCTATGATCTCTGCAATATTATTGGTATAATAATCTAATAAATCATAATATACCAGAATCACCCTTCTTGGTTTCTGGTAATGCCTTCTGCTCCTGCGTTCTTCATGTTCTTCATAGAGCTACCATTAGTGTTGATCTTGAATTGCTGGTCTTTAGGTTTCTCCCAACATTATGGGAAGCTAATAATTGGAGTCATGTAGTTCTCCGCAGATGCACAAACATCTTTTCAAGGCAAGTGAAGGTTAATGTAAGTAAAGTTTTTATACAAAAAAGGACTTTAACCTAGTGGTTCACCTAAGTTATCACTTTGTAAGTAGAGTAAGATTTTTGTTCATAACACGTGCAATTTTTTTTTCAAAATTTGAACCGAAAATGAATAATAGGGACGCTTTATCATGTTTAATTGGAATAGGTCATAGCTAGTTTGAGTGCCTAAATGAAATTTACTAGCAAGTTTAAGAGGTTATCGATACGTACCACCTGTTAAAAAATGGAAAAATTACATTGTATATCATATAAGGCAATAATGCTATTAAATTTAGCTCATGTTTTAAATTCTTACCTAATTTAGCCCAATGACTATATAAATTAAAATTTACTTTTCATCCTTTAGCCCAATAACCCAAAATATTGATTTCTTTCTTCATTCTCGTTTTTCTTCCTTTGCATCCTCGTCTTTTCCTTCCCTTTCTTTTTTGTTGGCATTGTTGTAAGCAGAAACTCCATAAGTGTCCATTGCTAAAGCTCGAAGCTTCAAAGTTTAAAAATTACTTGTGTTAGGTTGTCCAGCTAGGGCTGGGAGGAAGGTTGGCGGGCTTCAGCAGCTCCTCAATCTTTCATTTCGAATTTTTTTTTGTAAATAAGCTTTGTTTTGAGTGGGTACTGTTGTAAAAGATCGGGTACGTATTGAGGAACCTAAATCTAAAATTTAGGGCAATTTGTTATAGTTTTTGAGGTATTTTGGATGGATCTAGTGCTTGGAAACGCGGAAGAAGATTATGTTAGTTTTTTGTATNATCGTGGTCCTCTCTCATCATCTTCACTGGAAAAATCCTCATTTACTGAACCTCCTCACACGATAGGTCACTTGACGAGTTGTTAGGTGCACGATGACTCGTCCCTCAATCCATTGTCAACACTACCAAAACCCTCCCTCACACACTTCATGAGGGACGCCACGACTCGTGGGTGACATGAAGATTCTTTACCTCCTTTAATCACTGGGAATCTTGATAACTAGCCACCTGACGAGTGGTGAAGTGACACTATGACTCATTTCTTAACCCGTTAGATCTCTTGGTCTGCAACTTTCTCTGCACACTTAACGACCATACTAATGACTTGTTGAGTCACATGAAGAGTCATTCCTCAACCCGTTTCCACAGGTAAAACTCCTTCAAAACTGGGATCCTCCTAACTTGTCACTTAATGACCCGTTAGGTCACCACGAGTCACTGATGACTCGTTTTGTGACCTAGTGCAGGTTTTCTTGCTTTCTCCGATTCAACGTTTAGGTTTGATATTAGGGACTTTCAGGACATTACAATACCTGGCTTGAAGAGTTCCTTAACTTGATTTGGAGACCCAAGAGAATTTGAGAAGAAGAAGATGAAAAACCCTAGCTTTTACTTGAGAGATGATTTCAAACTTACGGTGTTTGAAGAGAATGAGGGTTTACGCTAAGTAAACCCCTTAAGAACACAAAACTATCTCACTTAAGAGTTAAAAGCTTAGAAAGTTACGGGAATACCCTTAGGAAATCATATTAAAAAGCTGCCAGGTGGAGCCTACGACCGAACAGATGAGCCGTTGGTTCAACCAACTAGCCATCCATTCCTTTGTTGTTGTCTAGACCTACTTTTAACCATTCTCTGAACTTGATACATGAACAAAACCAATGACCTATCCTAAGAGCCAATGGGTTGTCCCTTCAGTCATTGGTTTTGGGAATATTTAAATAATTTTCTAAACCTCTAATAGAAGGGTCAACCATCCATATGATCATCCAACGACCCATACAAGGGTTGTACTGTGGTCTACTGCCAACTCCTACTGGTTCTCTTCTTCAAGTCTCGGATCTGATTTTAGGAACATTCGGGGTGTTATTTTATCTCCCCCTTGGAAACATTCGTCCTTGAATGAAGACTAACTAAGTTGAAAACATAGTGAAAGAGATATAATCCCAAAAATGAATACTATAGACTGAGTACTGATGGAGTGACTGATTCCGAACTGAATACATGACTGAACTGAATTTATGAAACATACATACATGTTAAAACATAGGAGTAACTAATAGACATGAAAGTGATTAACATATGGAGGAAGAAACTAGTACTTCAAGCTAGAACTGAACTGGAATAGAAAAGATGCAGGTATCTAGCCATCATATCTACTTCGGCTTCTAATGTAGCTCTATTAACTAGTTGATTTCTCCATAAAACCTTCACTGAAGATACCTCCTTGTTCCTCAACTAGCGAACTTGACGATCAAGAATCTCAACTGGAACCTCCTCATAGGTAAGGCTGTCCTTCACACCAATGCTCTCTACTGGAACAACTAGGAATGGATCTTTATGCACTTTTTCAGCAAGGACATATGGAAAACTAGATGCACTGATGCTAACTCCATCGGTAGCTTCAACTTATAAGCTATATTGCCAACACATCTTAGAATCTTATAAGGACCGACATACCGGGGATTAAGCTTCTCCATCTTGCCAAACCTCTTCGCCCCCTTCATAGGTGAAACCTTTATAATTACCCAATCATCAATGACGAACTCAAGCTCTTTTCTAGTAACATCTGCATATGATTTTTGATGACTTTGGGCTGTCTTTAGATTTTCTCAAATATGATGAACTTTCTCCATAGACTCATGAACTGAATCGGGTCCTATCAATGTAGCCTCACCTACATTGAACCATCCAATAGGTGATCTATTTCCCGCAGTCACGACCTGAGCGTGGACCTCGAACTGAGAAACGGGACTTAGAACCATGAATACCTCCAAGATAACCCACAATACATATATAGCATGATTATGAGCATAACTAAGCAGAACTAAAACATGAAAACAACATAAGCGGAAGTCTGCACATTCATAAGGCATAAGTGTAGATAATAAATCTTCAACGCTGAACCATCTATACATAGTTGTTTGAAAAGCCTTTAGTCATACGATGAGCTGATGGGATAACACCCCCAACTAGCTCACTAAGTCTGAAACTGAAAGACATAAGAAAAAATACATGAACCAAAACTACCATCCTTGGATCATAAGCACTCACCAAAACTGGGATGATACTAGACTATAGCAGGAGCAAGCTAACGTCGGGGCTAAGACTGATCACCCGAACCTATATAATGAGACAATATAGCATAAAATATATGTCAATACTTTGAATGTACTAAGTATGTAGGGAAAGTAAAACATACTTGTAAAATAGTAAATCAAGGTCGAGAGTCAAGGCTAAAATAAAACATGAGAACAAGGTACATGCTGAAAACATAATAGTCATAACCATGAGTTATTCATCATAAGGTGAAGTATAATGACCCAACATTTTAAAATAGATATCCTATAGTGTACCATACTTGAAATCATAAGTGAAAGCTCATAAACTAATTAATGGGTCAAATACGCTATAAAACATAGTATCATAGGTCATAAACATGAGTAACTTGAAATATGATGAACAATGGGAGACTCATCATAACCGAGATCATCAAATAGATCTTACATGGTGCCCCAATTATCTTGCTCAAGTGGGCAGAGCCGTTCCAAGGTTGCCAAGGAAAGAAACAACTAAAGCATGATATCGCTCGTGACACCCTGTAGGGCTTGAACATGAATATATACTTACGGTAGCATGTAGTTATGAGACTTGGGTTTTTCTTGAACCCCTGACCTACTTGGTGCTAGACACTTCTCTTAAAAAATGCACATGGATCATAATCATTATCGTGAAAATATACTTAATCTTACATGGGCTCGTCTAAATCATGAACTCATAATCATACTTGACTTATGTGAAATAGTTATGAGAATAATGCCATTAAGTTTGCCATGATACATAACTTGAGATTTATGAAAATCATACATACTTGAATATATAATCATAACTTGAAATCATAGGCCCATAAGCTTGAAATTCATAAAATTATGCATAATTGGGAAAATTAACCATAAACTTGAAAATATAGGTCTATGAGAGATTCTAGCAGAAAATGAGTAATCATAATCATAAATCATGAATTTAATCATAAGAGAATCAAATTCATAAGAGATCATAAGAGATTTCATGGGAATTAAGCCTAACCCTATAATTTCAATAAAAAATGCTTGGAGACTTGAAATCATAGGATAGGAATGAAATTAGGCACGAGGGTGGAAGGATTCCCCCCCACCATTCATGACCCTACATACCCGGGCCTGATGGATTCTTGCTAGGGTTTGATGCCCAAGAGAATTGGAGAAGAAGGAGGACATTGATACTTGAGGCTTGAGAAGGTTTTGATCTTCAACTTGGAGAGTTAGGAGTAGAATGAGGGTTTAGGATGAATAAAACCCTCTAAAACACCCTTTTAGGAGTTCAGTATGACTTAGCTTAGGATTTAAAAACTTAGAAATTATGAAAATGCCCTTAATAACATGACTATAAATTTGATCCTGCCAGACCCCATGAGTCACCTAACAACTTGCTAGGTGCCATCTGTCACCAGTAGGCCAATTTTTCAACTTTTTGATCTTTCTCGATGCTTCCACTTAACGATTCGTCATGACACTTAACGGATCACTTCACCACCCATCAAGACTCTCTAAAATTGAACTTTCACCACCTCACTGCACCCAACAACTCACTTAACAATTCATTAAGTGAACTAACGAGTCACTTGATGACTCATTCTATGATCAAGTGTAGTTTTTCCTGTTTTCTTCGCTTCATTCCTCGATTTTGATCTTAGGTACTTTTGGGGTGTTACATTCACCCATAGAGAGAGCCTCAAACAGAGCCATATGAGTGCTGGAGTGGTAACTACTATTGTAAGCAAACTCAATGAGAGGCAAGTGGTCATCCCAACTCCCTTTGAAATCAATCACACAAGCTCTCAACATGTCCTCAAGAGTCTGAATGGTCCACTTGGCCTGACCATCCATCTGTAGGTGAAAAGCTGTGCTAAGCTTGACTTGAGTACCAAGACCCCTCTGAAAATAACTTTCGAAACTGAGAAGTGAACTTAGTACCCTAATTTGAGATGAGAGAAAATAGAACTCCAAGCAACCGGACTAACTCTAAAATGTAGAACCTAGCATAATCCTCGACTGAATTCGTAGTATTGACTAGTTAGAAATGCACTGACTTGGTCATCCAGTCCACAATCAGCCAAATAGAATCATGTTTTTGGCATTTACGGGGAAAACCTATAATAAAGTCCATATTTATCTCTTCCCACTTCCAAGTAGGAACACTAATATCATGTAGCATACCTCCTGGCCTCTGATGCTGACTATGATTCTCAACCTTCACCTACTGGCAATTCGGATACTTAGCCACAAACTCTCAATGTCCTTTTTCATGCCATTCTACCAATAGACTTTTCATAGATCGTGGTACATCCTGCTGAAACTTGGATGGATAGAATATCGAGAGCTATGATATTCTCTCAACATAGAATTATGATCTCACCTATAGAATGTCCCTAGCCTCTCACTTGTGATTACTCCAATTGGAGTTCCCCCCAATTAGTTTTAGTTTAGAATTAGTTAGTTAATTTTCCCTTTTTTTATTTCCCCCCAATTTTACTTTTCAAAATGTTGAACAATTATGCTCTCTAGTTTGAATTAGTTTATAACTTTTGAATTATCGACTCAATTCTCCATGGGATACTACCCCGAACAATCATCGGGAATATTTGTTTTGAGCAGCAACC
Source organism: Datura stramonium (assembly GCA_018107945.1). Classification (NCBI taxonomy): domain Eukaryota; kingdom Viridiplantae; phylum Streptophyta; class Magnoliopsida; order Solanales; family Solanaceae; genus Datura; species Datura stramonium. The sequence goes on from JACEIK010000663.1 coordinate 170,719, forward strand.
ATTTATGCTCTTTTGTAAAAGAAGAGTGTATTTTTGACTTTATCCAAAATGGCACCGTTGTCGGGGAATTGAGTTGTGATAAGCCATTAGTTATTTATTGATTCAAATTAGTTTTGCATTTTTTTTTTACATTTTGTTTTTCTTTTATTTTTGTTTTTGTTTTTATTTGTTGTAGTTGAATGATGGCATCATGGAATGAAAGAATATTCGTTGGTCGAAACCCTTATTATGATGATCCATTTCCCTACTATGGAGGACCACACTATTGTCAAGATTGCAAATATGCCCCTAGAAGGGAGATAAGTGCACCTTCTACTTCCTATGATGGGTAAAGATGCACATTATGTGGTAGTCATGGGACACATTGGGATAGATGACCAAATGGGTTCACTTCCCGCTACAATGGTTATGATAGAAGTTGTGCTCCTAAGTTTGCAAGAGAGGGAAGGAGAAGTACATGTGGGTGCATAGAAGCCATGCTCCAAGCCTTTTTGGAGCAGGAGTCTAATGCGGACAAGAATAACAACCCCTCCATGCCCATGGAATCATCAACTCCTCAAGAAGAAAGGCGTAAACTCTAAAAGAAGAAACGGAGGAGACATTGAGGAGCATAGCAAGAAGAAGTGAACAATGGGCCATAACTCAACTTGACTCATGGGAGGAAGCTCAAAATGATGATGAAGTAGGAGTCAAGGTAAACTTTGAATAAGTCATAGAGGTGTGCCAACCAACCAACATTGAAAAATTAAAAGATGCCAAGGTTGAAGAAGTGACACTAGAGTCTCCAAATAATATCCAACAATTCATGCTCAAGGACTCTAGTGCACTTGAAGAGGAGGATGGCAAGCAAGAGGCATGCTTGAAAGGGGAGAGACTTAAACTGCCCTATTATCATTTTTCAACATTGATCTTGGTCGAAAAAATGGAGACCGAGGAGACCAAGTCAATGGAGGAAGTTGAGGAGGATGACCAAGGTGGCCTCTTCTTAGAATATGCCATGCCAACAAGGCCAAAGCACATCCCTCCTTTGAGGGACCAGACACACAAGTTGCAACATCAATTTCTTGTTCCTTTGATGCTTACACCACCGCCCCTAGAGTGGAGTGAAAGAATGGACAAGAAATTAGGGGTGCGATTCAAATGCTCAAAGTGAGAGAGAAGTGGTGAAGTTGAAGTCATCGAGCCACGACGTTAACTAAGGCGCTTCTTGAGAGGCAACCCAAGTCCTTTTACATTTGTTTCAATTTTTATTCTATTTTATTTTACGTAATGTTTGTGTTGTCTTTGTTTGTGCAAGGGTGCAATAGGTATGGAATGTGATGAAGGTGAGAGAAGCCAACAGGCACTAAAACGGCGAAGCGCAAGCTCAAATGCGCGGAATGCAGATTTCAAACAGAATGCCTAGAAGAAAAATTCATTAAGCAGTGGCACATTAGTGTTAGGCCGGCGAAACGCCGGTTCCAAAGGCGCAAAAAGCCAGTGGAACGCTGGTTATGAGAAGAAGGCCCAGGTAGTTCTTTCACCTATTCCTTCCTTACTTTGTTTTACCATGTGCATCGAGGACAATGCTTTATTTGTGTTAGGGTGTGAAGTCTGAGTAACCCAATTGTTATGTGATGCTCTATATGTCCCTATGATAGATTGGGTGACGTCATTATTAAGGGTAAATTGTTATTACTTTCGAGTTTGTATCGCCTTTTTAGATAGTAGTCTTTGAATAAACTCAAAGGGTTTTCTTTATACTACGGTTCTTTCTCAAGGAGTGATTTCTTTGTCTTTTCTTTATATTGTCGAACCGGGTTGGTACTTCCCGATGATAGATTGAGAGGCGACCTTCTTAAGGGAAAATGCCAAGTCAAGAGTCTTGTTGAGTTGTTTGTGCCCTTGCTTGAGGAGGTACCCCCAATATTTCTTGCTTGGCATTGTGCAAGAGAGTTGAGAAGAAAAGAAGGGTATCTAAATATGAAAATGAGCATGCTCTTTTCATGAATTATATATTTCTTGCTCGGCTTGTTGATTTTTAACTAGATCATTAAAAGTCATCCTCTTCATGTGACAAAGGAAGTGTGTGAACTCCTTGGATTGTGATGCCTTGTGTGGTGAGATTTTTAGCTTAATTCTTGTGTATGCATGATTGTCTAGAACTTTCCCTAAGTGTGATTCAAGGTGAAATGATAGATGTGGCTGCACTTAGAACATGTTCTTAGNNNTTTGTTAGTCACTTCACCCAAATGACCTCCTTGAACATTAATCTTTGATAGACAAAGTTTGAGCCTTGGACCCTTTCTTTGGAAACCACATTACAAGCCTTATGACCATTTCTAATCCTTCTCCTTGGCACCCATCCTCCCTAATTGCTAGAGATAAAATAATGAAAAATTGGGCTTGAAGCCCATGAGATGGGAAGCGATAAGGAAATGAATGTGAGATGAGGCAAAAACCTAAGTTTGGGAGTTTGCAAGAGAAGGGGAAAAATGAGAGTGTCAATGTGAGGTAGAACCAAAATCATGATGAAATGAATGAATCGATTGATTGAAAGACCTCGAATCATCAAAAGAGAAAGAATAGAAAAAAAAGTGCTATCTCTTGCATAGATAAGGCTAAATGTGAAATTCATGGGTGTTATAAGGGTGGCTTGTGTTATATAAAATATAAAGATGATGAACAAGGAGAAATAAGGCGGAGTAATTTCAATAAGATGATGGGGTGTTACAAGCTTTTGTAAAGGCATTAGGGAGGCTTTAGTTACTAAAGCTAAACAACTATCCTACCCTCACCCCTAGACTTCATTATGACCCACAAGTCCAAATTTTTTCTAGGTGTAGCAATACTACATTAGTGGCGACATGAAGGGCAAACCTATGGGTCAATTTGTGTGCACTTGAATTTCTTTGTGAGAGTGAGCACATTTGTCTTATCTTATAATCCCATTGTGTGAAATGCTACGAAAATGTGTATGAGGTTCTCTCTTCTTGTGAGGGGCATCATTTTCTTGGAGTACATGCTTAAAATTATTTTTAAAGAGAGGTATGATTAAGGCAAGCGGGTAGAGAACTTTAAGACAAGCTTTGAATGTGAATTATCAATGACTTGAGATGCTATTTGAGCTTGTTTTTGGGAACTATGCCCCTTGTTTGAATGAAATGAATGCATGCAAGATATGTTTAATGATTTTGGTTACCTATTGAAGCTTGTGCAACATGGTTTGTGTCTTTTCTTTTTCTTGAATTGGTATATAATGTTTGGGTTGTCGTGAGGATTGATGATTTTGTGTACAACTACCATAGTGCCCTAAGCCTTAGCAATGTTCCCTTGTGCAAGAATGTCTTGATTTGCCCTTGATGCAAAAACTCATATATATAGCATGTTGTTCATTTGCTCAACTGTAAAGAATTGCATTACTTGAGGAAAAGCAATGATTCAAGTTTGGGGGTTTGATGAGTTGGAAATTTACCAACTCATTAGGCTCCTAATCATGAGTTTTTGCCTAGTTTTCGAGTCATTTATGTGGATTTTATGCCCTTTCTCTTGAATTCTTTGTAGGTACCTCATGTGAGTAAATAAAACATGAAATCGAGCAAAACACATGGAATTTGAGAAGAAATTTGATGAGTTAGCATATGAAGGAGAGGAGCTAAATGTAAGGGAAGATTTGAGCTCAAAAAGAGGTGCAAGGATGTGCTTTGAATCGGCTAAACGCAGATCTAGAAGGGCGAAACGCAGGTGAAATGCTGAAGCTACTGCCTAGATTGGCTAAACAACCGGTCCTTCACGGAATTGACCGGCTAAAAGCTAATGAACCGCTAGTTCCCCCTGCTAGGCCATTGTTTTCAACCGGCTAAAGTTTGGTGCTCCACGGATTGCAACCGGCGAAACGCCGGTTCCTCACCGGAAAGGCCGTCTATTAAAGAGTAAAAGGGGTCCAAAAAGGTCTCAAAACCATCTAGAAGCTCCAAGTACATTTAGGGAAAGTTGTACACAAGAAAGTACAGATATATAACCTCCATTATACACCAACTAANATTCAACCAACAAATTACTCATCTAATTTTCATCTTCTTCATAGAATTAGGAGTAGATTCTTTTCTCCATAGTTTTGTAGAGTTAGGTAGGGCTTTTCTTATTCATTTTCTTTATCCCATTTTGGGGGAATTCCACCATTGTTGTAAGAGCTTGTGAAGTAAAATTGTGAAGCTAATGCAATGAATGTGAGGGAAATCCTCTTGGTATCTTCTCTCTATCTTTAATTATGCTTTACTAATTTACTAGCTAGGAGTATATTCATTGTGGATTTGTTAATTTGATTGGGTTTTGATAAATTGCTCTTGGATTCTATTGAATTGTAGGTGGGTGACGCTAGATTCGTCTTCCTATTGTTCAATTAAGTGTAAATCTATTAGATTCTCTTCAATCTATTAATGAAGATCCATTGATTATGATATGGTTCTATCTATACTTGGTTGATTTTTGCTTGGGAGAGAATGATTAAGTATTTGAAGGGAATCTAGTAGTGGGTATGGATAGGAGATTGTAAAATTAAGCTAGAAATAGCTGAAATTACTTCCTCCTCCCTAATTGGCAGCTAATAGCTAGGAATAGTGNGCTAGGAATAGTGAAGTTGCTAATCCAAATGAATTTGGGTTGCGCTAAATCGCAGCTAGATTTTGAGAAAACTCTAGCTAGGGGTAGTCAATAGGCTGAGAAGCTGAGGCTACCTACTTCCCGAGATTATTTACGCTTGATTCTAAGGCATTGAAGAAATTCCCAATTTAATTGTGATCTCACCCATAGAATGTCCCTAGCCTCTCACTTGTGATTACTTCAATTGGAATCCCCCCAATTAGTTTTAGTTTAGAATTAGTTAGTTAATTTTCCCTTTTTTTTATTTCCCCCAAATTTTACTTTTCAAATGTTGAACAATTATGAGCTCTAGTTTGAATTAGTTTATAACTTTTGAATTATCGACTCAATTCTCCGTGGGATACGACCCCGGCCACTCGTCGGGAATATTTGTTTTGAGCAGTGACCGTTTACGCTCTTTTGTAAAAGAAAAGTGTATTTTGGACGTTATCACTACCTCGTTCCTAATAACTAAATTTTCTAAAGATGGTCGTTAACCATCTATCATTAGAAAAAGCCTTTTCTTCTCCTAAAAAAAATTAAAAAATACTCCTAAAAAGAAAAAATTTATCCGGTTCAAAGGTCTCCCCTTCAGAAAAGAACTGAGTCTATAACAAAAACTGAAGGTTGAACGAGACATGCTCAAAATAGTATGGCATACTTACTCTTAAGCTCAAAATATCAGAAGATATAACCACCCCATACCTACAGTCATGTTTTGTCCTCAAAGAATCTATAAAATAAAATCATACATGGGTGATAAATACTCCCTGAGACCCTCTAGTGCGTAGCTAGCAACATGTTTCTTTGATTCACAGGTCGTACGACCCCACATTTAGCTCAAAATGTGCTCCATAACTTTAATTTCGGATACTCAGACATCCCCTTCTCTACACACAAAAATAAACAAAAGTGACACTATATAAAAAAATAATAAAAACTATACTATTATAAATTGGGTTGCCTCCCAACAAGTGCTTGATTTAATGTCACAACACGATGCATATCTTAACTCAAGATACCCTCATATGTTTTCTCATTTTTTTTAGAGGTTTATCAGATTCATTCCTTCTTCAATTTTTCTCCACCTCACCACCATTCAGCTCATGCTCCGATCATGTACCTAATGTGAGTGGTTTGACATTGCTCTCTACTATTACATCAACACAGGATTTTTTAGCTTTCTCTTTCTCCACTCAATAATTTTCAGGGACCACCTTCGTGATCATACATAAAAGTGGCCTCCTCATAATTTTCAGGGACCACTTTTACACATTAAAAGTGGCCTCCTCATAATGTACTCTCATCTTGAGCTTTCCCGCTCTTACATTAATGATGGCCCCTCCAATGGTTAAGAATGGGCACCCCAATATGAATGACACCTTTTTATATGCTTCAAAATCAAGAATTATAAAGTTTGTAGGAATAAAAAAATTACTAACTCGAATAAGCATGTCCTTAATGATTCCATCTAGAGTGATATAAGATCTGTCGGCCTGCTGTTAGCCAGCTGTAGAGTGATGGTAGTGGGTCTCGTTTCTTCTAAACCGAGAGTCTTGAATATATATAAGGGCATTAAATTGATACTTGTTCCCAAATCACAAAGAGCTTGCCCCACTTCACTTTCACCAATTTGTATGGGCAGAGTGAAACTCCCTGGGTCTTTAAGTTTTTGGGGAAGCTTACATCCTTGAGCTGCATTCTTCAATGACTGCAACTGTCTAGAACTCTAGTAATCTCTGGTTTCTGTTATGATACTTTGCATATTTGAACATCTCCTTCAAATCATCAATCATAGGGATGTTACATGTAGCTCCTTGAAAATATCAAGGAGCTTCTTGAACCCAGCCTCGTCCTTTCTTTTCTGCGTTCTTTGCTGAAATGGTGGTGGAGGTTGCTCAACTGCATTTTTAGGTTTCTTAACAACCTTTTCCTCAACTCCTCCTTTTGGTGCAAACTCTATAGTGGGCACTGGAATGAGCCTCTATAGGAATAGTGGGGGAGGCTTACTTTCTTTCGACATGATTTTCCTTCCGTATTCTGGCTCTGCTTCTTGCAGCGCTTTGTCTTCTTCCTGAACTTCCTTTTGAAGTGGAGCTACAACTAGCTCTTTTCCATATCTTAAAAATATGGCTATTACCTACTTTTGATTAGGCTCTATATCGCTCGGTAAGGAGCTTGTTGGTCGAGCATGCTATAAAGAGGCCAAGATGTCCCATCTGCCTCGCCAACTAATGTATAAACTCTGCATCTCATTTATAACAACCTGTTGTTGAGTTGCAACCTGTTGCTGCTATGTTACAATGTCACAACCAGAGCATAGACCCCAAATGCAACATGGGAACTAGAACCACGAATGGCTCCAAGCTAACCCAAGGTACATGCATAACATAAGCATGAGCATATTCAAAGCGGAAACATTAACACGATACAACATAAAAAGAAGTCTAAATATCAAAAAACATATAAACTAGGACAACAAGTCAAGCTACTGGATATCTATACTTCATGGCCTAAAAAACCTCTAAACATAAGATGAACTGAAGGGACAAACCCCCAAATAGCTCTACTAAGTCTGTAACTGATGAGGACTCACCAAGACTGAGCTGAAGCTACAAGAGAGTGAATCTAGCAGCATGGATGAGATCAAAGACCCAAATTTATATCATGAGACGATATAGCACAAAAGTATGCGATTAGTACTTTGAATGTACTGAGTACAGAGGATAAGTACAACATGAAAGTAAAGACAATATGCTAAATATCATGATCATGATATAGTCATAAAACATGAGGTTTTCATCAAAATCTAAAGTATAATGACCCAAGGGTTTCATCAAAGTCTAAAGTATAATGACCCAAGGGTTTCATCAAAGTCTGAAGTACAATGACCCAAGGTTTTCAAAATAATATCATAAAGCTTAACATGTTTGAAATCATAAGTAAAACTTATAAACTAATCAATGGGTCAAAAATACTATAATTCATTAAATTGTAAAACATGAACATGAAGAAATGTGGAACATGTATGGAAAAGTGGGAGATTCTCATAACAGACATACTCCAAGTAAGCATCATGAAGCCCAACCCGTACCCTTGGTTAGGAGGGTGTCCATACCTTGCCAAGGGTAAGAACTATGAAAGCGTGATATCACTAATGAGCCCAATAACATAAGAGAGACACTCTCAATTGGCGAGGATCCCTTAGCTAGGGGCAAGGAGACACTATCTACTGGCGAGTATCCCTTATCCTATGGTGTCACCTAGTTTTGAGACTTGGGTGCACTGAACCTTGACCTACTCGCTGTTAAATACTACTTTCAAAACATACATAGTGCTCACAATAATACTTGAAACATGATAGGTTTTGCATGGGATAGTTTATAAACATGATGCATTCATAAACTATTTGACATACGTGAACTAGCCATGAAAATAATGTTGAAGATTCAACCAAGATACAAAAGCTTGATATTTATGAGACTCATACATACTTGAATAAATCACGCTAACTTGAAAATCGAGATTCATGAGAGTTTTTCATACAGATCATGTGATCATAATCATAAAACATAAGTAGAATCAAATCCATGAAAGATTATATTATTTTTACATGAAAAGGATCTAACCTTAGAAATTCATGAAAATCATAATTGGAGACTTGAAGAATTAAATTCAATAAATTAGACTTGAGATTGGGCATGAGGGTGGAAGAAATTCCCCATCATGACCTTACATATCTGGGCTTAGTAAGTTCTTGACTTAACTTGAGACCCAAGAGAATTGGAGAAGAGGAACCCCAGCTTCCTTTAGAATCCTTGAATAGTTTGATCTTCAATCTATGGTGTTTTGAGAGAAATGAGAGTTTAGCCTAAATAATACCCCTAATATCCCCCTTAGGAAACCCTAAGAGACCTGGTTTAGGAGTTAAAAGTATAGTAAGTTATGAAAATACCTCTAGGAAATCATAATTAAAATCAACCCGTCCAATCACCATGGACCACACTACGAGTCATTGGTTCTCACTACAACTTGTGGTGACCAGTCATGACACGCTGGACAAAAATTTAAATTCTTTGATATTCATCCAATGACTCCATACCATAAGTCATTACTTGACTCGTTGGTGACCAATTTCTAAACTGCTGGCTCATGATGGGGCACATGACAGGTCCTCACTTGTCATCATGACTCATTACATGAGTCACTACATTTGGAACTTGATAATTTATTGCTGCTCACCACGAGTCTGACCATGACTCATGGTACCATATAATGAGTCAGACTAGTCTTAGGAACTATTAGGGTGTTACATTATCTTTCTAGGTAACATTCATCCCCGAAAGGAAACTAATAGAGCTAAAAAGGTAGGGAGAGAGCTACAATCCCAATACTGAAAGCTATAGACTGGATACTAATGGAGTGACTAACTTTGAATGAAGAAACATATACTAAACTGGATTCATGAATTATACATGCATATTAAGATATGAGAGGAACTGAAGGACATGAAACTAGGTTGAGTACTAAGGAAGAAACTAGTACCTCGTGTTGAAGCTGGGATGGAAGGGAAAAGGTGAGGGTACTTATCCATCATATCTGCTTCATCTTCCTAAGTAGCTCCCTTTACAAGCTGATTCCTCAAAGGACAATAGCTGAAGCAACTTCCTTATTCCTCAACTTACGAAACTGACAGTCAACAATCGCATCTGGAACCTCTTAATAGGTTAGACTATCCTTCACACCAATACTCTCTATAGGTACAATTAGAACCGATTCACCAACGCACTTTTTCAACAAGGACACATGGAATACTAGATGCAGTGATGCTAGCTCTATGGGAAACTCTAACTCATAAGCTACATTGCTAACACACGTCAAAATCCTATAAGGACCAACGTATCTGGGACTGAGTTTCCCCTTCTTTTCGAATCTCATTACCCTGTTCATGGGTGACACCTTCAAAAACACCCAATCATCAACTGCACACTTAAGCTCTCTCCTTCTCACATCCGTATAGGATTTCTGATGACTCTAAGCTATTTTCAGCCTCTCCCTAATAAGCTGAACCTTCTCCATAGACTCATGAAGTTAATCTAGCCCTATTGATGTACCCTCATGTACCTCGAATCATTCAATAGGTGATCTACATCTCTGCCCATAAAGAGCATCAAATGGAGCCATCAAAATACTGGTGTGATAACTGTTATTGTAGGAAAACTCAATGAGAGGTAAGTGGTCATGCCAATTACCCTTGAAATAAATCACACAAGCCCTAATCATGTGCTCTAAGGTTTGAATGATTCATTTAGCTTGACCATATGCATGTAGGTAAAAAGTTGTGATAATCTTAACCCGAGTACCAAGGTCTTTCTGAAATGACTTCCAAAACTACAAGGTGAACTGAGTACCCCTATAAGAGAAAATGGACAAAGGGATTCCATGTGTAACACCCCAAAAGTCCTTGAGATCAGGCCTCGGAGTTAGACGAAGCTCAGCAGAAGAGTCAGCAGAAATTTGCCTCAGAACGAGTCAGGGAACGACTCGTTAAGAGACCTAATGGGTCGTGGTTTGACCCGTGAGGAATTGTAAGGAGGGGATGGAAAGCCCAGTGGCCATGGACGACCTGACGAGTCGTCATGCCTGGAAACGAATCTTTAGGTTAATCATTGGGTAGTGAAGACTGGAAGTCATGAAGTGTTATCCAGTATACTTGACGAGTGGGTACAACGAGTCGTTGGAGCTAGTGACAATTCATTATGTTGGTCATGGGCTGTGTTGAAGAAATTTTGGAGGGATGGGCAGTGCACTCTATGACTTGGTTCCCACGAGTCATTGCCTGTCCCCATGACTCGTGGGGTGCCTTGTGGGGGCCTGACAGAGTGTTTTCTCTACGTTTTTCAAGGGGTATTCTCGTAAAGTCCTATGCTTTTAACTCCTAAACTACATCGTTTTGGGTATTAATTGGGACGTTTTTAAGGGTTTCTACAAGCCTAAACCCTCATTCTCTCAAGATATCTCTCAAGCTCTTCTTCTTCCTCTCCTCTCAAGATTCAAGAACTTCACCAAGGTGCTCATCAAGCTTCAAGGAAAATTTTGAGCTGGGTCTCTCTACCAGGTATGCAGGTTTTTCAACAAGGATACTCTTCCATCCTTGTGCCCCAAAATGTTTTTTAATTAAAATGCCTAATTTCTATTATTCTATAAAATGAATGACCTAAGGTTTTAAATTGATGGTGAATCCTCCTACACCCTTTAAATTCCAATATCTATTGTGACGATGAGATAAGTAAGACGTAAAATGATTGGGTCACCCTGAATTATGTGTTGGGTGATGAAAAGTTTGGAGTTAGGAAATATTCTTCATGAATGAGTTGAGATTTAAATACGACTTTGTCATTGTTCATTCCATTATCACAAATCCCTTGCATCCATGTTTAATATGTGAAACTTGTATGATTATCCCTGAGAATTTGAATATGTCAATGAAAGATGTGATGAGATTAAATTAGAGTTCATGGACTTGAATAATTGAAGATAAAACATGCATGTCCTTCTGTATTGATGGAACTAATTGAGTAAGAAGTAAATCTATGATAATGGCCTATTTAATGCATCCTTCTCATGAATTGGAGTAAATCTTGACATGGGTCTGATGAAAAGAAGATGTACACTTCTCACATGATTCCGTTGTATATGTTTGAGATATGAGTAAGCACATACCTTTCTGAGAATCTAGATTTTACGAATCAATGCATGTATTCTAAGGTACGAATTGAATCCACGGGCCGTGAATGTCTCTATGATATGTGCTGATTAATATGAAGCTGGAATTTAATTATGAGATAATAGTATGCATGATGTGAAACTAAAGATTCTCATTAATGTTAGACCTATGAATAAATACTAGTATGACTCCATGATGATATGAGTTGTGATGATAAAGCATGGGAATGATAATTTTCGAATGTTGGGCTTGTTGTTAGTAGAAAGTAGCCCCGATCCTTCCGAAATGAATGGTGTATGAAGAAAGCAGAGTATGTTCATGTTTTTGATTAGCTGCAGTAGTATAGACCAGATATACATATATAACGTCAGACTTGTACCTATCAGATCCTAGCAGCAGTCGGGATCCTCAATAGTAGAGAGTGACTCCCTAGTTCAGTCGGGATCCTCCAGAGTAGAGAGTGACTCCAAGCTCAGTTGGGATCCTCAATAGTAGAGAGAGACTCCCTAGCATAGTCGAGACTCTCCATAGTAGAGAGTGAGTCCCTAGAATAGTCGGATCCTCCATAGTAGAGAGTGACTCCCTAGCTCAGTCGGGATCCTCTAGAGTAGAGAGTGACTCCCTAGCTTAGTCGGGATCCTCAATAGTAGAGAGAGACTCCCTAGCACAGTCGGGATCCTCCATAGTAGAGAGAGACTCCCTTAATGATGATAGCAGTATAACTCAGTTTTGCATGACTCAGCTTTCAGATTATAACAGGCTTAATAAGATGATGATCAGTCTCAGATATCAGTAATGATCCAATACAGTATGTGATACTAACTTCAGATTTGACACTTATTAAATGTTCAGAACTTGACCCTTATGCATGAGTTTTAAGATGTTATATAAATGAGATTCAAAGAGAAGTATCATGTATATCTGCATATGTGAACCATAGAGTGCGCGTAGTAACATGTTGAAGCAGCTATGTTGATGTATTTGATTAAATCCTTATCATATATTTGTTTATTTAATTGTTTATGTTATCCCGCATGCTCAGTACATTCCAAGTACTGACTGCACGCCTTTTGTGCTATATCATTTCATGATATAAATTCAGGTCTCCAGACTCGGCCTCGTGGTTAGATACGCTTCATCCCTATTCAGCAACTATTGGTGAGTCCTCATCCTCCTAGGACGTGATTACGTTCATACTTTATTATGTTTTCCGTTTTTAGACTTTAGGAGTTAGCTGGGGGCTTGTCCCAGCAACTCATTAGTTTAGCAGAAGACTTTTAGACTTATCTAGACAGATTCAACGTTATATGTAAGAGCTATTAAATTGTCCTTATGGTTTATATTAGATTCTTGTTTTTGCTTTCTCTTTTTCATGTTGTTCGTCGTTTCTCATGTTAAGTGTATACTATGATAATGCCATGGGTCGATGTGGAGCCTCTCGGGGTTCCTTGTCCCGTGTTACGGCCAGGGTGTGAACTTGGGTCGTGATAAACTTGGTATCAGAGCCAAGGTTTAGAGTGTCCTATGGTGTCTAAAAGCCATGTTAAGTAGAGTCTTATTCATGGGTGTGAAGCGCGCCACACTTATGACGAGGAGTCTACGAGATGTTTTAGGAATGTTCCCTTTCTTCATGATTGTTATCGTGCATAGAGTATGAAGCTCTAAACAGTTCTTTCCCCCGACTCGTGCTTTACGCGATCGCATATAATGCCTCATAGACAAGGAAATGGAAGGAGAAATGGTAATGATCGTCAACAGGCACCACATGCCCCGACGAACCCGAGGGACGATCATGTTACCCATGATGAGTTTCGGGAAACTCTTAATATGATGGCACAGGTTGTAACCGCCCAGATTAATCAGCAAGCAATGGCTTGTATTTCCTAGAATGGAAATATTGCGGCAACAAGGGTGAGAGATTTTCTCCAAATGAACCCACCTGAGTTCTTGGGGTCGAAGGTAGAAAAGGACCCGTATGAGTTCTTGGAAGAGATTCAGAAGATCACTCACATCATGGGAATGACGGGAGTTGAGAGCACAGACTTAGTCTCCTACCAGCTAAAAGGAGTTTCTTATATATGGTTTTTCAATGGAGGGACAGTCAAGGGATTAGAGCAGGCCCCGTAAGTTGGGATGAATTTAAAACTGTGTTCCTGGACAGGTTTTTCCCTAGAGAGTTAATAGAGGCTAAGGTAGCAGAATTCATCAACCTGAAGCAGAATGACATGACAGTTCAAGAGTACGCGTTAGAATTTACCCGGTTATCCAAGTATGCCCCAGAGATGGTAGCGGACCAGAGGGCCCGGGTGAGCAAGTTCGTGAATGGAGTGTCAGACTCTTTGATTAAAGAATGCAGGACTTCTATGTTGCACAGGGACATACACTTTTTGCGCTTGCTAATATTTGTGCAACAAATGGAGGCAGAACAAGTAAAGGAAAATGAGAGAGAGGCCAAGAGGGATAGGAGAGGAGATTCAGAGTCCTCTTCGCCAAGGACGAGTGGTGGGCACCGCCCACTTTCTCAGCAAAGGTCGTCAGCCTCAGTATTTTTAACAGTCAGTGCTCCATACAGACCTAGAGTAAGGGGGATCACGTATCCCATGTGTGTCAGCTATGGGAAGCACCACTTGGGAGAGTGTATGGCTAAGTCGGATGTTTGCTTTTGGTGTGGCCAGTTAGGCCATAAGCACCGGGACTGCATAGCGGCAAAGCAAGGCGAGAGTAGGTCCTCGACCGTTTCTTTAGTGGGCCCTATAGCTCGGCCATTTCAGCAGGATGTAGTATCTAGCCCAGATGGCGAACATAGTCAAAACTGCTCTCATGCCAGAACAGCACACCAGGATAAAGGCAAGTCGCTAGTAGTGGCAACAGGCATGTTGTAAATTTTTTATTATCCCTTATATCATGTCAACCCAGTATTGAAAAGAAGCCCTGTTGTAATTGCTAGAAGAGATTGTCGATGGGTAATGTGAATAGCTGTTAGTGTGAGGCTTGTAGTAGAGGTTAGTGGTGGAAGAGAGGCTAGGAGTTTGTAAATTGTCCTAACCTTAAGGAAGATTCAGGAGTCTTAGAATGGTGACTTTAAGCTAAAGGGGAGATAGTGAGTATGCGTAGTAAGTCAGACCTTGAGAATTCTCATAAAGAAGCTTCAGCCTTAGCAGTTGCAGTATATCGATCTCTTCAAGGTTTAGATAATTTCCCTTGTGTTTTAGTTGAGGTTAAAGTGATGTCCATTCCTATGTGCAGATTCCCGAGGTTTAGAAGTAACCGCTTCAGACAGTGATGCCAGTCTTCCTCTATGAGTTCTTTATGCTCATTTTAATGTTATGAATCAGTTATGTGTGTTAATTTATGTTTTACAGTGTGGTCAGCTCGAACTCAGTCTTTAGAAGTTGTTTATTAACTTAGTAGAGTCGTATTATCTCTTGTATATGCTCAGTTTTAGATTTCGGGAATAACTCATGCTCATGAATTCCCTACCCTCAGTTAGATTAGATATCGGGAATGTTAGCTTAGTATCAAGAAGCAATTCGAGAACGAAGGATCAGTCTGTATCAGTTCTGTGCCAGATAAAAAGGGGAAAGAATTTTCTTTTGGTGTTCTGTCTAGTTCTATGTTGGTCGCATGTTCTTCGATTTCCCTTGTTCCACGGCATGCATGTTAGATGTGGATATTCAGATTTGGTGTATAGGGTTGGTTCAGAGTCAGATACACCGTTGGTGTTTAGCTGTGATTGATTGATATTTGGATATAGATTTCATTTCTATCTTATCAGTATGTTCAACCAACATTCAAGGACGAATGTTCCCAAGGGGGAGATATTGTAACACCCCGTAAGTCCTTGAGATCAGACCATTGGAGTTATACGAAGCTCAGCAGAAGAGTCAGAAGTTTTCCTCAGAACGAGTCAGGGAACGACTCGTTAAGAGGCCTAACAGGTCGTGGTTTGACCCGTGAGGAACTGTAAGGAGGGGATCGCAAGCCCAGTGGCCATGGACGACCTGACCTATCAATTTTCTGCTCTATTTTAGCTCCTTTTCCACAATCCAGCTCCCAGACCTGATTTCCCTAAAAGCAAGGTAAAATCACCTCATATCTGGTAAACACACCTAAGTACAAGCATTGAAAGTGACATATATCCGTGGCACATCAACATCCTTAACTTAGAACTTTTGCATGTCCTCAAGTAAACAAAAATACTACTATAAACATGACGCTTAACTAGAAAGTAAAACAGAAGACCTACAACCAAAACACCAAAATTTGCACCCATGCTCATTATCAAGTATTGATCCCTTTTTATTAAAAACCAAAGATAGCTACTCTTACATGAAACTACAACTCATGACACAATACGATCTAGAGATAACATCTAACTATTAACAGATAATTGAGCTATCATAATGCTATTTACACAGACAACCGCCAGAACACAATGCAACCCATGTATCCTCACAACAAATGAAGTCCCAAAAACTCATATANGCATTCGACAAATGCGACTTATAAATCGCATTCGACAAATGTGACTTATAAATCGCATTCGACAAATGCGACTTATAAATCGCATTCGACAAATGCGACTAATAAATCGCATTCGACAAGTGCGACTTAAAGGCCCCAAGTATATAAAGCCTCCCCACTTTGTTTTAAATCATTTCCCATCTTTTAATTTCAAGTAAGCGACCAAAAATAGAGGAATATGAGGATTCCATACAAATATTCGTCCGATTACGCCATCAAACGCAGTCTAAACTCAAATTAACTTCGGGTAGAGAAGTATAAAGCTGCAGGGAGCATTCCTACAGAGTTAGTTTCGTGAAATTCGGTCGGCGAATCGTCGTCATACCGAGCTAAGGTAAGTGGAATTGCTCCAAATTCGTGTCAATATACTCCTAGCCCTAAAGTGAGTATTTCTCCCTTCAGGACTTCCGAGAAATAGCGAGTTTTCGGCTGTTTTTCGATAAATCAAAGTTTGGGCAGTATGTATATTCAAAGTAGTGTTTTCATATAGAATATTGATGAATTTAGTTTTATTTGCTATTAATATGAATGCAGTTGGAAGAAATAGCAGGATATTGGCTGAGTTACGCCAGTTATTCAAGAAATCGGCAACTGAGGTATGTAAAGCTAGTTTCTTCGACAAGATAGTAATTCTAGTATAGTAAAATAGAATAAATTCTAGAAGAACGTTTCAAAGCCGAGTATTAAGCCTAGTCTGAATTCAGTAAGTATGCTTGAATAATTATTATGTCATATTCAGAATAAAAGTCAGTAAATTAGTATCAGACAGCGAGATATTATTCCAGACTTAGGATAACTCAGTATCAAATTCAGTATAATTCAGCAAGGGATTCAGAATAGAATATCAGAACATGGACAGTATTATCAGATTTAATATATATGTTATATGTGANATTTAATATATATGTTATATGTGATTATTGTTGTTTGTAGAGACCTGATTGTTCTATGTTGGGCACCCTTAGAGCTTCCTTGCCGCCCCAGGGTTAATAGATGTGTCGACTCGCCCGCTAGAGGGTGAGGATACATCACTCCAAGGAGTGGCATGCCGTCCGCCAGAGGATGAAGATGGGAGGCAACATTCCCCATAGCAGGCTGATCAGCATTATAGCACACCCCCGTCGAGCGCTTGCGCCCGGGGTACATATTACAGATTACAGATACAGATCTCAGATCACAATTTACAGGAGTCCTCCTGTCTCAGATACAACTATAGTCAGGGGCCTAGAGATCCCAAGTTGCATACCTAGGGGGACGGTGGGATACTCGTAGTTACTAGGTGAGTGGTGTGAATAGTTACTAGGTGGATGGCGACCCGAGTAGGGGTATATAAATTGCACGTTGATTGGTACCTTCCGGCTTATGGGGGCTGGCATAGGTTTTTGTATGCTATATGTGTTATTTATTAAATTGATAGATAGCAGGACACCGCACTGACATGTATGATTCTCACCTTCTCTCTAGTATAGTTAAGGTCATTTCAGATTCTGCTATCCCAGGCAGTCTTAGCCATCTCCTATACTTCAGTAACTAACAGTATTACTGTTTATCTTCAGTTATATTCTAGTTATTTCTTTGCATACTCGGTACCTATGGTACTGACGCCCGTTTGGGGGCTCTGCATTACTTGCCTACAGGTACTCATAGACGAGGAGCCCATCCCTCGTAATTCCAGACAGCAAACAGAGTCATCAGCTCCTATCATCCGGAGCTTGAAAGCTAAAGGTTTATTTCTCTTTTTGTTGTACAATATGGGTAGGCCAGGGCCCTGTCCCGACCATCTTATTATCATTCCTAGAGGCTCGCATATTGTATATTCCCTGTGGTTAGTTGTACCGATCGTGCGAGGCCGTGTGTATGTTTTAGTTTATTTATGGTGGCCGTGTGGGGCCTTGTATAGTTTATAGATGGTGACCTTGTCGGTCACAGAGCAGTTTAGCATTTAGTTCAGCTTTTCAGTGAAACTATTCATCATGGTGTCCTTGTCGGCCCGCATAGGTTCCTTTATACTCCTGTGGTTCTGGTCAGCTATTGTTTTCTTACAGGAGGCTATAGGCCTAGTGTGTCAGAGGATGGATTTACAGCCGTTATATAGCCCGTTGGTTCCATGAATCCAGGGTTAGAGCCAGCCTGGCACCAGAAGTGCTTAGGTTCAGTAGTCCAACAGTCAAGGTCTTAGTAGGGCACCAGGTGCCAGTCATGCCTCCCAAGGCGGGGCGTGACATGGGATGACTGGTTTTATAATGTTCTCACCAGCTTTAAAGGGCTAAAACACAGTGAAGTGTGGAAAGGAAATATGGATGGAAGTTTCACGTAAGGTCCTGCTACATGGTTTTAGAAGGAAGGCCTTTGGAATCCTACAGTTTCATGGAAACGAGTCTAGAAATCATAAACGTATTTTGTTTGGCTAGGTTGTCCATTACCTTACTGTTTTAGGAAAAAAACAGCTATTTCGTTCCACTTTAGGCAAAAACCAAGAGAAGGAATTGAAAGTCTAAGTTCATGTTCTAGTATTTTTCTCATAGGCTGCTCAAGATTTTCAAAATGCTTCTTTGAACAATGTGGAATATCTATTCACAAACTAACTTTGTATTTAGATTAATCTCTCTCTCACGGGCGAGCATGTGAAACCACAAGTGTAGAAATGAATGCAAACTGTTATAGACAAATTCATAATCTAAAATCAATAGGGTAGGAGAATGTAATATTACTATATTTCTAATACTTTCAAGTTGAAACTCATATAACAAGAATGGTTGGTATAATGACCTACCCTTTTTCAAAGAGGAGTGATAAGGGGTTCAATTTTTGGAAATGATACACTTAACTTGGATACAAATTCTCTTTACAAGTCCTTTGCTGATGTTTTTCAGAGGAATTTTTCTTTATTAATTTGAACCAAACCTTCTTATATGATGTCACGCCCTGCCTTGGGGGTTATGACTGGCACTTGGTGCCCTACTGGGACCTGAACTGCTAGACTACTGAGACTAAGCACTTCTGGTGCCTGGCTGACTCTAACTCTGGATTCAAGAAAATGACGGGCTATATAACGGCTGTAAATGCAGCCTCCAGCCGACTAGGCCTATAGCCACCTGTACAACCACAACAGCTAACCAGAACTTTCATTAACATAAGGGAACCTATGCGGGCCGACGAGGCCACCATGCTGTCTAGTTACTTCTAAATCTAGTAAATAGGAGCTAAACTGCTACGTGACCGACAATGTCACAACTACAAACTGTATAAGGCCCCACACAGCCATTGTAAACAAGCTAAGACGTACACACAACCGGTAATACTAACCACATGGAATACACAAGCTTCAAGCCTCTAAGAATTCTGATAAGATGGTCGGGACAGGGCCCCGACCTACCCGTACTGTACAATAAAAGAACAGAAATAAACCTCTAGCTTTCTAGCTCCGGATCCCAGGAGCTGATGACTCAATGTGCTGGCTAGAATTACGAGGTATCGGCTCCTCACCTGTGAGTACTTGCAGGAAAGTAATGCAGCGGCCCAAATGGGCGTCAGTACCACTGGTACTGAGTATGTAAAGAAAACTGAGCATAATTGAACATAAGCAATAATACTAGTAGTTTTGAATAGCTGAAAGTATCCGAAACTGTTTGCGCTGGCGGGATCTGAAATAAGCTTTTTTGTACTAAAGGTAAGGTAGAAGCATACCTGTCGATGTGGCGACCAGCTATCTATCAGCTAATAAATAACATGTATATACATATATAACATACAAGGACCTATACCAGCCCCCATNCCCCCATTAAGCCGGAAGGTGCCAACCAACACACAATCTATATACCCCTACCTAGGTCAAAACCATCCAAAAGTAAATCACTCCACTCGCCTACTAACTACGAGCACCTCTACCAGCCCCCTGGGTATGCAACTTGGGCTCTCTAGGCCCCTGACTATAACTATATCTGAGTCCGGAGGACTCTTGCAACTGTAAACTGTAATCTGTATCTGTATCTATCTCTGTAATCTGCCCCTAGGCGCAAGCGCTCAACAGGGTAAGCTATAATTCTATGCGGATCAGACTGATATGGGGAATGCTGCATCCCATCTTCGTCCTACTGCAAACGGCATGCCACTCCTTTGAGTGACGTATCCTCACCCTCTGGCGGGCAAGTTGCATAGCTATTAACCCTGGGGCGGAAAGAAAGCTCTAAGGGTGCCCTCATAGCACAAACAGGTCTCAACAAACAATAATCACGTATAGCAAACATGTTCAATCTGAAAATACTATCCATGTTTTGATATTCTATTCTGAATCTCTTTTCTATATTAAACTGATTCTGTTACTGGGATAACTGTATCTGAAGTAATATCTGGCTGTCTGATATTGATTTACTGACCTTTATTCTGAATATAGCATAATAACATCAAACATGCTTGCTGGATTCATATTGGACTCAATACTCGACTTCTGGATTCTTTCTTCTAGAGTTCACACTATTTGCTATACTAGGATTACTAACTTGCCGAAGGAACAAGCATTACATACCTTTGTTCTAATTTCCCGACTAACTGGCGTAGCTCGGTCAGTATTTCCGCTATTTCTCCCAACTTAATCCATATACATACCAATTAGGACTAAATACATTAATATTCTTAAACATAATATCACTTTTAATATATATATAGCCCAAACATTGGCTTATCGAAAAACGGTCGAAAACTCGTTATTTCTCGGAAGTCCAGAAGGGAGAAATACTCACTTTAGGGCTAGGAGTATATTGACACTAATTTTGAGCAATTCCACTTACCTTATCTTGGTAGGATGATGATTCGCTGGCCGAATTTCACAAAAATAACTCCACAGGAATGCTCTCTCCAACTTTGTACTCCGGTATCTAGGATTAATTTGAGTTTGGACCGCGTTTGATGGCTTGATCGGATGAATATTTATCATAAATATTCGTTCTCCCCTGTTCCCCTACATTCTCTGCTGGAAGTTATAAGTTATATGAAGCAAAATCGGAGTGGAGGGGTTTATATACTTGGGCCTGGACAGGGGCCACCGTGGCACGGTGCCATCGCGGAGGCCCTCCCTCCGTGGCACGATGCCATCACGGAGGCCCTCCCTCCGTGGAACGGCGCCATCGCGGAGGGGTTCTTCCCCGACTCCTCCAGCGATGGTTCGATGCGACGTGCATCCGGTCTTCCCCCGGGCCTTCTTCTAGCATGTATGGCATTCTAAAACCCTTAACCAACATGTGAATAGGCCATCTAGATATTAAAAATTTACGGGGTGTAACATATGGTCAATGCTTACATGTTGTAGTCATTGGGAAGTAATGAACAAGCAATCATGACTAAACAAAATTGATATTGTACAAATTAAATAGGATCCAAAATAGAAGGAACATAAAAATATGTAGCACCATATGAACAAACTAACACCATTGATTTGCAACCTTGCATGCACCGATTTTGAGAGCCACTGAAGAAGAACACCGTATTATGGAATGGCAGTGAACACCATATTCTAGAAACTAAGTATTAGAATAAAATTAGGGCTAATTATGAACACGCTCACACCATCGATTTCGCAAGTTTCTGGAATGGCGTCTGTAGCATTAGAATGAAATTAGGACTAATTTTATGTAAGAAATTAGCGGAAATGAGAGAGTGAGGGGTAATTTTGTTTTATTAGTTTTATAAAATATTGTGTATATTTGGTTGATTGAGTGAAAGAATAGGAGGGAAATAATTAACCCTAGAAATTACCAAAAAACCATTGCCACATATAATGTATTACATCGGATATATGAAACCGTCGCAATAGTGTTAGCTATGGCAAAGATTTATATATAGTTGCAATGGTTTGATTTATAATGCATAGCGATAACATTATATACTTTATGAAATTCCTATACCCATCGCAATATCTATTGCAACGGTTGTCTAACTGTTGCTAAAACGTTGTTTCCATAGGCCTAATTTCCAATAGTGGTATTTTCAAGCATGTTAAAATTGGGAAATGCCCACATGTTCAAGTTTGATTTAAGATTTCCCGAATTAAGTTTACCACATGGTTTTAGAGCGAAGACTCCCAATTATTTTTCAGCTTATGGTATGGTTTGAGCTAAAGCTTCTCATATGCATAATTTCACATTTGAGATGTATTTTATTATTAAGTTTCGTCAATAGACGATGGTGAGTTTCACTGAAAAATAATGGAGAGCATATGTATATTTTGGGAGTAATGTCTAGCTGTAACACCCCAAAACTTTCCTAGACCAAATTCAGAAGTTGCATGAAAAACCACAGGAAACAAGAAAGTTTTTTGTCTCAGACAACCCCTACAACAGACTGTTGGTGGAACCAATGGATCATTGTAAGTGGTCATGGTTAGGAGCATCCTTTCTTCAAGGGGAACAACGAGTCATAAGATGACCCATTGATTCTAACAACGGGTCGTCCTGTCGTTCGTTAAATCCCAAATTCTGAGATCTACCGGAGCCTTTCCTGAGACAAAAGGGGGGAACAATGGCCCATGGTAGACTCCAACAAGCCATTGTGACCACCCGTCGTCTACTTCCAGGACCCAATAGTGCGAACCACGAGGGGACAATTGCCCGTTGGTTCTACCAACGAGTCATTGTTATCACCTGTTGCCCCCATGCCTTGTTTTCTTACCAGTTCTAATGGGATGTTATAGTATTACTTGTCTTGATTGGCCTCAGACTTTTATGATCACTCAGTTCATGCCTTTATACCCTTGCAATGTATATTGGGTCCTACCAGTGGGGTGTATACATTGGACTCCATGTCTAGCTCACATGGTTATATGTCAGTTAGAGACTCTCCCACTAGTCAGTATAGTCAACTCTCAGGTTCTTCAGTCCAGATCAGTTCACTACAGTATTTCAGACTCAGTATCTCAGACTTAGGACATGTTTATGACCATCAGCAAGGGTCATTTTTTACCATATTAGTTTTACACTAGTTGTATCAGTTTTGAGCATATTAGTTGATCATTTCATGTCGTATCAGTTCACTTACTAGTTCTATCATATTATTCATGTTTCTCTCACTTACTCAGTACATTTGAAGTACTAACGCATACTTTTATGATGTATCGTTTCATGATACAGCTGCAGGTTCTCAGACTCAGCACTGCTAGCCTCTACAGTCAGATTCTCCACCTCAGCAGTTGAAGTGTGAGTCCTCATCATCTGAGGGCATTATTTCTTTCTTTCAATCATTTATTAGTTTCAATTAGACTTAGAGTTAGCTGGGGGTTTGTCCCAGCAACTCCTCAGTTAGATGGATTTCAGACCAGACTTGGTTTTAGATTTGTTTTTAGATATTTTAACTCGCTATTTTCAGTCTTTAAATTTTCAAAGAAAATGCTTTGATGTTATTATTTTAAATTTCTTTTGTGCATGTTTACTCAGAATTCTAGTGAATGATAGACCAGGGGTTGACTTGGGGCTACTTGTTGCTTAATGTTCCGTATTACGTCGAGGGTGTAGGCTCGGGGCGTGACAAACTTGGTATCAAAGCACAGGTTTATGTTACACCCTAGAAATTTTTTTGATGATTATTTGATGGTTATATGTCATATTAAGGGAATAATGGGTCATATGTTGTCCGTAGGTGAGGAGGGAAACATGTGCACAGGGAAAAGCAAAGAGTATGTGAAGTTTGTAAATAAGGGTCCAATTTAAATGGACATATCTCCAAATATATAATGATTTAGAGGTCCTATAGCCTATCGAATGAAAGATATTTGAGTCTAGTTTACAGTGAAAAAAAACTGCTCATCAATCGGAGTTCGGAGTAAAAAGTTATGCTCATTTGAAGACAACACCGTCGGCTAGAAAAGTATCCATGCGCGCGGGCGCCGAGACAGGCAGGCAGCAGGCGCGCGCGCGGGTGGGCACGTCGCACGGGAGGGCACGTCGCACAGGCGCTGCATGCGGGCACCGCCCAGCCTGCCTATATGAAGTAATTTTGAGCTAAAAAGTTCATTTCTACTCCATTTCACCTTTTTTTTAAAAATTCGTAGAATTAAGAGCTCTATCCAATGGTGAAAAGATATCCTAGGTAAGAAACTTCACTTTTGTCTATTTTGGGCATTGAAAATTGAACCTTGGAAGGAAGTCATGACTTGTTGTTGTCTTGTGGTTGATTGTGGTATTGCTGCATTTTTAGATGATTCGAGGCAGAGGAAACAATAGGAGTTCACTCCTACTTTAGGTGATAACATCTCTAAGAAAGGGTAAGTAATTCCCATTTTGATTTCTTTAAGCTTATGAGGTTATAACTTGGAGAATGTTGTAGTATTTTATTGTTGTTTCTTTATGTGTTTTTGTGGCATGTTGTTGCAAAAATTTTCAAGAACTTTTTTGAAATGAAGTTGTTGCTCTTTGGGTTTGTAAATTGGATTTGGAAGGATCCTTCAGGAGTAAGCTTGAAAGGAAGATTTTCGGCAAAATTTGAGTCGACGTTCTAAGATATGTAAAGGCGTCCCTATTCTTATTTTCGAGGCACGAAATATTGTTGTTGATCGAGCCAATGCTCCTATGTTTTGTGTTCCTATTGAGGAATTCATGATTCTTTCCAAAGTATTAGAAATACTTCATAGAAGGCTTGAAGAGTAAAATATGCTTGCAGTGAAAAAATGTGAAGTGGAAGGCGTATTGTTTACGATTATTGTTGTAGTTGTAAATTGACGTCGCCCGCATCGAGTGCCAAAAACTTGGTCCCCGGCAACGGCGCCAAAAACTTGACGACTCTTTTTCACCACGAGCGCGTCCGCAAGTGTACGGGTCGTGCAAGTAATATAGTGGCTCTTTTTAAGAACCGGAATGTCGAACCCACAGGGACTGGACCCGTTCCTCTAAATATCCATTTCTAGTGTGATCTTAAATACCTAAAGTGTTGGTTATAAACATTTTCGATGGTGAATAATTAAGTCTAAGTTTGGGTCAACGAAATATTCTGA
>JACEIK010000663.1:219767-231297 GCA_018107945.1 Datura stramonium
ACATGGAATCCAATATATACACCCCACCAGTAGGACCCAATATATCTTACTAGGGTATAAAGTCATGAACTGGGTGATCACAAAAGTCTGGGGCCAATCAGGCCAAGTAATACTGTAACCTACGCTGGCAACGTAGTTCTAGGAACCTAGGTGCACTAGAACCCCAGTTCGCTCGGTGCTAAGTCCTACTCCCACTGGAAACCTGTCACGACCCGAGAGTACACCCGAATCATTGACACAGGACAAGGAGCTCCGAGAGACCCCAAGTCAACCCATGGCATGAGCATATAACTATTTCATTCACATGAGACGGAAAGCTTAACATAATAATCATGAACTAACTAAAAATCATAACGTGAGTTATAAGAAACAACAATACATGATCCAAAAATATATGGTTCAATACTACAAATAGGTCAGAAAGCATCTAATCATAATAGATGGGTTGAAGGGACAAAACCCCAACTAGCCCCAATATTTCTGAAAACAAAAAAACAGACACAATCTGAACATGAAGCCCTTGAATCATGAGGACTCACCACTAAAAGTTGAGAGAAGAACTGAGATCAAGCTAAGAGCAATGCTGAACCTGCAAACTAGATCTTCAGAATATGTGGACCAGTACGTGGAAGGTACTGAGTATGTAAGGTATGCAAAACAATACTTAAAATCACAAAAGTTATAGGTGTGGGGACATCACGATCATAAGACTGAAATCGTAAGTATATCATAAGGCTATAGATTTCCAAAATATTCGTAAACCTGTCATAGTCATAACATGTGAGAAAAAAATTTCGTAAAACATAACTTGAGCCAAAAGAACATAATCATACATGCATTATAACCATGAGGAACAATGGGAGATTTCTGCAACGACATACCCATATGAGCACACATGGAGCCCGACCTGTAAACCTAGTCGGGAGGTCGTTCATACCTTGCCAAGGGTGTAAACCATGAAAGGTGTGATATCACTCGTGAAGGCCTCATAGGTAATAGGGGATAGTCACTGAGGAGGTCCCAAGAATAACCTATGGTGACACGTAGTTCTGAGATTCGGGGCGTAACCTAGGACCCGAACTACTTGGTGTTAAGTACTATTCCCAAAATATTCAACCTACTCATAGAAATTCATACATGACATGCATGGATAGTTAAATCGTGAGAATCATATCATGCTTGAGAATTTGTAATACTAGCCATGGAATTGGGCCCGTGAATCGGCCAAAATCATAGTTCATAAATCATAAGTGACATGTGGGAATTGCCCATAATTTCAATCATGCTTGAAATGCTTAAATTTATGGGAACATGATCATAATAACATGAGTAGTTGAAGACATTCTTAAAATTCAAAAATTCATATTATGCTTGCGAAATCATCATGACCATGAACTTTACTAAAAATTTCTCATGATTAGGCATCTATAAAAATATTGAATAAACAAGTAAATTGAGCCCAAATAATTTGAAATTCATAAGTTAAGCATACCACAACAAGCTCATTTCAAATTTTAAGGAATCATGCAATTTGATAAAGACCCATAATGTTTTGGTAACTTCAAATATAGAATTAGGGAGAAATTGGATATGGGTAGGTACTAAACTACCCATTCAAAACCCCACATACCTGGAATTATGTGATTCTTAACTTCCTTGAAAAACCCTAGGTGGAAACTTGAAGAATTGAAGAAGAACACTAGAAATTCCTCCTACTCCCTTCTCTAGTTCTTGCAAATGCCATAATGAGTCTTAGCATGGATTTTTCCTCATTAAAAGACCCTATCCCGACCTCAAAACAACGTGGTTTAGGATCCAAAAGTGTAGAAAAGTCGAAATTGCCTTTAATGATATTTTCCTGAAAAACAGTTCTGGAACCTACCACAACTCATACCACGAAGTAACGAATCGTGGTCACCTCTCACCTTTTCAATCTTCTAAATCTGGCCACGACTTGCATACCACAACTCGTAGTAACATCCTATGGGTCGTACCGTCAGTCGTGGTACCATCCACCCATACCAAAAATGACTTAACCAAAACTCTTCATCACAACTCGTTGCTACATCCACGAGTCATACCATGACCCGTGACGACTCACTTTAGCACCACTGAGAAATTCACCATGACTCAAAACCACGATTTGTTCCTATATGCCACAATTCGTAGGAATACTCGTGGTATGACCTCAGGCTCCCGAAGTTCATAATGACTCGAGTCACAAGTTGTAGGTCCTCACCACGATTCGTACCTCAAGTCGTCTTGGCGCAAAATTCCAAGTTTTCTACAGTTTTCAACTTCAACTCTCGGGTCTATTCTTATCCCTTTCCGAGGTATTACAATATCTCCCCCTTGGAAACATTCATCCTCGAATGTAGGAAAAAATCAGCAAATAGAAACATACAATTACCATATTCAAATACTGATCATTTAAACCGAAAACTGACGGAATGACTACCCCCGAAAAGAACTACATAGCTAGAATGAATTTAAACATCACATACATATATCATATCATAAAACAAACTTACATGCATGAATGGAACATGAAAAACTGATTAGAGGTTTAGGGAAAAAACTGATACCTCAAACTGAAATTGGGCTGGTAGGGAACTAGTGGGGGTATTTTGCCATCATATCCACCTTAGCTTCCCACGTAGCTCCCTGAACATGCTGATTTCTCCATAACACCTTTACTGAAGCTACCTCCTTTTTCCTCAGCCTTCGAACCTGATGATCCAAGATTGCAACAAGAATCTCTTCATAATTGAGGTTAGCCTTCATGCCAACACTCTCCACCGGAACCACCAAGGCTGGATCTCCCATGCACTTTTTCAAGAGAGATACATGAAATACGGGATGAACTGAAGCCAACTCTTAAGGTAACTCTAACTCATAAGTTACCTTTTCCACTCATCTCACAATCCGGTATGGGCCAATATAGCGGGGGTTGAGTTTCCCTTTCTTTCTAAATCTCATTACTCCCTGCATGGGAGATACGTTCTGAAACACCCAATCATCGATCTCGAACTCAAGCTCTCTTCTCCTCACATCCGCATAAGAGTTTTGGCGACTTTGAGCCATTTTCAGCCTTTCACTTATTAACTGAACTTTCTCTATAGCCTCATTGATTGAATATGGACCCACTAACAAAGCCTCACTGACTTCAAACCACCCAATGGGCGATCTACACCTTCGCCCGTAAAGAGCCTTGAATGGTGCCATCTTAATGCTGGAGTGATAGCTGTTGTTGTAGGAAAACTCAATAAGAAGCACATGCTCGTCCCAATTACCCTTGAAG
Organism: Datura stramonium; assembly: GCA_018107945.1. Classification (NCBI taxonomy): domain Eukaryota; kingdom Viridiplantae; phylum Streptophyta; class Magnoliopsida; order Solanales; family Solanaceae; genus Datura; species Datura stramonium. The sequence continues at coordinate 223,069 of JACEIK010000663.1, forward strand.
TCAATAACACAAGCTATCAACATGTCCTCAAGAGTCTAGATAGTCTGCTCCGCCTGACCATCTGTTTGCGGATGAAATGCCGTGCTAAGCTTGACCTGGGTGCCAAGTCCCTTTTGAAAGGATCTCCAAAACTAAGAGGTGAACTGAGTACCTCTATCTGATATAATGGACAAGGGCACTCCATGCAATCTAACCAACTCTCTTATGTATAACTTAGCATAATCTTCTGCTGAATCAGTGGTTTTAACCGGTAGGAAATAAGCAGCCTTGGTCAACCTGTCCACCATAACCTAAATGGATTCATACTATCGACGAGTGTGGGGTAAGCCTATTACAAAGTCCATATTGATTTCTTCCCACTTCCAAGTAGGAATGCTGATATCTCGGAGTACACCCCATGGTCTCTATTGCTCGACTTTCACTTGTTGGCAGTGGGGGCACTTGGCTATGAATTCTGCAATATACCTCTTTAGGCCATTCCACCAGTAGATTTCCCGCAAGGCATGATAAATTTTGGTTGCACCTGGATGGATAGAATATCTAGATCCGTGAGCCTCATGCAACATCCGACTCCTCAAATCCTCCAAATTTGGAACACATAAGTGACCCTGGTACCGAAGAACACCATCTTCCCCATTGGAGAAGACTTCTACCTTTTACTTTTGGACAACTTCTTTCAACTTTACCAATATTGGATCTTCATCTTGTTTAGCCTTCACCTCTGTTACCAAGGACGACTCTGACCCGTTCTGAACTACTACCCCATCATCGATCGAACCAACTAATCTAACTCCCAATCGTGGAAGTCATTGTACCTCCTTTACCAGCTCCTTCTTATCTTCACTCACATGTGACACATTTTCCATAGAAAGTCTACTAAGGTCATATACTACCACGTTGGCCTTACCCGGGTGGTAAATTACGCTTATGTCATAGTCTTTAACTAGCTCCAACCACCTCCATTGCCGAAGATTTAGTTCCTTCTGTGTGAACACATATTGTAAGCTCTTGTGGTTCGTGAATACATCTACATGGACCCCATACAAGTAGTGTTTCCATACCTTCAAAGAAAATACCACCGTGGCCAACTCAATATCATGAGTTGGGGTAATTTTTCTCGTGAATTTTCAACTGTCTAGAAGCATATGTTATGACATTCCCATGATGCATCAGTACACATCCCAGTGCGACTCTCGAAGCATCACAATATACCACAAAGACATTGGTACCCTCCGTTAAAGTTAACACCGGTGCTGAAGTGAGTCTGGCCTTCAATTCCTGGAAGCTCTTCTCACAAGCCTCCGACCATTGGAACTTCATCTTTTTCTGAGTCAATCTAGTTACTGTGGCTGCAATGGATGAGAAACCTTCCAAGAACCTCCTATAGTAATCCACTAAGCCCAAAAAGCTCTGATCTTCGATGGGTTTACTAGTCTGGGCCAGTTCTTTACCGCCTCTATTTTCTGGGAGTCCACCCTTATACTTCATTTGACACTACATGTCCCAAGAATTCAACTGATTTTAGCCAGAACTCACATTTGCTAAAATTGGTGTATATCTGGTTATCCTTGAGGGTCTAAAGTGCTACCCTCAGGTGTGCGGCATGCTCCTCCTCGCTCCTGGAGTATATTAATATGTCGTCAATGAACACGACCACAAACATGTCCATATATGCCTCAAATACCCTATTCATTATATCCATCAAAGCTGCAGGGGCATTGGTTAGCCCGAAATAAGGAACAATGAATTCATAATGGCCATACTGGGTTCTGAATGTAGTCTTTGATATGTCGCTCTCCCGAACCCTGAGCTGGTGATACCCGGACATGAGATCTATCTTTGAGAAATATTTGGCACCCTGAAGATGATCGAATAGGTCATCAATCCTAGTTAAAGGGTATTTATTAGTGATGGTGACCTTGTTCAACTGCCTATAGTCAATACACATCCGAAGAGAACCGTCTTTCTTCTAGACGAACAACACCGAGGCACCCCATGGGGACTTACTTGGTCTAATGAAACCCTTATCCAGCAAATCCTTCAACTTCTCCTTTAACTCTTTTATCTCAGCTTGGGCCATTCGGTACAGAGGAATTGATATGGGTTGCGTTTCGAGTAAAAGATCAATCTCAAAATCAATCTCCATCTCGAGAGGAACACCGGGTAGGTCATATGGAAATACCTCGGGATATTCACATACCACAGGAACTAACTGAATGGTTGAGGTCTCGGATGTGACATCCTTAACCCTAACCAAATGGTAAATACAACCCTTGGAAATAATTTTCTTGGACTTGAGATAGGAGATAAAGTGACCTACAGGTACCGCTGAACCACTCCTCCATTCTAAAACCGGTTCACATGGAAATCGAAACACCACCGCTCGAGTTCTATAGTTAATAGAAGCATAACATGCAAACAACCAATCCATGCCCAAGATGATGTCAAAATTAGTCATAGCCAATTTAACTAAGTCTGCGGAGGTAACCTTATGCAATACTATAATGGGGAAACCTCTATATACATGCCTTGGTTCGACTGAATCACCAACCAGAGTAGATACAAAAAATGGTTCTGACAAAATTTCAGGACTAACTCCAAAGTGAATAGCAATGTAAGGTGTCACAAAAGACGGTGTAGCTCTTGGATCTAATAAAGCATAAAAATCAATATGAAAGACTCACAACATACTCGTAACCACATCGGGAGAAGTCTCCTACTACTATTGAGAGCTAAGTGCATAAAACCGATTCTGGCGCTGGCCACCAACTGAAACAATCGAAGCACCCTGCTGAGTATGACGTGCCATTGGAACTACTGAACTAGCTGCTGAAGTGTTGGCTCCACCACCCCTTACCTAGCTGCGGGGCAATCCCTGAGTCTATGTTCAGGTTTGCCACACCAAAAACAAGCATCTGAGCCCACCAAACATTTCCCTGGGTGATTCTTGCCACAATTAGCACAAGATGGAAAAGTGCTCTTTGTGCTCATGATATTTTGACCCCTCGAACCTGAGGCCCTGCTCCTCTTATTGTCTCGAGGCCTAAATGGGGTACTGGCTGAAGATGCTGCTGATGTAATGGACCTGTGCTAGGAATGCTGCTGAGGCCCACCCCTTGGCATCGGCTGGGAGAACCTGTGGCTATCAGTTTTGGCCCTCTTGACCTCTCTCTGCCTCATATGAGCTGCCCCATCTATTGGGCCTAGAGGACTATCCGTGGGTAGTCCATATCCTGATGAAGCACGGTTGTTCTGCAGTCCTTGTCTAGATACTCGGCTACTCCCTGCACGAATCTTCTCACCCGCGCCCTCTGGTCCATCACTAACTTCGAGGAATACTTTGAAAGGCGAGTGTACTCAAGTGAATATTCTAGCACCATGATCTTTCCCTATTTAAGGTTAACAAACTCGGCTGCTTTCAATTCCCTCATCTCCCGAGGGAAGAACCTGTCGAGAAAGGACATGTGGAACTCATCGCAGCTGATAGGGCCTGCTCCCGCTGCCTTGCTGTCCTTCCATTGCTTGAAACAAATATAAGCGACCTCCTTCAGCTGATAAGAGGCCAGGTCAACGCACTTCTCATTCATCACCCCCATCACCTGAGTGACCTTTAAGATCCCTTCAATGAACTCATGTGGATCCTCGTTCACCTTTGCCCCTGTGAACTCAGGAGGGTTCATCCTTAAAAAGTCCCTAACCCGGGCTACTGCTGCATTGCTATTCTATGGAACATGCGAAATAGCCTATTGGTTGACCTGAGCAATCAAGACCTACGCCGACATTTGAATAGCCGCCTGAAACTCGACGTGGGCAGCTGGGTCTGGTGCTTTGGGCTCCTGAACAGGTGGGGCTTGCTAACCCCCATTATCATAGCCACCCTCGTGGCCTTCATCATTTTTGTTCCTCCTTTTGTTTATCCTTTAGGGAGCAATAATTTTCTGCAATTGCGAATAGCACGAATTAGAAGGATGGAGAGATTTTCACCGCACGACAAAGATCATGAAAGAAGGGAACATTTCCTAAAACGCTTATTAGCCTCTTCGTCATAGGTGTGAAACGTTTCACAGCCATGAAAAAGACTCTACCTAACGCAGCTTTCAAACTCCCTAGGACACATCTGAACCTATTGCTCTGGCAGCATGTTTGTCATGACCTGAGAGTACACCCAGACCGTACACATGGGATAAGGAGCCCTAAGAGACCCCAAGTCAACCGCGAGCATATAACTAATTCATTCACATGAGATGAAAATATTAACTTAATAATCATGAACTAACTGAAAATCATAACGTGCGTTATAAGAAACAACAATACATGATCCAAACATAAATGGCTGAATACTACAAATAGGTTTGAAAGCCTCTAATCATAACAGACGGGTTGAAGGGACAAAACCCTAACTAACCCCACCATTTCTGAAAAACATAAAATAGACACGATCTGAACATAAAGCCCTCCAATCATGAGGACTCACCACTGAAAGCTGAGAGAAAAACTAAGAGCAAGCTAAGAGCGATGCTAAACCTGTGAACCGGATCCTGAGAATATGCGGGTCAGTACTTGGAAGGTACTAAGTATGTAAGGTATGCAAAACAATACATAAAAACATAAAAGTTATAGGAATGGGGACATCATGATCATAAGACTGAAATCATAAGCAAATCATAAGTATATCGTATGCTAAGATTTCCAAAATATTCGTAAACCTTGCCATAGTCATAACATGTGAGAATAACTTTTCATGAAGCATAACTTGAGCCAAAATAACATAATCATACATGCATTAAAACCATGAGGAACAATGGAAGATTTCTAAAACCGACATAAATTCTATATGAGCACATGGCGGGAGCCCACTCCGTAAACCTAGTCGAGGTCGCTCATACTTTGCCAAGAGTATGAACCACGAAAGGCGTGATATCACTGTGAAAGACCCATAGGGAATAGGGGACAGTCAATGAGGAGGTCCTAAGCATAACCTATAGTGGCACGTAGTTCTTGAGATTCGGGCATAAACTAGGCCGCCAAACCTACTGTGTTGGGTACTACCAAAACATGCAACGTGTTTATAGAAATTACAGTTATGACATACATCTGACTAGTTAAATCATGAGAATCATATCATGCTTGAGAATTCATAATACTAGCCATGGAATTGGGCCCGTGAATCGGCCAAAATCAAATTTCATAAATCATAAGTGACATGTGGGAATTGCCCATGATTTCAATCATTCTTGAAATGCTTAAATTTATGGGAACATGATCATAATAACATGAGTAGTTGAAGACATGCTTAAAATTGCAAAAATCGTATTATGCTTGCGAAATCATCATGACCATGAACTTTACTAAAAATTTCTCATGATCGCGAATCTATACTTTTAGGGGGTTAAATCATAAAAATATTGAATAAACAAGTAAAATCAGCCCAAATAATTCAAAATTCATAAGTTAGGCATACCACAACAAGCTCATTTAAAAATTTAAGGAATCATGCAATTTGATAAAGACCCATAATATTTTTGTAACTTCAAACATAGAATTAAGGAGAAACTGGGCATGGGTCGTGACTAAAATACTCATTCAAAACTCCACATACCAGGAATTACGCGATTGTTAACTCCCTTGAAAAGCCCTAGGTGGAAACTTTAAGAATTGAAGAAGAACACTTGAAATTCTTCCTACTCCCTTCTCTAGTTCTTGCAAATGGTAAAATGAGACTTATCATGAATTTTTATTCCTTAAAAGACCCTGTCCGAAAGCGTAGAAAAGTCAAAATTTCCCTTAATAAAATTTCCCTAAAAAACAGTTCTGGCCTCGACCACGAATCTTACCACGAAGTAACGACTCTTGGTCACCTCTCCACTTCTCAATCTTCTAAATCTAGCCACAACTCGCATACCACGACTCGTAGTAACATCCTACGGGTCGTACTATCAGTCATGGTACCATCCACCCATACAAAAAATTACTTAACCACAACTCCTCATCATGACTCGTTGCTACATCCGACGAGTCGTACCATGACCCATGACAACTCACTCTGGCACCACTGAGAAATTCACCATGACTCCAAACCACGAGTCACACCTACACGCCATGATTCTTAGGACTACTCGTCGTATGACAACAGGCTCCAAAAGTTCATCACTACTCGAGTCACGAGTTGTAGGTCCTCACCAAGATTCATACCTCAAGTCATCCTGATGCAAAATTCCAGGTTTTCTGCTGTTTTCAACTTCAACTCTCGGGTCTATTCTAAGCCTTTTTCGGGGTATTACATAAGATATACTGAACTGCTAAGATGATGACTCAAAACTGGGGTCCATGATAGTCAGGGACATATAACTGCAAGTACCCTGAGGGTCTCAGTGGACCAGATTCTAAAACTGGGTTCCATACTGGTCAAAGTTGCTTATCCAGAAGCGTCCCATCTAAGAACAAATTGAAATCTGAACTGGTGTCTTGGGGCAAGTCAGAGCTATATATCGGAAATGTCATGACTACCTAGTGGACCAATAACTGAATTCTGATTCTGATATCTAATAGGTACTACTAGCACCATGAGAACTTCTATAGTCAAACTGATCAGCTGACATTATTCTGGTCAACCCGAATGTTGCTAAAATCTGACTGAGACTAGACTGACATTTCTGACTAACACTGAATATTCTAGTACTTTGACTAAAGCTAAACTAACAATTCTAAGAAAATACAAAGTATATAGGCTTTCTGACTGAATCTGAATATCATACTAGTAACGGGGTTTTTAACACATACAAGCATTATAGAAGCCTCTAACTCTTAAAGATGCAAACAATTCTCAAGAATTCAAAGCTTAAGTAGGATTCTAATTTTTGTCTTTTTCTAAAGTTAGGGCTGAATTTCTAAATTGATTGAACAAGCATCATTTTGATTACAAGCTGGTGGAAATTAGTTACAATGAACATAAATTAGAGTTCAACATGAATTATTCAAGGTGTGACAAAAATATCTTCACTTTCAATAAACTTAGGGCTAGAATTGATAGTGAACAAGGAAAAAGTTTTAAGGGACACAAGGGGAGAACAATCTCCTTGTTGAATTCCACATATCTATAGAAGAAACTCTAGTGAAAATCTCTAAGAAAAACTGAGAGGTTTGACATTTTCCCTAGCTTCTGTTGTATGCTCCCAGAGACATTTTACGCACTGTTATTGAGAATGAAAGAAGGAATATGGGGAGAAACCATTGGTTACACCTCCTAAAACCCCTGAATGAACCCCAAATGACGTAGTTTAGGTACTAGGTAGGTGGAATTTTACAAAAAATAACCCTGGGATTTAAATCTAAAACCTAGCCGACAAGAACCAACGAGCATCAAAATGGGTCGTTGGTAGAAATAATGGCCCATTAAATCTATCTATGGTTTCTGGGTTCAGAAACTAGGTTCACACTGGTGACCCCCGGTTAGGTACAATTGTCAGTTGGAAGTAACAACGGGTGGTTGATACCTCTCGTTGGAACTGGTAAGAAAACAAGGCTTAGGGCAACGGGTGATAACAACGACTCATTGGTAGAACCAATGGGCCGTTATATCCCCTCATGGTTCACACTTTTGGGTGCTGGAAGAAGATGATGGGTGGTCACAACAGCTTGTTGGAGGCTACCACGGGCCGTTGTTCCCTCCCGTTGTCTCAGGGAAAGGTCCGGTAGATCTCAGAATTTAGGATTTAATAGATGATAGGACATCCCATTGTTAGAATCAATGGGTCATCCTATGACTCATTGTGCCCCTCGAAGAAAGGCTACTCCTAACCACGACCACTTACAACGGTCCTTTGTGGGGGTCGTCTAAGACAGAAAATTTTTTGGTTTCCTGTGGTTTTTCATGCAACGTCTGAATTTGGTCTAGGGAAGTTTCTGGGTGTTATAGTAGCACCGAGTCGGCTAAGGGTTGATCGTCCAATACCTCAAAACTATGCGCCAATGTAGGTTTATACTTTTATATATATATATATTACTTTGGGACCTCCCTTGAGAGCTATCCCCTAACCCGATTGGGCCCCGAGCTTGATATCAATATCATGGTACTGTTCTTAGCCCTGGCAAGGCTTTGGATGGCTCTACCCACTTAAGTGTTATAGTTGGGACCATGTAATCTCTATCGTGGTATGTCGGTTAAAAGAGAAGTCTCCCATTGTCCTCTTGATTTCAATTATGCATATTTATCATTCATGATATATATAT
>JACEIK010000663.1:261180-286594 GCA_018107945.1 Datura stramonium
ATTCTCATATCATAATCATGAAACATATTTGAGGTACATCGGCTAGTTCATATCATGAGATTAATAAACATGCTTAAAATACGTGAGCTAGCCATGACTTAGGCTTGTGCGTCGGCCATAAACATAAACTTGAATTTTGTGAAAATCACACATGCTTGAGTAAAAATTCATAAATCAAAATCATTAATCATTAAATTAATATTTCATAAAAATTCATACATACTTGATAATTCATCATACATGAAATCATGGACTCATAAGCTTGAAATTCAAAAATCATGCATAGTATGCATAATCATCATAAACGTGAAATTATATATAAGGAAGTAAATTGAGGGTTAAATCTTCCCTAATATCCATAAAGCTTCAATTGAAACATGAGAGCAATAAATCCATAGAGATAGCATGGAAGATTTCATTAAAATTGTGTAAAACCCTAGAATTTAACTTGGCATGCTTGGAGACTTAAAATCATAGAATTGGGATGAAATAGGTCATGAGGGTGGAAGAATTTACCCATTCATAACTCTTCATACCTGGGTAATTAACCCCTAAACTTTTCCTGAAAAGCCTAAGAAGATTTGAAGAGGTATGATTAAGAACCCTAGCTTTGATCTTGAGAGTAAATTCCATCTATCTCTCATTGAAGAGAATGAATAATTTAGCTAAGTTACACCCCTTTAATCTTGAGCTTAGGAATCCTAAAAGGACGTCATTAAAAATGCCCCTGGGAAACATAATTAAAAACTGTCTTCCAAGTACCATGGGCCGTACCACGAGTCGTATTAGCAAACAATGCCCCATGGTTTCCTCCCATTGTTTGCTGGTCAAAATTTTTGGTTCTCTAGTCCTCCAACCATGGGCTTTACCATGACTTGTTGTTTCCTAAAATGATTCCTACCTTGACCCATGATATCAGACCTTTCCTCAACAGACCCAAACTATGACTGCCTGTCACGACTTGTTGTTTCTTACAATGAGTCGTACCTTGACTTGTTACTACCTGCTACAACTCGTACCAAGAGTCGTAATTACTGGTCCAGGAGAAACTGTTGCTTACCACGACTTCTCCTATGACCTGTAACATCAAACCATGACTCGTATGATGAGTCGTTTTAAGAAAATTTGCAGATTTTTTTGTTGATCAAATTCCAAATCATGAGTCTAGTCCTAGGAAATATTGAGGTATTACATTATCTCTACCTTGGGAATATTTATCCTTGAATGTGGGCTAATGAAGCTAAAAAATATAAGGAAAGAGATGCAATCCAAAAACTGAAAGCTATTAACTAAAAAACTAATGGAGTGACTGGCTCTGGACTGAGATTACATGACTAAATTGAATTCATTAAACATACATGCATGCTATATCATTAAAGAAACTGAGAGACATGAACTTGCCATGAAGCTGAGTAGAATACTAAGTAGGAAACGCATACCTCATGCTGGAATTGAGGCAGGAGGAAAATGATACGGGTATCTAGCCATCATATCTGCTTCGACTTCCCACATAGCTCCTTCAACAATCTGATTTCTCCACAAAACATTCACAGAAGAGAGCTTATTATTTCTCAACTTTTGAACTTGATGATCAAGGATCTCAACCAGAACCTCTTCACAAGTAAGTCTATCCTTTACACTAATTCTCTCTATCGGAACAACTAAAGCAAGGTCACCAATGCACTTCTTCAACAGAGATACATGGAAAATTGGATGCAGTGAGACTAACTCTGCTGGTAGTTCCAACTCATATGCTACCTTGTCAACTGGCCTCCAAATCCTATAAGGACCAGCATATCGGGAACTAATCTTCCCTTTCTTACCAAACCTCATGAATCCCTTCATGGGAGACACCTTCAGAAACACCCAATCATTAACTTCAAACTCAAGCTCTCTTCTCTTGACATCCGCATAAGATTTTTTATGACTCTTAGCTATTATGCAGCCTTTCTCTAATTAGCTAAACTTTCTCCATTGCCTCATGAACTGAATCTGACCCTATCAATATAGTTTCACCAACCTTGAACCATCAAATTGGTGATCCACAACTCCGCCTGTAAGGAGACTCAAATAGTGCCATCTGAATGTCGGAGTGATAGTTGTTATTACAGGAAAACTTGATGAGAGGCACATGGTCATCCCAACTGCCCTTAAAATCAATCGCGCATTCTCTCAACATGTACTCAAGAGTTTGAATGGTCTTCTAAGATTGACCATCTATCTGTGGGTGGAAAGTTATGTTAAGCTTCACCTGAGTACCAAGTCCCTTCTGAAACAACCTCTAAAACTGAGAGGTGAACTGATTACCCCTATCTTAAATGATGGAAAAAAGGTACTCCATGAAATCTAACACACACCTAAATGTACAATCTAACAGAATCCTCGGCTGAATCTGTAGTTTTGACCGGTAGGAATTGAGCTGATTTGGTCAACCTATCCACAATCACCCATATAGAGTAATACTGTCGGCGTGTACGAGGAAACCATATTATAGAGTCCATATTGATATCTTCCCACTTCCAAGTAGGAATGCTGATGTCCTGAAGCATACCTCTAGGTCTCTGGTGCTCAACCTTTACCTATTGGATGTTTGGGCATTTAGCCATAAATTCCGCTACATCTTTCTTCATGCCATTTCACCATTAGACTTCTCATAGATCACATTACATCTTGATGGAACCTAAATGGATAGAGTACTAAGAGACATGAGCCTCAGTCAACATCCACACTCTCAAGTCATCCACAGCCGGAACACATAATTGACCCTGATTCCGAAGCACACCATCTCCCCCTTGGGAGAAAACTGCCAATTTCTAATTCCAAACAACTTCCTTCAGGTTTAATAAGATAGGATCCTCATCTTGCCTTACTATAACCTCCGTCACCAATGAAGATTCTGATCCATTCTGAACAATAACACCTTCATCCAATGAATTAGCAAGGTGAACCCCTAAAAGAACAAGCCTATGGACCTCCTTGGCTAACTTCTTTCTCCCATTTTCGACATGACGCACACTCTCCATGGACAGCCTACTAAGAGCATCCGCCACTACATTGGCCTTGTCCGGATGATAAAAGACACTCATGTCATAGTACTTGAGAAGCTCTAGCCATCTCCTTTGCGACAAATTCAGGTCCTTCTGAGTAAACACTTACTAAAGGCTCTTATGATCCATGAACCCATCCACATGTACCCCATAAAAATAATGTCTCAAAAAATTCAAAGAAAACACCACAGCTGCCAGCTCTAGGTCATGCATCAAATAACTCTTCTCATGAGTCTTAAGCTATGTAGAGGCATATGCAATGACCTTACCATGCTGCATCTACACACAAAAAATACCCCACCATAGAGGTGTCACAATACACAACGAAACAATCCATGCCCTCCAGTAAGGTCGGTACTGGGCTGAAGTGAGCCGAGTCTTTAACTCTTGAAAACTCTTCTCACAAGCATCGAACCATTGGAATGTCACCTTCTTCTAGGTCAACTTATTTAACAGTGCCGCAATGGATGAAAATCCCTCTATGAACCTTTTATAGTACCAAGATAAACCCAAAAAACTCCTAATATCTGTAGGAATGACAGGTCTAGGCCAATTCTTCACTGCCTCTATCTTTTGAGAGTCCATTTGTACACCCTCACTAGACAACACATGACCTAAGAATGCTACTGAGTTTAGCCAAACCTCACACTTGCGGAATTTAGCAAACAACTGACGATCCTTGAGAGTCTGCAACACAATCCTCAAATGAGTGGCATGCTTGTCTTCACTCGGAGAGTATATAAGAATATCATCAATGAAAATTATCACAAACATATCAAAATATTGCTTGAACACCCTATTCATCAAGTCCATAAAGGCTACAGGAGCATTAATTAGACCAAAAGACATAATAGGAACTCGTAATGACCATACCAAGTCCTGAATAATGTCTTCGGAAAGTCACTCTCCCTAACACTGAGCTGGTGATAGCCAAATTTGAGGACTATCTTTGAAAAGAATATAGCACCCTAAAGTTGGTAAAATAGGTCATCAATCCTGGGGAGGGGATACTTATTCTTAATTGTGACCTTGTTCAACTACTGATAGTCAATGCACATCCTAAGAGACCATCCTTCTTCTGAATAAAAAGAATTGGAGCACTCCATGGGGAGTAGCTAGGTCTGATGAAACCATTATTTAGGAGATCTGGAAATTGCTCTTTCAACTCTTTTAGCTCAGCTCGAGCCATTCTATAAGGAGGAGCGAATATGGGTTGTGTATCAGGGAGAAGATCAATACCAAAGTCAATCTCCCACTAAGGAGAAACTCCTGATAGATCATCTGCGAACACCTTCGGATACTCACACACAACAGGAACTAAATGAAGAGTTGGGGTCTTCGATGTAGCATCCTGATCTTGGGCATAATTACGTGCCAAATTGCTACTTTATAACTTACTTTAGTCAATTTCTTAATTTAATTAATACATTCTTATGTAATTTTGAATATTTTTGTGCATGAACTAACCGACATGATTAGACTTTGTTTTGTAGATTTAAAATGCTTAGGAGGGACCAAATATTATGGCAAATGCATAAGAAGGAAGTTGGAAAAGAAGTGAAAGGAATATGGCATGAAGAAAACATGAAAGTGCCATGATCACACCGTGCAGCATGCCACGACAAGAGATAGACGTGATGGGTACCGTGTCACGCAGGCAGGAGCGCACGCGAGAAGCTGCCAGGCAATGCGCCTGCATGTTGGCGCCATGCCAGGCCAGGCCTTGCTGCATGCTATAGTCCGTATCACGCCATGCACCGCGCGCGATAAGGAGCGTGCCATGCCAAGCAATGCATAAAGCCCTTGCACATGAATTGCCGATGCTAGCCATCCAGTAGGCATGCACGACTAGTCCATGTCACACCATCAAACTTCCACGATGTGCAGCGTGGCATAGTGCTGGTCCATGGCTAGCCAAAATTTTTAATTATTCACTTAATATAAATAGGACCCTTAGCTTCTTAAAACGATTATCACGTAAATATTTTGGGAAAGCAGAGAGGAGCGAAGGGAGAAGTGAAGAACTTCATGTAGGATCCATTATTTACCATTCTCTTTTAATTACTCTTGTAAGTACATTACTTTAATTATGTTTTTAAGTAATTGTAAGAACATGAGTGGCTAAAACCCTTCCTCTAGGGTTGAGGCCACATGATTTGAATGTAAATGCATGAATTCATCTTAGGTTTGAGTTTTTAATTGTTGTTTTGGCTTACATTCTTAATTATTGTTGTTTTTATGTTGTATCACCATGAAAACAAACTTGTTAAGCTTAGGTAAAAGCTTGAAAGAGTAACCCTAGGTTAGAACACAAGAATGTAGGGAGCATGTTCTTGCCTTAACGATAAGATTCACGGTTAGGAAAGAAACTATACATAATTTTCCTTGCTTGGTCAATAAAATAGGATGATAGCTAGACACCGACTTAGAATTTCCACAACACCGCTCGTAAAAGTAGTTGTGAAACTAAGTCAAGTTTAATGATTAGAGTACGAAAGTCCATAATCAAGGGTATAAACCCCGTAAACCACATCCACATTGTTAATTGCTCATGAATTAGGACATCACATCCCCGCTCAACGATGTAGGTGTGAGACTAGTTTGTTGTTTTTAGAGGCTCGACAGACCATGAACACTTCATTTTAACTCTGTGAGACAACAACTGAAGTTCTCGTACTTGAACCGTTGTGAATTGTAGCATTGCATTATTATCGAGCCTTAACTCTAGTTTCTTCTTGTATTGTTTCCCGATTAATTTGTGATCACCCCTAGATTTAATTACAATTATCCAAAAATCTCTTAGATCAACACTTGTGAAGGTTAACTTAATAGTTGAACTTGAATATTAGCTTAAGTAGTCCAATCCCTATGGGTTGGACATCCGACTCTTAAAAGGGCCACTGTATTACTTGTACGACTGCGTGCACGAATAAGCTTTTAGCGCCGTTACCAGGGACTTGCAGTATTTAGTGAATTTTTAGTTTTTGTGTGATTTTTATTTTCTTAAGTGTTGAAAAACTTGGTCTTGGTCTATTATATTGCAGGTAATAGGTTGTCCTTGCAGAACTGGAAAGGAATAGAGAGTTGGTGGAACCCTTGTTGGAGCCGGAATGCCGATTACATTTGCTCCAGAGAGAAGCTCTAGAGCGGAAGCAAAAGATGTTATAGGAGCAGTTAAAACAACATCCACCAGCAGAACAAGAAGAGTTGCTACCTAAACTAATGGCAGCCCGACCAATTCGCGAAGTGGCAATCCCACTAGCAACAAATGTGACCTCCAGTATCCGCAAACCAGAGCCAGGAGGAAACTTTGAGCTTAAGAAGAATATGGTGTAGCTGTTACATTCTAGTGGTCAGTTCACTAGAATGACTCATCAGGACCCACAACAACACTTACAGAATTTCTTGGAGATCAGTCACACTTTTGTCCCCACCGAAGTTTCAACTGACTATGTCCGGCTCACTCTTCCCATTTTCATTGTTGGGAGAGACAAAGAGGTGGCTGAAGGCTAAGCCACCGAATTCCGTTACTTTTTGGGATGACCTAGCAAGGAAGTTCCTCATCAGATTCTTCCCTTCAGGAAAGACTGCAAAGCTTAGAAGTGAGATATTAAGTTTCAAGTAGAGGCAAGAGGAGAACCTATATTTGGCTTGGGAGAGATTCAAGTCATTGTTGAGAGACTGCCCCCATCACCAGCAGTCCAATGAGGTGTTAGCCCATACCTTTGTGTAGAGTCTAGACCTACATCTAAAAATCCTATTAGACTCTGCATCGAGTGGGCAAGCATTGGAGAAGACATATGATGAGCTGTACATTCTATTAAACAGAATTGCTCTAGGAAACATGGAGTGGCATGGTGAATCATCAAGAGGGGAAGGAAAGAGAGCCAAAGGACTGATAGAAGTAGACAATATCAATGCCTTAGAAGCAGAACTAACATCATTGAAACACCAGATGATGACTCAGTTCAGCAAATTGAGTGTGAACAAACCGCAAGGACAAGTTAATACAATTCAGTAGGCTCCTAGCTGGTGCGAAATTTGTGGTAATAATGGGAACAATGCAGAATCTTGAGAGGCCAATCCTGAATTAGTATATTTTGTGGGGAATGTTCAGAGAAACAATCAGACTTATGGGAACACCTATAGTAAAAATTGGCATATTCACCCAAATTTTTCTTGGGGTGGCAATCAGAGTCAAAGCTACTAGCAACCTCAACAACAGTAGTATCAGCAGCAAAATAGACAGGATATTGTCCAGTCAAGTAGCAGCAACATCAAAGAGATGTTGCTGAATATCATAGCTACTCAGACCCAATTGGAAGGGAATCAGGCAAGGATGACTTCAGATTTGAAAAATCAGCAGTTGGCCACCTGAAATTTAGAGAAGCTGATGGGTCAATTAGCAACTGCCCAACACACCAGAACTTAGGGAGGGTTACCTAGTGAAATAGATACAAACCCTCACTAGGTCAATGCCATTAGTCTGAGGAGTGGCAAGAAATTGGTTGATGCATCATCGAAGGAAAAGAGAAATGAGGTGCAGCTAGAGTTAGTGAGACAGGGCCCATCCATTTACAAAGGTGATAAATAGAGTGCAGAGAAATACAATGCACAATCATCATTGCAGCTAGCATAAAGACCACCACCACCATTCCCGCAAAGGCTCAAGAAGAGCAAGGAAGAAGAATGCTTTAAAATGTTCTTTGATATTTTCAAAGAACTTCACATCAATCTGCCTTTACTTGATGTTTTGCAGGGAATGCCAAAGTATGCTAAGTACTTGAATGATGTGGTGGCCAACAAAGTTAGGTTGGTGGATGTCCATATGGCGGCACTAACTGAGGAGTGTGGCTACAGGGTGATGAGCAAGATGCTAAAAAAGCTCAAGGACCCAGGGAGTTTCACCCTCCCCATAAAAATTGTTGAAGCTAAAGTTATAAGGGCTCTTTATGACATAGGGGCAGTAGTAAATCTAATGCCCCTATCTCTTTTTAACACCCTAGGGTTGGGTCAACCGAGGCCCACACGAGTAATTTTGTAGCTGGCAGACAAGTCCAAAGTGGCACCAGAAGGAATAATTGAGGACCCTCTCATCAAAGTTGGTTAGTTCATTATACCGGCTGATTTTATCATTCTTGGCTTTAAAGTTGATGATAAGGTACCCCTGATCTTGGGATGGCTAATCTTGGCTACTAGAGGAGCCATCATAAATGTAAGAGTAGCTACCCTTACTATGAGGGTCAATGATGAAGAAGAGCTCTTCAGAGTCTACTAAGAGAACAATCCACCTAGACACTACAGAGATCTTTGTAAGATTAGGGTACTGTTAGATGCTAAGTGTGGCGTGGTGAATTCCATAGGTCAACTGTTGTAGGACATGATGACATTTCAGCCCTAGTCTAATGGAGGGCTAAAAATGAAAAAGAATATGGATAAAGAGAGGGACAGAGTGGAGGCTGTTCCCTCTAAAAACAAGAAGAAGAGAGGATGGTTCTCGAAAGGGAACACTTTTTTGAGGGTATCCTGAAAAGGATAGTCAACGTCATGCCGCGACATAAAATCAGGCACTGCTTGGGAGGCAACCCAAGAGTACCACAGGTACACTTTCTTTTTAGTTTGTGTTGTACTTTGTTAATTTTCCCTTTTCTTGTGTGTTTTGGTTGTTTAGCACAGATTCAGAGGAAATCTGAGTACCCAAGGAAGTAAGAGCTAAGGAGCATGACCAAAAAGATGAGTGTGGGGTCGGTGACCAACATGTTCAACAATGAAGAAAAACACGTTGTTAGCTAGGCTAGAGGCCTTAGGAAATATTTGTCAGCCTTGTATTAATTTTATTTGATGCTTTGGGGACATAGCATAACTTAAGTGTGGGGTGAGGGAAATTTCAAAATTTTGAATTGTGTGCTTAGTGAATTTGGTTGAAGTTGGTGCTAGGTATAATATTTTTTAATGAAAAAGTTTGAGTTGAGCATACTTCACCCACCCTTTGGTTTTTCTTTTCGGTTCTTTTTCGAGGGGGCGGGGACTTTGAATCGATGAATAAAATTTTTATTCGTCTATACATAATTGGTGTTAGTCATAGTTAGGGAATTTTCTTTATGATGGATGGATGACGACCAGCTTGAGGAGAAATTAGTCAATAGGTATGTGTTGTGAACTCTTAGCTGATTGATAGCGTGATATTCTTGTTATGTGTTGTACATGGTTGTGAGATGCAAGTGTTGTAAATTTTGAAGCATGTTGAGCAAATGTATCACTATGCTTGAGACACCTAGGCTCTTGAATATGACTGTGCTTAATGCTTAATTCTAAATTCTTGTGATTAGATGAGTTAAGAGTCTATTGAATTTGTCTTGGATTGAGCATGTGGTGTGAGTGTAAGGCTTTTTGAATATTTCATGCTATTGTGTAGTGTCTAGAACTTGTCTGGTGTGTACAAAAAATGAAATGAGGGATGTGAATTGTAGGAGATAATATAGACATTTCTTTGACCAAGCCAAATTTTTATCCACCGCTTTAGCTACCTTTAATATATGATCCTAGTTTGCCCCATTGAGCCTTTAGCCTATTCTTTGCTAGCCACAAAATGAGCTTAATCCCTTCTTTTCAATAGACTTGGATTTGATACAAAACTCCTAAGATCTTAATTGAAAAATGCAAGAGAGTTAAAGAGTGAGAAGTTGGAACAATAAGAAAATAATAGTTGTTGGAGTTGAAGAAAAGACCAGAGGTGCAGTTATTTAAAAATAAATATTATTTACTAGGGAGTAAAAGAAGAAAAGAGCAAAAAAATTATGTAAGTACTCCTTACTAAAAGCCTAAGTGTGCCTTAGGAAATGGGAAAACAAAGAGGAAAATGGGAGTTTAAGATAATAAAGGTGAAGTAAGAGGATAGAGATTCGTAACGAAAGTGTGATGTATTAAAAGTTCTTAGGGAAGATAGTCACTATTACTAGCTAGAATAGTACCTACCTATCCCTTCGCTTACATTACAACCTGCTAAGTCCTACTTGATATTACTTGAAAACATTCCGAAATTAGTGGAGTAAAACACTAAAGGTAATCTTATGGGTCAATACATATTGCATGTGAATTGTTTTTTAGAGTGAGCTTACTTGTTATACCCCGGAAGCCCAAATAATAGACGCGGGAGTTGAAACGGAGAAAAATTAAAATTGAGCATCAGGTCACGGAATGGGTCGTGAGGTGACCCGTTGGTGCAGCCCATGAGTCGCGATGTAACTCGTGGTGAGGCCCAGGTGAAGAGTTTGAAATTTTGGAAGGTTGACTTCCCACAGACATGTTATACCTCGGGAGCCCAAGGATTAGACCCATGAGTTCAAACAGGGAAAACTGAATTTTTTGCACCCACTCACAGAATGAGTCATTCTGTGACCCGTGAGGATAGACCACAAGTCATAGGGTGACTCGTGGTGAGAGACTGGGGCCAGGATTGGAAGATGGAAATTTAAGTCACCACGAGCCTAACCATGAGTCGTGGTCAGTCCTTATGACTCGTAGAGTCAGCCGTGGTCAAGGAAAATGGGTAGAGGAGGTTGGGTTGGCAGTGTACTTAACGGAAGCTAACCACGACTCGTTGAGGAAGTAATGAGTCATGGTGAGAGTTGTGAGCAAAGGTGAGTAAGATATGAAGAAGCTAAGCAATGTACTCAACGACTGATGACCATGAGTCATGGTAAACCCTAACGAATTGTGAAGTGACCCATTATGTGTCCAGGAGACAAGGTAAGGCAGTGTGCATGACGAGCGAAGTAACGAGTCATGGCATGTGAGGACGAGTCATCAGGTCGTCCATTGGGACCACCTAGCAGTTAATTTTCTGCGAATTAGTAAGGGCCTTTTCGTTATTCCTTAGTTTCTAAAGACTGAACTACGTCGTTTTATCTTATGAAAGGTGGGTTTTAAAGGGGAAAAACTATCCTAAGTTTTCATTCATACATGCAAGAGAATAGAGAGGTGATTAGAGGGTGATTCAAGATTTTCTTCCTCAATTCCTTTATGGGATTTCAAGGGAGAGTAAGATTCAACTATCTTCAGGTATGTAAGGTTACACATGGGTACTTTCGTTCACACCCATTCCCAATCTCTATGAATTTATGAAAAACTATCGAATATCTATTGGGGTTTTGAAATAGAATTTTATGAAAACCTACTGATTTACTAGTGGGCTTTTATGTTTTAACAATCTCATTATATTCTATGGATTTTGATTAGGTTATAAAAAAGTATTCTACTTATAAAATTATAGATTTCAATATTTATTAAATTAAGCTTATCTAAGCATGATCCATTATAGGTCGATTTATGATCATTGCTTCAATTAATAATATTTACAATCCCAACTTGATTTATGATTGAAAATATGAATTTATTCAATTACCCATTATGATTTGATGATTTTCAAGTTATATTTTTGATCTATGAGTATGCATGAAACTTATGGTTTATGAATTATGTTTTTTGCCGACTCACGCGCCTTATGACATGGCTAGTTCACATATTTACGATTATGTTTATGTTATACATTATGCATGTTTTTAAATGATTTTATTTGTATAAGCGGTTTTACTTACCTTACATACTCGATGCATTCCACGTACTGACCGCATACTCTATGTTGTATCGTTTCAGGATACAAGACCCGGCTCTCTGGTTTAGCCTCCTTCATAGTCAGTCTTTAGAGCTAGCATCTTACGTCGTTGGTGAGTCCTCATCCCCAAGGACTGGACTTATTCAGACCTTCTCTATGTACATTTCGTTTCTGCTTTATTGCGTTAGTTGAGGTCTTGTCCTATCAATGCATCATGTTTAGAGGCTTTTCAGACATATGTATGTGTTTAGCTTCAGATGGTATATTCTAATGTTATGTTTAAGTTAGACTTCTGCTATGATTATCTTATCGAGTATTCAGTTTCTTGATTAAGATTAGATGTATGCTTGTCCAAATAATCCGCTACTCCATACACGAACCTGCTCACCCCGCGTCCTCTGATCAGCTACTAACTCTGGGGCATATTTAGATAAGCGAGTGAACACAAGGGCATACTCTGGTACTATCATTCTCCCTTGCTTCAAATTCACGAACTTAGCTCACGAGGAAAGAACTGGTTTAGGAATGCAACGTGGAACTCTTCCCAAGTGACAAGACTTGCTCTAGAACCCTGCTATCCTTCCATTGGAGAAACCAGGTATGCATGACCCCCCTCAACTAGTAAGAGGCCAATTCTGCGCACTCACTCCATTAACCCCCATGACTTGGGTGATCTTCACAATCTCATCTATGAACTCATGCAAGTCCTCATTTACCTTGGACCCAAGGAACTCCGGTAGGTTCATTCTCAAGAAGTCTCTGACTCGTGCCGCCGTTGCATTTCCATTTACCAGAACATGCATAACGGCCTACTAATTGACCTGAGCGGTCAAGTCCTGTGCAAGCATCTGAATAGCGGCCCGAAACTCAACATGAGCGTCTGGCTCTAGTGCCTGGTGCTCCTGAACTGGTGGGGCTTACTGGTGCCCATTACTGTTTCCATCCTCGTGACCTTCACCATTGCAATTTCTCCTACCATTCACTCTTTGAGGATTTATTCTGCAATTGCGAATAGTAAGAATTAGAAGGATAGAAAGACTTTTCATTACACCACATAGATCATGAAAGAAGGGAACATTTCCTAAACTTCTCGTAGCCTCTTCGTCATAAGTGTGGCGCGCTTCACACCTATGAAAAAGACTCTACTTAATGCAGCTTTCAGACACCCTAGGACACTTCAAACCTATGGCTCTGATTTTCAAGATCCGAACGGGGCTCGGATCGTAACACGGGGCAAGGAGCCACGAGAGACCCCAAGTCAACCCATGGCATAAGCATACATCTAATCTAAATCAAGAAACTGAATACTCAATAAGATACTCGTACATGAAGTCTAACTTGAATATAACACCAAAATACGAAATCCGAAGCTGAACACATACATATGTCTAAAAAGCCTCTAAACATGACGAGTTGAT
The DNA here is from genome assembly GCA_018107945.1 of Datura stramonium. NCBI lineage: Eukaryota > Viridiplantae > Streptophyta > Magnoliopsida > Solanales > Solanaceae > Datura > Datura stramonium. The sequence goes on from JACEIK010000663.1 coordinate 274,260, forward strand.
GAGACAAGACCCAAACTAACTCAACAAAACTTAAATTGAAATACATAATGGAAAGCTGAATAGTCTAGTCCTCGGGAAATGAGGACTTCCCCACAATAAGAATGCTTAATATGATAATCTTTCTATGAGTGGGGTTGAACCTGAGAACTAGATCCTGTATTATGAAACGATACAACATAGAGTACGCGGTCAGTACGCGGAATGTACCAAGTATGCAAGGTAAGCAAAATCGCTAAAGTAAATAAAATCATTTAAAGACAATGCATAATATAACATAAACATTAAGAGTACGAGAGTAGGGATTGAATTCATTCTTTCTGTAATTATGATCTCTCCATAACATAACTTCATAATATCATAACCGAATCGATTGACTCAAAGTTGAATTCCTACATTTATAAGTAAAGCTGAACATTGAGTCAAACCTTCTTTAATACATGCATATATATATATATAAATCGCATGAGTAATGAATATGCATATTTAAAATCATGAGGAACAATGGGAGACTCATCTTTTAACCGATATACCACGATAGAGCTTACATGGTCCCAACTATCACACTCAAGTGGGTAGAGCCATCCAAAGAATTGCCAAGGATAGGGATGATACCATGATATCGATATCAAGCTGAAGGCCCATCTGGGCAGGGGAAGCTCACAAGGGAGGTCCCAAAGTATTAATATATAAACCTACGTTGGCGCGTAGTTCTGAGGCACCGGATGATCAACCCTTAGCCTACTCGGTGCTAGACATTACTCCAAAAATATGCATATACTCTACATCATTTTATAATGAAGCTCAAAATCATTTATGGACGAAGTTCAATGCTCAGTTACATCTCAAATATGAAATCATGCATATGAGAAGCTTTAGCATAAAATATAACACAAGATAAAACATAATTGGGAGCCTTCGCTCCAAAACCATGTGGTAAGCTCTACATAGGAAAACATGAACTCATAACATACCACAAGCTGAAAATATAATTGGGAGTCTTTTCTCCAAAACAATTTGGTAAGCTTAATCCGGGAAAATCATCATTCATATGCCCAAAGCTCTATTATACTTAGAAATACTCAATTCTTATCGAAAACATACTTGTAAACATGGGTAGCTTCAAATAATGCTTTTCATCATAATATCTAATCATCATCATATACTCATCACAAATCTCATCTTTCATGAACATATCATCTATGGGCTTTTAATTCATAAAACTTCAATCATGATTTTAAATTGAAAACATTATAAAATTTGCCCATGTTTCATATTTCAATAGTAGAATCATAATAAAATCATACCCATGTAGAAGATTCATGCATTTGGGTTAAAACCGCATAGATTAGACATAGAATTTCATACTTTAGAGAGAGATTGGGCATGAGTGTGAAAGAAATCACTCATTCATAACCTTACATACCTTTTGGTAGCTTATTCTAACACTTCTTTAGATGCCCAATAGGAAATTGAAAAGAAATTAATGAATGCTAAGCTTGATCACCCTATCAAGTCTTCTACCTTGCTTGCATGAATGAATGAGGCCTAAAGTGAACTTAACCCATTTAAAAGTCACCATTCTTAACTCAAAATGTCGTAGTGTAGGCCCAAGGAACTTAGGAATTATGGAAAAGCCCTTACAAAATTCGCAGAAATTAACTGCCAGGTGATCCCAACGAGGGACCTAATGACTCGTGGTCAAGGGTCATGACTCATGGAGTCGGTCGTTAGGTACACTTCCTGACCTTCAACAACAACCTTCCCTGCTTGGACCACGACTCAACCCACGAATCATGGGGACTGACCACGACTTGTGGGGTCCTTCTGTGGAGTGCACTGCCTCCCTTCTTCTATTTTCTTTCCTTACCCACCCCACGACTGAACTAACAACTCGTGGGGTCTGACCATGAGTCGTTGTCATGCCCATGGGAATCCTTTTCCTCAAACTTCAAAAGCTTCCTCACTAGCCTCACCATGAGTCACATCAGACTCGTGGGATGCACTAACGAGTCATACCATGACTCGTTATATGCCTAATGCATGTTCTTACACTTTTCCCCATTTCAACTCCCGGGTCTGATCTTTGAACTTCCGGGTTACAACATGAGGAGACTTCAGACTAAATTTACAACTATGACCATAATCGAAGGCAATTTCCCTCTTCACTTTACATTTATGTGTTCCAACTCTTTAGCAAATACATAACTTAATACAAATTAATTCTAACAACTATGAAGAACCATAATATGATACTACATAAGCTTAAGTACATGGGAATGCCAGATTCATCCGTGGCATGAATTCGTGCTTGAAATTAAGAGACAAAGAGCGCCTTACATACCATGTTCCAATTTATTTTCCTTAATCACTTCTTTCCTCCAACAACCATGTTTAGTCTTCTTCAATTAATTTAAGTTATACTCAGTATAGTTTGAGCCAATTTCCTAGCAAAAATGTCATCCCAACAACAGCAATAACAACAATGCAAAACAACATTTCAATACTTTGTTTTAACTTGTTTCCAAAACCATTAAGAGGAAATATGAAAGGGTGAACTTACCTAGATGTTTTTTTGTGATCACTCTCCGTCATAAAAGTAGTATATTCCCAGAAAAATGCAGCTGTATCAACCACCAGAAACGGGCAGAAACTTCACCCAAAAACACACCAAAAATGAGCCACAAAACCAACTTCAACTTCTAGCTTTAGCTAAGGAAATTCTTGCAAGTTTAATAGCTAGAAATGGTTACCCTTTTCTTGTATTTTATGGAGTATCTAGGAAGCTTAACATGGTTTCAAACAAAGCATATTCACTTCCCAAAGCATGGAAGAAACTTCAGTTAGACACACATTAAAAAACTACCTAGTCTAGCTTCCAATTTTCCAGCTTTTAGCTAAGATTTTTTGTAAGTTTAATGGGTAGAATCCTTACCTCCTTCCTTGAATACAACCATTAAAAAAAGGGACTATATATGCAGCTTAATAATACTCCTAAAATGGAGAAAAAACATCATAAACTTTCTTCGAAATGCAGCAACAAGACTCACGGTTGCCTCTCTTCAACTTTGCAATGATCTTCTTCACTTGACTTGAATTTTTGGTCGATGATTTGACTTGATTTATCTTGGTTCATGGCTGTAAAATACAGAGAGAAGGGTCCCTTAACCTGGAAGATTGAATTTAGATAGGAATGATATGATTTGAGCAAGAAACAACTTAAATAAATAGGGGTAGGCGGTGGAGGCGGTGCTTACGTCACTGTTAAATGGGGCTTTAGTAAAATACCCATAACTATTTACTACGAACTCCGATTGACAAGTGGTTTGATGTTATGAAAAGTATACTCGAACACCTGTAATTTGATAGTTTGTAGGACTTCTTCATCATTGTAGATCGGAAAATATAGTCATTTAAATTTTACCCTTACTTGTGAACTTCACATACTCTTCACTCTTCCTTTCATACATGTTTCCCTTCTTACCTAAAATCAATATACAGCACATAATTCCCTTAACATGACATAAAAACATCAAATAATCACTAAAACAAAATTTGGGGTGTAACNCCCCTTAAATTCATTCATCCTCGGACGAGGGTTATACTTGGTAGACGTAGCTTGGCCATAATACCTTTAATTTTTCCTTGCCTTTTATCGTAAATGTGCATTCCATATATTCAGAAAAACCATCATTTTCTCAACTAAATATGTTTATCTAACATTTGGTAGGCATTCCTTGACACCACATAATCGGTGAACTTTTCTAACCGTAAGAAAATTTATACACATCCATGTGAGTAATGATTAACTCCAATGCCACCTTTCTATTCACCATTTAAGATATAGGATCAGCATGAAGCATGTATCAAACTTGAAGCTGCTCTCTTACCCTTGCCTTTACCATGGCCTGTTACTCTCAGTCTTGAAAACGAGGGCTAAAAAAAACAAAACTATGATCTAGGGAAAAAGTAGAAATTGAATATCGATACTTGGGTGACGTTGAATCAAGTATTCCATCTAAGAAATAGTCATATCTCTCTAGGTAGTCACCTCCAAATATTTCCGGACCAGATGGGGTCCTAAACCTAATATAATTCGATGGACATTATCAATCATATTTCACACCATGTGTGGAGTATATCAGGCCAAGGAATTGAACTCGAGGGATTACTAGTTGCAATAGATTTATATGATTATATGTTGATTTAGTTATTACAGGATTGTTGTCTCATGTTTACAATTTTAGCCTTACATACCAGTACATTTCATTTGTACTGACGTACCTTCACCTAAGGACCCGCGTTCGTGCCACAGGTGCAGCTAGAGGCTGGGATTAATAGTTTCAATAGCAATTTGAGAGATCAGGCACTATAGGCAATAACATTTAACAATCAAACGTCGTAAGGAAAGCCCAATCTAGCTAGGGTTAACTCAGGCGAGGATTACTATGCCATTACAGTCATCCTAACTATATTTGTAAAAGCTGACCATAATAGGCTTTCTCTGGAATGCTGGTCCTCTACATAGAACAACTGTGGGGTTGCTACTAATCGGATATGATTCTGAGCAGTCAGTCCTAACCTGTCATGGACAACTTACTATAAATCTTGGCCTGGGGTAATACTATAATACTGTGGTTCTAGTCCCCGAGGCATTAACCGAATCTGCTCAGATTTCATATGCCTTCTCTGGGTGATTCCTAATCTCGTAGGTGTGTTTATCTAGACTTTGCCGTTCCCGGCAACCTGTACCCAAATATTTGGTATGAGAAAGATGGAGCGTTGGCCCCATATCTAGCTACTAACATAATTCCCCCCTTAGGGTATCTACTGCTTTACCAAGCTGGTACAACTGAGGTGGTTCCCGAGTGACCTATACGAGAAGCACCACATCCACTGAAACTAACTATCACTAGTGATAGCCACTATGTGGCGGACTGACCCTCAACTTTTTAGGCGACCCCGGTGCCACTAACTCTGGGGTAAGGTGACACTAACCCAGCTGCGCCTATGCTGTTCAACTTACTAACTCAAGACAAATTATTACCCAAAAACATCTGAGGCCTAGGCATGGCAGCAAACCATCGTTTCTACTAACTTAGTGAACAGAAGGGCAGAGGAGTTTCTATGATGCATCTAGTGTGATTCACCCTTAACGTCTCCTTTCCCGACCATGGATACTGCAATATACTCATAATATGTTTTCTAGAAGCTAGCCTCGATATATGTAATCATAATCTACTGATAGCGTTTAATCTCGACATACATGATCTTTTTATTGTAGCAATAGCTAACTACAACATGTAAGATCATTGTCTACGTTCGAAAACATAAGTCGTGTCATTATACGATGAGAATAACTTGTCGGAGGGATAAGCCTTAACAGACCTCAAATTTTGATTTCTTATTTAATTGGCGAGGTCTAACTTGCAATCGGTAGTTCTTTCCATATGAACCTTTATACTAAAAGAATAGAACTAATTTCAATACTAAACTCGGAAAATATTGATAACTTTCGATAATAGTCAACTCTGAATAACTCAGCAAAAACCCGCAATTTCTCGAGAGTTCAGAAGGGAGAAGTGCTTACCTAATGCCTGTGGCCGATTAGGATATCATTTGAAATAATTCTAACAACTTTTACTTGGTGGAGTTCCGATTTTCCGAGCGTATTTCTGTGAAGTAACTTTGTAGAAATGCTTCCCGTAGGCATAGTACTCATACCGAAACTTATTTTGCGTTTGGACGGTGTTTGATAGAGTAATCAAACAATAATTCGATGAAAGATACATTCTCTATTGATTTTGGCTGAGGGATACTTCATAAATGACATAAAATTAAACAAATGAAGTATATATATATAAGTGTAGGGCGGTGGCATAGGGACGCCTCATGCTGGCCAACGTGCCACGCTATGCCGTACAAGGCGCGGGCCATGCTGCTGCCCAGCTTAGGGTGCTGGCCCTTGCGGCCTGGTCTCCTGCTTGCTCAATAACATGCTCGTATACTCAACCCCCAAGCCCTTCTCCGCATGTGTCGTACTCCAAAACTCTCGGCATATGTAGGAACGCATCCGTTAAATGACAGGAACCTATAGGGTGTAACATCCTTCCCTCCCCCCTTAGGAACATTCTTCCTCAAATGTAATCTTCAATCTTATAGGACTCAAAACTTTTAGCTAATTCCATAAATATTTTGACAAAGTCTCCTCTCTAATATGGACTATCCGTAAGCCGGTACCGTAGAAAAGTCCAACATCGGATGCTATCTGCAGCTAAAGAACACAATAGTACTACTTGTATGTGACCAACTGATAAAAATAGTAAGAAGGTCATCTCTATAGAATCTGAAACTACTATACCTTAACAGTATTCGGCTAAGTCTGTATGCTTTGGTTGTAGGTCCTGGAACAACTAAAACTATCCAAACTTTGCATCATTCGTAGTATTTTTTCCAATTCATTTCTGCTACATTTCCATTCCCTCATGATACTCTAATAAGTTAAAATTTTGGTTATCAAATTAGCTCCCCCGAATCTAACCATCTTATATACTATTGAAGTCTCTTCATGAAATATCGCTTTTGTACCTTAACTATCTCCGACTAGGTTAATCTACAAAAAGGTATTCTACACACTTGCGTAGTGTTGATAAAAAAATCCTAGCCCCCAAGGCTACTCTATCTCATAGGCCACTTGGCCGGTCTCCTGGAGAACCTGGTATAGTTTAATTAATCAAGGGCTGGACTTGCCCTGCTTATCATCATACCGCCCTTCATTGTCGGAGTTTATAGGAACATCCAGTCAGTGCTTCAATTTCTAACTTCTCCATTAACTAAGGTAAGTCTCTCGGCGGCCCTAGTCTGCCGGTACATATCTTTATATTTGAATTTGTTTAGTTGTTTCTCTCCTACTAATGCAGTATACTCGGCTCAATTATCCTTGACTTACCTGCTTCTGGCCATTATATAAGAAACCTACATTCCCACCTTTAACATAACTCCAGGTGTAAAAGTCATGTGCTGTACTTGACTATTTATTTGGAGACAAGGGGCGGTACTTAAATTAACATGCATCCTAATATGTCCTGATAACTCTTCCTAAACCTACTTGTGGGTTGGGCCCCTTTTCTAGAACTTAATCGACACTGAGCTACCATATTGCCGTAATGTTTCTTTAATAATCAACTCGACGTAGTCTTTAACTGAAACATCATTCTATCCGGCAAGAAATAAGTTAACCTTATTAGCTTCTCAATAGAAACACACTAGGATCACATTTATGCCTGATACGAGAAAACCTTACAACTATATTCATATTGTCTACTTCTCAGTTTCACGCAAGCACGACTATTCTCTAAGTTAGCCCGCCCGGTTTCTACTGCCAACATGCTCTTGCTGGTCATTAGGGCTCGGTGTCAAAACTCAACAATATCCTTCTTCTTCCTATTCTAGAAGTAAATCTCTTTTATAACCTAGCACACTTTCATCAAACTCGAGTGGGAGAAATGATGAGCATGGCTATAATCTCCTAAAAAAACTCTACTATATGTAGAAGAAAGAAGAGACCTGCGGGCCTCAAGACTATGTCCCTCTCGGTGGCTTCTCTGTCAGGTCTCATCTCTGACTACACTAGGCATGGGTTTCCATACCGTCACTCATCTGCCTCCACAACTAGGGGTGCAAAGTTAGATACTCATTTCTTCCCCTTACTTCTAGGGGATGAGATCTGGGGCTTATGCCTCCTGCATCTTACTGCCCAAGTTACTACTAGCCAAGTCTATTGACCTGTATTGTTCTGACCCGCACTCGAGCCAATTTCATTCACGTAATTTCTCCGTCCTTCAACATAACAAACTAGGGCCATAGCCATTATTCTACCAGTACATGTTACTGTCATCCACACACCACGATGGGGTTAGTCTATTTCTGGCTTAAACTTTACTATTGTTGGGGGTTTACTGCTTATAGACTCTTACCCGCACTTGGGTGTTACTACTATACCGTATTGTATTTGGCTGAACTACTGACTCTATATGGTTGCTAATTGAGGTTCTGAACTCTGTCTGTCTGAACCCGCAGGCATGTATCCAGTGCCCCATAGTTGAGCATCAGTACAATATGTATCGAATATGTAAGGTAATAACAAAAGCTGAGTAAGATAGATAAAAAGTGAATGTCAACAGTAATAAGGGATAGAAGTTAACCTGTAAGCTTTCCTTTACATAACATGCTTCTAGTAAGTCACTACATATGTATGAGCTAAAATTGTATGATTATTCTTTCATAAGCTATAAACTGTCATACAAATTTATAAACAAGAACCTAACCTGGCCCCCATAAGCTGGGAAGGTACAAGCAACACAAAAATAACCTACCTGGGCCCCCATAAGCCTCGACAGGTGCCAATCAGTCTATATACCCCTATTGGTATCCCGTAGATTCTACAAGTAACTGTATATGTATTTGAGCCATCTAGGCTCCTGTAACTGTATATGTGTCTGAGCTATTTAGGCTCCTGTAACCGTATCTATGTCTGAGCTGTCTGAAACGTGTAGCTGGACCCCGAGCCTTGGCTCGACTATGGGTCATAATGTAATCTCTAATATCTATACCCCGGTCCTTGGCCCGACTATGGGTCATAATGTAACTACGGTATCTGGATCCCAAGCCTTGGCTCGACTATGGATCATAATTAAGTTTTTGTAGCTGGATACGACCCTCACGACCTCTATTTGGTGTAACTCAATATGTCTCTTATGACCTCAATCTGGTTAAAATCGATACGACCCTCATGACCTCAATTTATTGGAACTCAATATGGCCCTCAAGGCCTCAATCTGATGTAACTTAATATGGCCCTCGCAGCCTCAATCTAGTCATTTCGGACATCATACTGCTCCTACAAGCATGGCACTATAGGCAATAACATTTAACACTCCAACGTCATAAAGAAAGCCCAATCTAGTTACGGTTAACTCTAGCGATGGTTACTATACCATTACTGTCATCCTAACTATATTCATAATAGAAGACCATAATAGAACTTACTCTGGAATGCGGGTCCTCTACATAGAACAATTGTAGGGTTGCTACTAACCGGATATGGTTCTGAGCAGTCAATCCTAACCCATCATAGGAAGCTTACTGTAACTCTTGGCCTAGGGGTAATATTTTAATACTGTGGTTCTAGTCCCTGAGGCACTCACCAAGTATGCTAAGATTTCATATTCCTTCTCTAGGTGATTCCTAACCTCGTAGGTGTGTTTATCTGAACTTCATGATTCCCCGAAACCTACACCCGAATATCTGGTAAGAGTTGGATGGAGCATTGGCCTCGTATCTAGCCACTAACAAAACATCCCCCCTTAGGGTATCTACTTCTCTAGCAGGCTGGTACAACAGAGGTGGTGCCTGAGTGACGGGTACGATAAGCACGACGTCGATTGAAACTAACAGTCCCTAGCGATAGCCACTATGTGGCGGACTGACCCTTAACTCTCTAGGCAACCCTGGTGCCACTAACTATGTGAAAAGGCCATACCAATGTAATTCTAGCCTTAGAGGCATCAAGGAATGCCAATGGTCTCTGGATGAGCTCTATTGACAATACAGGCGTCGAACTGATAGCTATATCACCCGGCTGCGCCTATGTTGTTCAACTTACTAACTAAAGCCCAACTATTACCCACAAACATTTGAGGCCTAGGGATGGCAACAAAACATCATTTCTACTAACTCAGTCAATAGAAGGGCATAGTAGTTTCTATGATTCATCTAGCATGAGTCACCCTTAACGTCTCCTTTCCTAACCAAGGATACTGCATTATATTCTTAATATGTTTTCTAGAAGCTAGCCTCGATGTTTATAATCATAATCTACTAATAGCAGCTAATCTTGACATACATGATATTTTTATAGAAGAAGCTAACTACAACATGTAAGATCATATTCCACATACAAATACATAAATCGTTTCATTATACGACGAGAATAACTTGCTATAGAGATAAGCCTTAACATACCTCGAATGTTCATTTTTGATTGAACTGGCAAGGTCTAACTTGCATTCGGAAGCTCTTTCCAACTGAACCTTTATACTGAAAGAATAGAACTATTTTAATTCTAAACTCGACAAATATCGATAACTTTCAATAATAGTATTAACTATAATTCAACTTTGAATAACTCAGAGAAAACCCGCAATTCCTCGAAAGTTTAGAAGGGAAAAGTGCTTAGCTAATGCCTGTGGCCGATTAGGATATTATTTGAAACAATTCTAACAACTTTTACTCCGTGGAGTTTCGAATTGCCGAGCGTATTTCCAAGAAAGAACTCTGTAGAAATGTTTCCTATAGGCCTAGAACTCATTAACCGAAGTTAATTTGCATTTGGACGCGGACGAAAATTCGATGAAATTTACATTCTCTATTGTTTCTGGCCGAGGGATACTTCACAAATGATATAATATTGAAAAAAGGAAGTATATATATAGGTGTAGGGCGGTGGCATAGGGGTGCCTCACGCCAGCCAACATGCCAAGGTTGTGTCGCGCTGTGCAGCCCGGGGCACTGGCCATGCTGCAGCGCTGCACCGCTCAGGGAGTTGGCCCTTGCTGCCTGGCCTCCTGCTTGCTCAATAACGTGCTGGTATACTCAACCCCCCAGCCCTTCTACGTATGTGTCATACTCCAAAACTCTCAACATATGTACGAACGCGTCCGTTAAATGACAGGAACCTATAGGGTGTAACATCCTCCCCCCCCATAGGAATACTCGTCCTCAAATGTAATCTTCAGGCTTACAAGACTCAACTGTTTTAGCAAATGCTGGAAATATTTTAGAATAGTCTCCTCTGCACTAAGGACTATCTGGTAGCCTAAAACGCAGAAAAGTCTAACACAGGACCCTAGCTGCAGCTAAAGAACACAATCATACTACTATAGCATCTGAAACTACTATACCGTAGCTGTATTCGGCTAAGTCTGTACGCTTTCGTTGTAGGTCCTGGAACAAATGAAACTATCCAAACTTTGCATCATTCGTAGTATTTTTCCTATTCATTTCTGCTATGTTTCCATTCCCTCACGATACTATAATAAGTTACAACTTTGGTTCTTAAATTAGCTCCCCCAAATCTGACCATCTTATATACTATTGAATTATCGCTTTTGTACCTTAAGTATCTCCAGCTAGGTTAATCTATGAAAATGTATTCTATGCACTTGTTTAGTTTTTATAAACAAATCCTAGCCCCGAAGGAAACTCTAAATCATAGGCCACTTGGCCAGTCTCCCGGAGGACCCGGTATAGTTTAATGAATCTAGGGCTGGACTTTCCTGCTTATCATCATAACACCCTTCATTAGCGGGGTTTTTAGGAACATCCAGTCAGTGCTTCAATTTCTAACTTCTTCATTTACTAAGATAAGGCTCTCGGCGGCCCTAGGCTGCTGGTACATATCTTTATCTCTGAATTGGTTTAGTTGTTTCTCTCCTACTGATGTAGTATACTCGGCTCAATTATCCTTGACTCACTTGCTTCGGGCCATTGTATAAGAAACCTACATTCCCATCTTTGACATAACTTTGGGTGTTTGAGTCATGTGCTCTACTTGACTATTTATTTGGGGACGAGGGGAGGTAGATAAATTAACATGCATCCCAATCTATCCCGATAGCTCTTCCTAAACCTAGCTGTGGGTTTTTCCCTTTTGCCAGAGGTTAATCGACACTAAGGTACCATATTTATGGAATGTTTCTTTCATATTCAATTCGGTGTAGTCTTTAGCTAAAATGTCATTCTATTCGGCAAGAAATAAGTTAACCGAATTAGCTTCTCAACAATAACACACTAGGATCACACTTACACCTGGTACCAGATAACCTTATAACTATATTCATATTGTCTACTTCTCACTTTCATGAAAGCACGGCTATTCTCTGAGTTAGTCCTGCCGGTTACTTTTGCCAAGCCTGCTCTTGCTAGTAATTAGGGCTCTGTGTCGCAACTCCACAATATCATTCTTCTTCCTGTGCTTGTAGTAAATATCTTTTATAACCTAGCACACTTTCATCAAACTCAAGTGAGGGAAATGAAGAGCATGATATGCCATGCTATGATCTACATACGGAATTCTACTATATGTAGAACATAGAATCGGCCTCTAGGCCTAAAGACTATGTTCCTTTCGGTGGCTCCTTTTGTCGGGCCTCATCTATGACTACACTAGGCTTGGGTCTCTGTTCGGCTGTCTGGATGACTACACGCAAGTGCACGTGGTCGAACAAGTAGTAAGTGGCTCAAGTAAGCCAAGTATCGATCCCATAGGGACTGGACTA
>JACEIK010000663.1:292151-311515 GCA_018107945.1 Datura stramonium
TCTCCGTACCATCACTCATATGCCACCACAACTAGCGGTGCAACATTAGATACTCATGTATTCCCCTTACTACTAGGGGCTAAGATCTTGGGCTCATGCCTCCTACATCTTACTGCCCAAGTTACTACTAGCCAAGTCTACTGACCTGTATCATTCTGACCTGCACTCGGACCAATTTAATTCATATAATTCTTTGTCCTTTGTCATAACAAACTAGGGAAATAGCCATTATTCTTCTGGTACATCTTACTGTCATCCACACACCGCGATAGGGTTAGTCTATTTCTGGCTTAAACTTTACTATTGTTGGGGGTTTACTGCTTATAGACTCTCACCTGCACTTGGGTGTTACTAAAACTAATACCTACCATCCTAATTTGTTTCTGTGAGGGTCTAGGTTACTTACTTGAACACTAGGAGTCTTAATCACTTTCTAACATTTTTCTGGAATCGACGATTCTAGCCCTTCTTTACTTATTCATACTGGGAAACATCGCATTTACGCTTTCTCTCATATTAAGAAAATTTCTCGAAGGAAGGAAGTAGCCATATCTTACTATGGTAGGGCTGAGGTATGGAACTCTACTATCTTTGAAGATTTGGGGATTAGAACCCTGAAAATTTGCCCTTCTTTTATACCATTTCAAGTAACTCAATATTACTATTGCTCTTGCATAATTCTAAATATATATTGAGTTAACAAACTTATACATATACCATATTACTGACCTCTTACTCTGAGGCTGTAAAAATAAATAGGGAAGGTGTTGGCATATCCATTACCTTCTGAGGTTCCTAGTTTCGTGGAAGGATGCCGGGGTGATTAAAAGATGTCTGCCTTTTCCCGTAGGTTAACTGTCCCCCCCCCCTAACTATGGCACTTCACTGGTATCCTCTCCTACTACTGTAACTGACTTGCAGATGACTGATGTCTGTCTTATATCAAACATTATTCTAGATAGATATAACAGTGAAGACTTAGGGACTCATTCCTATACAACTCGACTCTATAGCACGATTTGAGAAGAAGGAGGGGTAACCATATTATCATGCCTCGTAGCCTCCTTCTTATAAAATCTAGTGCACAACACATTTATAAAGAAGAATCTATGAGTCACAACTTGCAGACTCCCTGGGATATAAACTGCTTTGATACCAAGTTTGTCATGCCCCACCTTAGGAGGCATAACTGGCACTTGGTGCCACACTAGGATCTGGACTAGCCTGACTGGCCTGGTGCTCCTGGTGCACGCTTGTAACTTAATTCAAGAAAACGACGCGCTATATCTCAGCTATAAATACAACCTCTGTCCGACAAGGCCACCTATAAAGGAAAACAACTAAATAACAATATTACAATATAGGGCTCCTATGCGGGCCGACAAGCCCACCATGGTGCCTAGATATAGAAGAAATAAAAACTGGCAGCTACACTAGGCCCCACATGGCCAACACGTAAAGGAGGACATACATGGGCCCCACATGGACAACGACAACCAACTAACTGAAGATAGTAGTATGCAAGACTCTAAGAATAGGAATAATGATCAGAATAGGGCCTCAACCTACCCAATGCCATAGAACTAAAAGATTGTAATCTCCACAACATGGCAGTTTTGGATGAAAGGAACTGGTTGAACTGCTGACTCTAAGCGGTTGCTAATGGAGGTTTTGAACTCTATCTATCTAAACCTACAGGCAAGTATGCAGCACCCCATAGTTGGGTGTCAGTACAATATGTACCGAATATGTAAGGAAATAACAGAACTTGAGTAAGACTGATAAAAACTGGAAGTGAACAGTAATAAGGGCCAGAAGTTAACCTTTAAGCTTTCCTTTCCATAACCTGCGTCTAGTAAGTCACTAAATGTGTATGAGCTAAAATTGTACGACTATTTATTCATATGTTATAACTGTCAAAAAAATTTACAAAAAACAAGAACCTAACCTGGTCCACATAAGCCGGGAAGGTACAAGTAATACAGAAATAACCTACCTAGGCCCCCATAAGCTTTAACAGGTGCCAATAAGTCTATATACCCCTATAAGTACCTTGTATACTCTGCAAGTAACTATATCTATATCTGAGCCATTTGGGCTCTTGTTACAGTATCTGTTTCTGAGCTATCTAGGCTCCTGTAACTGTATCTGTGTCTGAGCTGTCTAAACTGTGTAGCTGGACCTCGAGCCTTGGCTCGACCAGGTCATAATGTAATCTCTGATATCTAGACCCCGGGCCTTGGCCCGACTATTTGTCATAATGCAACTGTTGTAGCTGGATACAACCCTCATGACCTCTATCTGGTATAACTCAATACAACCTTCACGTCCTCAATCTAGTAGCACTCGATACGGCCCTCACGACCTCAATCTGCTGGAACTCAATATGGCCCTCATGAACTCAATCTGATGGAACTCAATATAGCCCTCACGGCCTCAATCTGGTCCTTTAAGACATCATACTACTCCTACAAGCATGGAACTATATGAAATAACATTTAACAATCCAACGTCGTAAGGAAAGCCCAATCTAGCTAGGGCTAACTCTGGCGAGGGTTACTATGCCATTACTGTTGTCTCAACTCTATTCTTAACGGCTGTCCATAATAGGCATACTCTGGAATGTTGGTCCTCTACATAGAACAACTGTGGTGCTGCTAATAATAACATACTATTCTGAGCAGTCATCCCTAACCTGTCATAGGCAGCATACTATAACTCTTGGCCTAGGGGTAATATTGTAATAATGTGGTTCTAGTCCCCGAGGCACAAACCGAGTCTGTTCAGATTTCATATGCCTTCTTTGGGAGATTCCTACCCTTATAGGTGTGTTTATCTGGACTTCGTCGTTTTCGGCAACCTATACTTGAATATCTGGTAAGAGTAGGCTGGGGCGTTGGCCCCGTATCTAGCTACTAATAAAACTTCCCCCCTTAGGGTATCTACTACTCTAGTAGTCTTGTACAACTGATATGGTGCTCGAGTGACCTGTATGATAAGCACCACATCGTTTGAAACTAACTGCCGCTAGCGATAGCGACTATGTGGAGGACTGACCCTCAACTCTCTAGCCAACCCTGGTGCCACTGACTCTGGAGTAAGGCCATACTAACGTAATTCTGGCCCTGAAGGTGTCAAGGTACGCCAACGGTCTCTGGATGAGCTCTACTAACAATACAGGTGCCGAACTAATAGCTATATCACCCGGTTGTGCCTATGTTGTTCAACTTACTAACTCAGGCCCAACTATTATCCACAAACAATTGAGGCCTAGGCATGGCAACAAAACATTGTTTTTACTAACTTAATGAATAGAATGGAATAGGAGTTTCTATGATGCTTCTAGTGTGAGTCACCCTTAACGTCTCCTTTCCCAACCAGGGATACTGCAATATACTCTTAATATGTTTTTTAGAAGCCAGCCTCAACGTATGTACTCATAATCTACTGATAGAAGCTAATCTCGACATACATGATCTTTTTATACTAGAAACAACTAACTACAACATGTAAGATCTTTGTCTATGTCCAAAAATATAATTCGTATCATTATACGACGAGAATAACTTTCCGGAGGGATAAGCCTTAACATACCTCGAATGCTGATTTCTAATTTAACTGGCGAGGTCTAACTTACAATCCGTGGTTCTTTCCAACTAAACCTTTATACTGAAAGAATAGAATTAATTTCAATATTAAACTCAGAAAATATCGATAACTTTTTATAATAGTATTTACTATAATTTAACTCTGAATAACATAAAAAAAATATGCCGTTCCTCGAGAGTTTAGAAGGGAGAAGTGCTTATCTAATGCCTGTGGCCGAATAGGATTCAATTTGAAACAATTCTGACAACTTTTACTCAGAGGAGTTCTGATTTTCCGAGGTATTTCTAAGAAATAACTCTGTAGAAATGCTTTCCTTATGCTTAGAACTTATTACCTGAAGTTAATTTGCGTTTTGACGGCATTTGATAGCGTAATCAGACAAAAAATTGATAAAAGTTATGTTCTCTATTGTTTCTGGCCGAGGGGTACATCACAAATGACATAACATTGAACAAAGAAAGTATATACATAAGTATAGGGCGGTGGAATAGGGGCCCCTCATGCCGCCCAACGCGCCAAGGCCGTGCGCGCCACCCAAGGAGCTGGCAATGCTGCCGCACCATGCCACTCAGGGCGCTGGCCCTCGCGGCCTGGTCTCCTACTGACTCAATAATGTGCTCGTATTCTCAACACAACTCCCTTGTTCATATTTTTTGTACTCCAAAACTCTCGACATATGTACTAACGCATCCATTAAACGACAGGAGCCTACATGGTGTAACAATAAATCTAAAAATTTTCTGTTGTTTTGATTTCAAATTCTCGAGTCTAGTCTTAGTAATTTTCGGGTATTACAGTATCTCCCCCTTGGGAGCATTCATCCTCGAATGTGGGGTAAACATTTTGAATCACTGGGGAAAAAACTTTCATCCCAAACACTGAACATCTACAGCTGAAAACTGACGGAGTGATTGATCCCGGACTGAAACACATGACTGAACTGAATTCCTGAATCACACATACATGCATTGATATGAAAGAAACTGGAACACATGAACTAAACATGAAACTGAATAGAGTACTAAGGAGGAAACTGGTACCTCAAGCTGGAACTGAACCCGAAGGGAATAGATGTCGGTATTTAGCCATCATATCTTCTTCGGCTTCCCACATAACTCCATAAACAAGTTGATTTCTACAAAAAAACCTTTATTGAAGCTACTTATTTGTTTCTTAGCTTCCGAACCTGATGATCAACAATCTCACCGGAAACTCTTCGTATTTAAGGCTATCCTTCACACCTATGCTCTCCACCGGAACAACCAAAGCCAAATTACCCATGAACTTTTTTAAAAGTGACACATCGAAAACTGGATGTACTGAAGCCAATTCTGAGGGAAACTCCAACTCGTGGGGAACCTTACCAACACGTCTCACAATCCGGTACGGGCCAACATAACGGGAAATAAGATTACCCTTTTTTTCCGAACCTCATCACTCCCTTGATGGGAGACACCTTCAAAAACATCCAATCATCAACTTCGAACTCAAGTTCTTTCCATCTCAAATCCGCATAGGACTTTTGGCGACTCTGAGCTGTTCTCAACCTTTCTCTTATAAGCTGAACTTTCTTCATTACCTCATGAACCGAATTTGTGCCTATCAAAGTAGCTTTACCGACTTTGAACCAACCAATAAGGGATCTACACCTCCACCTATAAAGAGCTTCAAACTGAGCCATTTGAACGATGGGATGGTAACTATTGTTATATGCAAATTCAATGAGAGGTAAATGATCATCCCAACTACCCTTGAAATCAGTCACACATGCTCTCAAGATATCCTAAAGATTCTAAATGGTCCATTCAGCCTGACCGTCTATTTGCAGGTCAAAAATTGTACTAAGCTTGACTTCAGTACCAAGTCCCTTTTGAAACGATCTAAAAAACTAGGAGGTAAACTGAGGACCTCTATCTGATATGATGGATAAGGGCACTCCATGCAATCAAACCAGTTTTCGAATATATAATTTAGCATAATCTTCTGTTGAGTCGGTAGTCTTGACTGGTAGAAATGAGTTGCTTTATTCAACCTATTTACAAGAACCCAAATAGAATCATAATGTCGACGAGTATGAGGCAACCTTGTAATGAAGTCCTTATTAGTTTCCTCCCACTTCAAAGTTGGGATAGTAATGTCTTGAAGCACAACTCCAGGTGTTTGATGCTCAATTTTCACCTGTTGACAATATGGACACTTTGCCACAAACTCTGCTATGTCCTTCTTCATTCCATTCAAATAAAATTCCCTTAGGTCACTGTACATCTTGGTGGCACGATGTATAGAATATCTAGAACAATGTGCCTCATGCCATATCCACTCACTCAAGTCATCAACACTTGGAACACACAAATGACCCTAATATAGTAGTACACCATCTCCCACATAGGAGAATTCCTCGACTCTCTTATTCTGAAGCGCTTCCTTCAACTTTACCAAAAAAGGATACTCGTCCTTCCTAGCCTTAACTTCTGTCACCAAAGAAGATTTTGTCTATTCTGAACAATGGCACCACCATTTGTAGAGTAAACAAGACGAACTCTTAGTCATGTAAGCCGATGCACATCCTTCCCTAACTCTTTCCTCTCCTTATCTACATGGGATACACTCTTCATAGAAAGCCTTCTAAGAATGTCTTCCACTATATTAGCTTTTCCCGAATGATAAAGGAAATTTATATTGTAATACTTAAGAAGCTGCAACCACATTCTTTGACATAGATTTAGATCCTTCTAGGTAAGCACATTTTGTAGGCTTTTTTGGTCTGTAAACACATCCACATGGACCCCGTATAGACAGTTTCTCCAAATCTTCAAGGCAAATACTGTCGCTGCCAACTGGAGGTCGTGAGTTGGATAGTTCTTCTCATGCACTTTCCCCTACCTTGAAGCATAGGCTATGAACTTATCATGCTGCATTACTACACAACCAAAGTCGATTCTTGAGGCGTCACAATATACCACAAACCCATCGGTACCCTCAGGTAGAGCCAACACTGGTGTTGAGGTGAGTTAAGTCTTCAACTCATGGAAGCTCTTCTCATAGGCCTCTGACTATTGAAACTTTACTTTCTTCTGGATCAACTTAGTCAACGGTGCTGCAATGGATGAAAATCCTTACATAAACCTCAAGTAGTAACAAGCTAAGCCTAAGAAACTCCTGATATCCAAAGGACTAACTGTTCTAGGAAAATTCTTCAAAACTTCTATCTTTTGAGAGTCCACTTGTACACCCTCACTTGACACCACATGACCTAAAAATGATACCGAGTTTAACCGAAACTCACACTTGCTGAATTTAGCATAAAACTAGCAATCCTTCAGAGTTTGAAGCACCACTCTCAAATGAGCGGCATGCTCCTCCTTGCTCCGAGAGTATACGAGAATGTCATCCATGAATACAATCACGAACATGTCCAAATACGGATTGAAAACCCTGTTCATCAAATACATAAAAGTTGCCAGAGGATTCTTTAGTCCATAAGACATAACTATAAACTCAAAGTGACCATACCGAGTCTTGTAGGCTGTCTTCGAGATGTCACTCTCTCTAACCCTAAGCAGATGATATCCGAAAATGAGGTCTATCTATTACACCCCGAGATACTTTTTGGTGATAATTTGATGTTTGTATGCTAGGTTAAAGGAAGCACTCATTGTATATTTTTCGTAGATGCCAAGGGAAATATGTACGAACGGAAAACTGAAGAGTATGTGAAGCTCATAACTAAGGGTAAATTTAATATGACCATGTCTCCCAATATATAATGAACTAGGATCCCCAAGACCTATCAAATTAAAGGTATTTGAGTCTAGTTTTCATAACATCAAACAATTTGTCAATCGGAGTTCAGAGTAAGAATTTATCAGCATTTTGCCAAAGCACCACGAGCGGTCACGCGGGCATGACGCCCTAGCGCCTCCACCGCCATATTTACTTAAAATCTGATTTTTAACTTGTAGAAAACGTTTTTATCTAAATATAAATCAACCATCTTTCTAAGGATTCCATTTCTATCTCAATTCCAGCAGCTAGGACAAAACAAATCAAGGAGGAACATCAAGCAAGTCCAAGCAAATCAAAAGATAAGTTGAGATTACTTAGCCAAGTGGGCTAGAGGCTGTTTTGGAGCTCATTTTGGAAAGGTTTTGAAGGAGTTTTTCTGTGTTTCAAAATCTATTTGTACTGACGCTACATCCATATTTGGGTAGGTTTTGAAACCAGGAGAAAAGTAAGGATTTCTCCCCTTTTAAACATCTCAAATTGCAAAGCGAAAATCTGGAAATTGGCAGCTAAGTGAGCTGCCGATGAACGGTTTGTGAGCTGAGTTTTGCTCGTTTTCCTTAGGCTTTTTGGCTGTTTCTTTTGCTGGAATTATACTTCATATTGAGGGTAATAATTACAGAAAAACTAAGATAAAATTTTCTCTTGTTCCTCCCACAAAAGTTAGTGAAAACTAGTTGAAAAAATAGCTAAGTATTGTTTATATTGCCTTGTGTTGTTGTTGCTATTGTGACTACCTTTTGTTAGTTATTTTGGGCTGAATTTTGTGCTACAGATTAAGCTTCTTGTTGGCCTATAGAACCACTGAATTAATGATGTTGAAAGCTGAGCATTGAAATAGGAAATCGGCTAGAGAAAAGTTCATCGGAGAAAGGTATGTAAGGCGCCCCGTCCACCATTCTTTTAAGCACGATCTGTGCGTTCTGAACCAAATGAGCCAGCAACCTCTTTAAAAGTCTTGAGGCAGTATTTTAAATTCATTTAAGCTTTAACGTTTCATGTTTTTTTGAGGTTAAATGTTAAGATTATTCCTTGCCGAAGTGAGCCTTCTAAGGTGTGATATTGTGTTGATTGTTGTCTTAGTTGTACATTGAGTTGGACCCTCAGTGTGGGAATGGTAGATGGTCTTTATTTTTTGTTATGTATATATATATGTGAAGTTAAATGTGTTTAAATGTATGGCTGCTAACTAAAATTGGTGAAAGAGCCAAGATGATGAGGTGTAACCGATTTTAAGCCAAGTAAGACATCACAAGCTATTAAGGGTAAACGAGCTCACTGAATTAGGATTGCCTAGTTATGGTTATCCTTTATCTTAGGTGTATGTTATGAAATATATCAGGAAAAGTGGAGATTTCATAATCCCTTTCCCTTATGCCAAACAACAAGCTAGCGGTTTTTAAGCTCTAATGTCCCTTGAACAAGATCTATAAATTTTGTTGAAACTCTTAGGTCATCCGCAGTTCCTTATGATTCATACAAGTTTTGAATACATGCATTTAAGTTATATTTTCTAGCTTTACATGTTATATGTACTCACTGGAAGTTATGCATCACAAAGGAGGCCTATGTAGGCCACATGTTTAATAATCATCATTTCTATGTTGTATGTATTAAGTTGGTCCAGTATAAGCCATATCAGCTCGATTTATGCTTTTGTTTAAGATTTATTGATTTTACCCAGGTGTGGTTCACTAGCTGGAGGTATTGTTATTTTACCCTTGTGTGGTACACCGCCTAGACGAATAGTTTGTGGTACACCGGCTGGAGGCATTCTTATTTTTACCCCGGTGTGGTACACTAGCTGCACGAATTGTAAATAGATTTTATGATTGCTGGCTTCTTGCATTTCATTTATGGTCTTTATTGTGCATTAGATGATTACATTTACACTTAAATAATGAGTTATTGTCACGTTTCTGTTTTTAGGATTCCGGGTTGTTACTATTCCTTATTTCTAGCCCAGTTATAATTTATATCTTACATGTTTACAGTTTTCAGCCTTATACCGGTACATTTTATTGGTATTGACGTTCCTTCATCTTGGAACCCTTCCTACAATCGTGCTGCAGGTTCAGGACGAGGCTTAGATCATAGGACGCGGTAGGAGCCATATTTCAACAGAATAGTGGTATGCTCCTCTCTTCGAGGAGCCATGTCCTAATTTTGACTATTTTGAGTTTTGTGTACAACATGGGTAGGCCGGGGCCCTGTCCCATGCATTTCAGTTTGTTTTCTGAGGCTGATGTGGATGAGTTTGTATAGTAGTGTTGGTTGTGTAGTTGTGTTGGTTTTTCATTGCTTTTCCTAGCTTTATTTTATCCTTGTCGGATTTTTGATGAAGGGCGTAATCACGCACTTCATAGACATATTTATGTCGGTACTTTACTATGTTTTGAGAACAAATTTTGTGTGTTTGCATGTGTTTATGTTATATATTTGTGAAATTAGCTAACACATGTGATTAGATGTTTTTAGGGCTAAAAAGGATAGATTTGAATGTATCTGAGGTCTTTCAAGTACATGTAAAGAAGTCGGAATGAACAATGCAAAGATCAAAGCTTGAAGCGACCAACCGCATGAGGATGGCACAAGCCGCGCGATGAAGCAGAAAACCGATGCCATAGGCCGTGCGACGCGCAGGATGATTTGGCGCTATGCCTAGCGTGCAACAGTCTTCTTCTCGGTGCTATGGCATGCACGAGGCAGCCTTGTCCCAGCATTGCAGCAGGCGCGCAACTGCTCCTTCCCCGCACGATGGCAGGTGCGCAACAGCTTCCTTCTAGGTGCGTTGGCATGTGCACTGCGGCATGGAGGACATGACAGTGGAGCACGCAACGCGACAAGGGCATAACAGACGGTTGGAATATGTTTCCTACTTCAACCAGGAAAAGGAATTTTAAAATCCCAAGACAAATGCATCAAGGAAGAAGGAAAACATAAAACTTCTATAAATATCCCTTTAAATTCATGTATTAATCAATCTTTTAGAATCAAGCTTTAGAATCAATTTTCATGTTGTTTTTATGTCTTCAAGTGTTGAAGTTTTACAACATGTTTTAGAGTAAATTTTAAGACGTGTGTGAAGATATATTTGAAATATGAATGTAAGGTTGTTTCGAATTTTTCATTAATCAAGTGAGTTCTTCCTATCATGATTGTAAGTATTAATTTTTGCTTTAATTTATGAAATCTCTTAATTTACTTATAAACATGATAGGATTAAACCACCACAACTAGGGTTGTGGGAACCATGACAAATTAACACATATAGGTAAAATACTTAGTGATTCTTGAACGGAGTTTATGCATGTATTATTTTTTCCTTCGTGTTAATTGATTTTTAACGGTTGCAAACGTTACAACTTGCCTTATTCTTACTTACCCGACCAAGGAGGTAGTGAATGGGAAAAGGGATTAACAACAGAGATTTGAAGCTACCAACCCTCATCTAATAGCTTGACCATGTCTGGGAATAGTTAATCCGATATCAAGGGTAAGGGTTAGTAAAGCATATACCCGTAGACGAACCAAGTTGCATGGTGATAATCATCTAAATTAGGGGACCAACTGTTTAGGTGAAATTAACTTATTAATATTACACGCTAAGCACCAGAATAAATCACTAGTATAAAAATGCCTTGTGGTTATGAAGTCATGGGGAACACTTACCCTAGTTAGTTGCATTAATTTGGAAACAACAAACAATTTCTCGACCCAATTACTTATTAATTATACAAATTCCCCCCTCTTAGGAAATAAGTAATTAAAAATATTAAGCACTAGATTTCTTCTACATCCTTCCATATTCCTTGTAGATCGACCCCAACCTCTAGTTGGGTTGTTTATTGACAACGCCCGCTTCATACTTCCGAAGGAGGTGTGGTTTGAGCGTTATCACTTTCTAGGTTGCATATCTATAAT
Organism: Datura stramonium; assembly: GCA_018107945.1. Classification (NCBI taxonomy): domain Eukaryota; kingdom Viridiplantae; phylum Streptophyta; class Magnoliopsida; order Solanales; family Solanaceae; genus Datura; species Datura stramonium. Next base: position 303,468 of record JACEIK010000663.1, read on the forward strand.
TGTCAAGGCATTATGGGTACAATATTTATCATTTTTGGTTGTGAAAGGTGGATTGGTCATCCTTAGTGTTACATCTATAGATTCTATAAACCGCCTTCTCGGTCAATCATGAATCGAGTGCCAGTTGCGCCCTACCACAGTTCTAGGGCGTGACACTATCTTTGAAATAAATTTGGCACTTTGATGTTGTTCAAACTAGTCATCAAATCTATGGAGGGGGTACATGTTCTTACCTGTGACCTTGTTCAATTTTCGATAATCAATGCACATCCGAAGAGAACCATCCTTCTTTCCAACAAAGAATACCGGTGCACCCAGGGATTTGCTAGTTCTGATGAAAATCTTGTCTAAGAGATCCTTCAACTGCTACTTCAACTCCTTTAGCTCAACTGGCGCCATTCTTTAAGGAGGAACAAATATAGGTTGTGTATTGGGAAGAAGGTCGATGCCAAAATCAATCTCCCACTCAGGAGGAATTCCAGGCAGATCATCAGCAAACACTTCTGGATAGCTGCACACTAAAGGAACTGACTGGATAGTTGGGATTTCGGATGTAGCATCCTTAACTAGATGGTACACGAAACCTCTAGAGATCATCCTTCTGGCCTTAAGGTAGGAAAAGAAGCGACCTACAAGAACAACTGAACTACCCTTTCACTCTAGGACTGGCTCACCTGGAAATCGAAACTCTACTTTACGTGCTCTACAATTCACTGAGGCATAACATGCATGTAACTAATCCATGCCAAATATAACATAAAAATCTTTCATGGCTAGCTCTACTAAATCTGCTGAGGTGACTCTCTAAAGGACTGTGATAGGGAAATTTCTATATACTCATCGAGCTATAATTGAATCGCCGACTAGAGTAGAGACTGAGAAAGGTTATACTAGGATTTTGGGAATGACTCTGAAACTACAAGCAACATAGGGAATCACAAAAGATAATGTAGCCCCTAGGTCTAACAATGCATATACGTCAAAGTGGAATGCTTGTAACATACTAGTGACCACATCTGGTGAAGTCTCCTGCTCCTGACGAGATGCGAGGGAATAAAACCTGTTCTGGCGCTGATCACCACCTGCATTGGTGGACGAACCCTATTGAGCAGGGCATGCTTGTGCTACTTTCTACTGGTAGCCTGAGTACGACTTCCATCATCACCCTACTGGGCCAACGGACACTCCTGAAGCCTATACCTAGATCTACCACACCTAAAGAAGATATCTGATCTAATCAAGCACTCCCCTATGTGATTCTTGCCACACTTTTCGCAGACCGAAAAGGTAAGCTCTACCTACAAGCTCCTATTACCCCCCATGCCTGATGCTCTGCTCCTTTTGACACCCAGTGATCTAATGGCGCTGGAGCTAATGACCTTTCATTGGACTACTACAGATGTCTGCCTCCTAACCTCTACTGGGACAATCCAAAACTATCTATCCTGGCTCTCTTGCCCTCCCTCTCCCTCAAATGAACTTCCTCAATCTTCTGGGCTTACAATACCAATCAAGAGAAGTTGATGTCCTGATAAAGAATAGCCATCCTACAATCCTTGACCAGGTAGTTCCCTAATTCATGCACAAACCTGCTCACCCGAGCTCTCTGATCAGCCATCAGCTCTAGTGAATATTTGGACAAATGGGTGAACTCCAAAGAATACTCCTAGACTATCATATTATTCTACCTCAGGTTTACAAGCTCATCTGCCTTTATCTCTCTATCTCACGGGGAAAGAACTGATCTAGGAATGCAGTGAGGAATTCATCCCAACCTATGGAATCTGCTCCAACTTCTCTATTATCCTTCTACTATCTGAACAAAATGTGTGCAACCCCTTTAAACTAATAAGAGGCTAGGAGTGCGCACTCCTCCCCTGACACCGCCATGATCTAGGTGATCTTCTAGATCTCATCAATAAACTCATGTAGGTCCTCGTCCACCTTTGACTCGAGGAACTCCGGAGGGTTCATCCTAAGAAAGTCCCTAACTCTTGCTGATGCCGCATTCCCATTCTCGGGAACATGCGCTACTGCCTGCTGGTTGACCTGGGCGGTCAATGCTTGTGCAACATCTGGATGGCTACCCTAAAATCTATGTGGGCAATCTGCTTGGGAATATGATCTTCAGGGGCTGGTGGGGCCTGCTGGTGCCCATCCCCATTGCCATTCTCATGGCCATTTCCATTTCCGTTTCTCCATCCATTGACTTTTGAGGAGGCATGATTCTGCAAATGCGTATAGCACAAATTAGATAGAGAGACATTTCATCACACAACATAGATTATAAAAGAATGAAAGTTTCCTAAAACGTTCCGTAGCTTAATCGTCATAGGTGTGGTGCGCTTCACACCGATGAGAAAGACTCTACTTAATGAGGCTTTCAGACACCCTAGGACATTTTTAAACCTAATTCTCTGATATCAAATGTGTCACGACCCGAACGTATGCCCAGATAGAGACACAGGGCAAGGAACCCCGAGAAACTACAAGTCGACTCATGGCATGAACTTAGCGGCTAAGAGCATACAACAAGTGGAAACTAATAAAATAAAACATGCTTAAGTGGAAGTTTGCATACATATCAATCTAAAACTAACTCAACACTAACAAGCTAATTTTTCTACATATTGTCTAAATAGCCTATAACATAACTTATGAGCTTATGGGACAGCACCCCCAACTAGCTCGAAAAAAGTCGGTAACTAAATTAACATAACAATGATCAAACTGAATGTCCTCGAATGATGAGGATTCACCACCACTGGCTAAACAAGACTGAGGGAAAAACAGTACTAATGGTATGGCTAAGACTAATTCCTCCAACCTGTATCATGAAACGATACAGTATAGAGTATGTGGTACATGAAATGTACTGAGTATGCAAGGTAAGTAAAAACAGACATTTAAAATACATAAGAATTCATAAGAGTCGGACAGTATGAACATGAAGTGAATATCATAATATAAACATGAGGGCTCAAGGTTTTCATACCATTCATATTCTAGTCATAATCATAATCACAAGAGAAACCTTATAAAAACATAACTTGAGCCAAAGTAACATAAAGATGATAATGCATAAATCATGAGGAACAGCAGGAGAACTCGTCTTAACCGACACCATCATGATAGAGCTTACATGATGCCCCAACTTTTCACTCAAGTGGGAAGAGCCATCCCAGGCTTGCCAGGCAAGGGACGTGCACGATGTGATATCACAGGGGATCCAAAAATAAATGTATATACCTACAGTGGCACATAGTTTTAAGGCCATGGGGTTTACCTGAATGCCGGATCTACTCGGTGCTAGACACTGCTCCCAAAAACATGCACATTTGGCTCATATCGCAATTGTGAAATCATTCATTAATTTCATAAATCATGAAGAACATGCATAATTATAGAAAATTCATATACTTTCCATTCATAAATCCATGAAGAGTACTTGAAGGAAAATCATATCATAAATCAAAATTTCATAATTTAGGGTTAGGAAGATCAAAATCATAATGAATCATAACTTGACTTTTGATGAAACTTTGCATAATTGTGTATAGATTGATTTGGATTTGAAATCATAAAAATTAAAATACATTTAAATATTAAATATGCCCATAGATCTTTAAACAACATTTAGAACATAAAGGAAATTGATGCTTAATTAAATCAAAAAGAATTCTATAAATTTGGGTTTAAAACCCCATAAAATCATAAAAATTACTTTAATACTTGACATCATAAACATAGAGGGGAATTGGGGCATGAGCGTGACGTGGAACTCTTATTCACAACCTTACATACCTGGGTAATCTGATCTTACATTTCCTTTAAAAGTCCAAAGGATTTGGAGAAGAAATTGGGGAGTTATAGGCTTGATATAACCTTGGAAATTCTCTAGTTTGCATGCATGGGGAGGGAATAGGTTAGAATAGGTTAAGCACCCTTAAAACCCTCAAAACTGACTTAAAAAGAAATAGTTTAGGACTTAGGAGCTTAGGAATTACGAAAATTCCATTAATGAAAAATCTAGAAAATAGGCACTGCTAGTGACTACGCGTCATACCACGAGTCGTACCTCATTCTCAAGACTCGTGGTTTTCATCCGTTACTTCCTTCAAAAATTTCCTCAGTTCTCAAACCTTCAAATGAAAAGTCGGCAGGACGAGTCATTACTCGACACAAGGACCCATTGTGTCTTCTCATCATCACCACTAACTCCACAAGTAAAACTTCACAAACTTCAACCACGAATCAACCAACGAATCATACCTCCAAACCATGGGTCGTTGGATCCACCTATTGCCTCTACGCCAACTTTCACTGAACATCTTTAGCTTAAAACTGATGGAGTGACTGACCCCGGACCGAAACACATGACTGAACTGAATTAATGAATCACACATACATGCATTGACATGATAGAAGCTGGAACACATGAACTGTACCTGAAACTAAATAGAGTACTAAGGAGGAAACTGGTATCTCAAACTGGAACTGAACCCAAAGGGAATAGATGTGGGTATTTCGCCATCATATCTGCTTCAACTTCCCACGTAGCTCCCTCAACATGCCGATTTCTCCATAAAACCTTTACCGAAGCTTCTTGTTTTTTTCTTAGCTTCCGAACCGAATAATCAAGAATCTCAACCAGAACCTCTTCGTAGCTAAGGCTATCCTTCACAACTACGCTCTCCATCGGAACAATCAACGTTGAATCACCCAGGCACTTATTTAAAAGAGACACATGGCAATCTGGATGTGCTAAAGCCAATTCAAAGGGCAACTCCAACTCGTATGCCGCCATGCCAACACGTCTCAAAATCCGGTGCGGGCCAACATGACAGGGACTAAGTTTCCGCTTATTTGCGAACCTCATCACTCTCTTTATAGGAGACACCTTCAAAAACACCCAATCATCAAATTCAAACTCAAGTTCTCTCCTCCTCACATCCGTATAGGACTTTTGGTGACTCTGAGCTGTTCTCAACTTTTCTTTTGTAAGCTGAACTTTCTTCATAGCTCATGAACTGAATATGGTCCTATTAAAGTAACTTCACTGACTTTGAACCAACAATTAGGCGATCTATAACTCTGCCCATAAAGAGCCTCAAATGGAGCCATCTGAATGTTAGAATGGTACCTATTGTTATATGCAAATTCGATGAGGTCAATGATCATCCCAACTACCCTTGAAATCAATCACACAGGCTCTTAACATATCCTTAGGAGTTTGAATGGTCCGTCTAACCTGACCATCTGTTTGTGGGTGAAAAGTTGTACTAAGCTTGACTTGAGTACCAAGTCCCTTCTGAAATAATCTCCAAAACTGGAAGGTAAACTAAGTATATCTATTTGATATGATGGACAAGGGAAGTCCATGAAACCAAACAAGCTCTCAAATATATAATTTAGCATAATCCTCTACTGAGTTAGTAGTCTTGACCGAAAGAAAATAAGCTACTTTAGTCAACCTTTCTATAACAACCCAAACAGAATCATATTGTCGATGAGTATGAGGCAACCCCGTAATGAAGTCCATATTTATTTTCTCCGACTTTTAAGTATGGATACCAATTTCTTGAAACACACCTCCAGGTCTTTGATGCTCCACTTTCACCTGTTGACAATTCAGACACTTTTCCACATACTCTGCTATGTCTATCTTCATTCCATTCCACCAACAAACTTTCTATAGGTCACCTAACATCTTGGTGGAACCTGGTTGTATAAAATATCTAGATCCATGAGCCCGGTGCAACATCCGCTCCCTCTATTCATCAACACTCGAAACACACAAATGACCCTAATATAGTAGTACACCATCTCCCCATGGGAGAAAACCTCAACTCTCTAATTCTGATCCGTTTCCTTTAGCTTTACCAAAATAGGATCCTCGTCCTTCCTAGCCTTGACTTCCATCACCAAAGAAGATTCTGATATATTCTGAACAATGACACCACTATTTGCTGAGTCAATAAGACGAACTCCTAGTCATAAAAGATGATGCACATGCTTCACTAACTCTTTTCTCTCGTTATCTACATAGGACACACTCTCCATAGAATGCCTACTAAGAGCGTCTGCCACTACATTAGCCTTGCCCAAATGATTAAGAACATTCATATTGTAATCCTTAAGAAGCTCCGAATCAACTACTTTGACATAGATTTAGATCCTTCTGGGTAAACACGTACTCTAGGCTTTTGTGGTCCAAAATCAAATCAACATGGACACCGTAAAGATAGTGTCTCCATCTTCAAGGAAAATACTATCACTACAAACTCAAGGTCGTGAGTTGGATAGTTATTTTTTATGGACTTCCAGTTTCCTAGAAGAATAGGCTATAACCTTCCCATGTTGCATTAATACACACCAAGGTCGATCCTTGAGGCGTTACAATATACAAACAACTCATTAGTACCCTCAAGTAGAGTCAAAACTGATGTTGGGGTGAGTCGAGTCTTCAACTCTTGGAACTTCTTCTCACAAGCCTCCAACCATCGAAACTTTACTTTCTTCTGGGTCAACATAGTCGATGGTGCAGCGATAGACAAAAATCCTTCCACAAACAACCTGTAGTAATATGCTAAGCCCAAGAAACTCCTAATATCCGAAGGACTCACGGGTTTAGGACAATACTTCATAGATTCTATTTATTAGAGTCCACCTTTACACCCCCACTTGACACCACATGACCCAAAAATTATATCGAGTTTAACCAAAACTCGCACTTGCTGAATTTAGCATACAGCTGGTGATCCTTCAGAGTCTATAGAAGCACCCTTAAATAAGCAGCATGCTCCTCCTCACTTTGATAGTATACGAGAATGTCATCTATGAACACAATCACAAACATGTCCAAATACGGCTTGAACACCCTGTTTATCAAATCCATAAAAGTTGTAGGAGCATTCGTTTGTCCAAAAGACATAACTACAAACTCATAGTGACCATACCGAGTTCGAAAGACTGTCTTCGGGATGTCACTCTCTCTGACCCTGAGCTAATGGTATCCGGATCTAAGGTCTATCTTTGAAAAATATTTGTCACTCTGATGCTAGTTAAACAAGTCATCAAATCTAGGGAGGGGATACTGTTCTTACCTGTGACCTTGTTAAACTATCGATAATCAATTAACATCCAAAGAGAAAGATCCTTCTTCCAAACAAAGAGTACCTATGCACCCTATGGGATTAGCAAGGTCTGATGAAACCCTAGTCTAAGATATCCTTCAACTGCTCCTTCAAATCCTTTAGCTCAACTGGAGCCATTCTTTAGGGAGGAACAGATATACGCTGTGTATCGAGAAGAAGGTCAATGCCAAAATCAATCTCCTAATAAGGAAGAATTCTCGGCAGATCATCAACAAATACTTTTGGATAGCCGCACACTACAAGAACTGACTGGATAGTTAGGGTTTCGGAAATATCATACTTAACTAGATGGTACATGCAAATTTTAGAGATCATCCTTCTAGACTTAAGGTAGGAAATGAAGTGACCTACAAGAACAACTGAACTACCCGTCCACTCTAGGACTGTCTCACCTGGAAATCGAAACTCTACTACACGTGTTCTATAATTCACTGAGGAATAAAAAGAATGTAACTAATCCATGCCAAATATAACATAAAAATATTTCATGGATAGCTCTACTAAATTTGCCGAGGTAACTTTCTGAAGAACTGTGACAGGGTAATTTTTGTATACTCGTCGAGCTATAATTGAATCACCGACTGGAGTAGAGACTGAGAAGGGTTCTAACAGGATTTTGGGAATGAATTTGAAACTACAAGAAATATAGGGTGTCACAAAATATAAAGTAGCCCCTCGGTCTAACAATGCATATACATCAAAGTGGAATATTCATAACATAGTAGTGATCATATCTGGTGAAGTCTCCTACTCCTGATGAGATGCGAGGGCATAAAACCTGTTGTGGCACTGAGCACTGATGAGCCCGCAAGTGTACGGGTTGTACAAGTAATATAGTGGCCCTTTTTAAGAACCGGAATGTCGAACCTACAGGGACTGGACTACAGGGTA
>JACEIK010000663.1:324739-335870 GCA_018107945.1 Datura stramonium
TTAGAGGAATGGGTCCAGTCCCTGTGGGTTCGACATTCCGGTTCTTAAAAAGGGCCACTATATTACTTGTACAACCCGTACACTTGCGGGCTCATCAATAACATCAAACCCTAGTACCACAGAGACAAACAACGACTTAAACTCATGACACGTTATATCACCCAATTGGTCATCCCTGGACTCATTACCGCTAAGCCTCCTGCTGCTGAGTCTGACTATGAGTGGTTTCTACATGTCATTATTCCTTCCCACGACTCCTACTATGAGTCATTTTGAGTTATAAATCTCATATTTTTCTTCTTTTCTCATTTTATATTTCCGAGTCTAGTCTTAGGAATTTTTGGGTATTACACTCACGGGGACTACTCCAACTCCCTGACTATCTTTGCACTAACAAAACCATATATGAGTGACCCCCTTTAGCTTGTAGGAGGTTAAGTTTGCGCTCTCTGTTTCCGTCACCCCTATAATCTGGGTGATCATCTGGATCTCCTCTAAGAAATCATACCGGTCTTCGTCAACCTTTAACCCCAAGAATTCGGATAGGTTCATCCTGACGAAGTATCTTATTATAGCCTCCACTACATTCCCATTCTAGGGAACTTGAGCCACTTCCTATTGATTAACCTTAGCGGTCATTGCTTGCGCCAAAATGTGAAAGGGTGTCCTAAAGTTTGCATGATTAACATGCTCATTAATCGGGTTTGCTGGGGCAGGTGGGGCTTGTTGATCCCATTACCATTTCTCCTTCAATTTTCTCATCTGGGAGGTATAATCTACAAGTGCGTAAAGCACGAGTTAAGAGAGGAAATTATTACACTCTCAAACTCTACGCATGATAGGAATCATGAAGAAAGGGGAACTTTCTTAAAAAGTCTCATACACTCTTCTTCATAAGTGTGGCGCGCTTCATACCCATGAAAAAGACTCTACTTAACACGGCTTTCAGACACCCTAGGACACTCTAAACCTTTGCTCTAATACCAAGTCTATCACAACCCAAGTTCTTACCCTAGCCGTAACACAGGACCAACGACCACAAATGGCCCCAAGTTGTCTCATGGCATAATCATAACATGATACTAATAGAATAATAGCCAACAGAATTATATATGAGCGAAAGCTAACTGAAAGAGTCTAATCAATACCATAAGAACATATTCTATTAAAGAAAATGAATCAAAAGCTGAATCTGTCCATACATGCCTGAAAGCCTCTACTAAACTGATGAGCTTCCAGGATAAGTTCCCATCTAACTCTTAAAGTCTGAAAATGAAATAAAACTTAAATAGGATAATCATAAATCTTTTCCTCGGTAGATGAGGACTCACCACTGACAGCCAAGGTGGGAATGGAGAGTGTCTAATCATGAGGCTCAGTCTTGAAACCTTGATCTATATCATAAAATGATACCGCACATAAAGTATGCGGTTTGTACTTGGACTGTGCTGATTATATGGGAAACGCAAAAGAATGGAAACATGCAAGTATACTGAAAGAAAGTAACTGAATACATAACTGAACTTTTAATAGAGCTAAAATGCAATGACCCTATCTAAGATGTATAAATACCAGTATGATACGCTTATTTGAAAACATTTAGTTAAAATACAAGTAAAGTTAATGCATATGGGTCATGTACTTGCACTACGAGCTGAGGCTATAACTGAAACAGTAAATAATGTTGAAATGACTTCTGAAGAATTAACTGAACTACATTATAACTTAGTTGAGCTGAAGTCTGTAACTTAAATCATAAACTATGGGAAAACCTCCTCTACTAATGAGCATCCCTTTATAGACTAAGGGAAACATTCTCTACTATTGAGATTCCCTGACTGAGCTAAGGGAAACATTCTCTTCTATTAAGAATCCTTGACTGGACTAAGGAAAACATTCTCTACTATTGAGAATCCCTCACTAGCGTGACATGTGGTTCTGAGACCTGGGTATGCTAGGACCATAGCTTGATTGGTGTTAGGTGCTACTCTCAACTGAACACAAGGATGCATGTAACTAAAGGATCTAAAGATGATATCCTAAGACTAGTTGGAACTACTTTTTTTAGCAAGGATCCGACCAGGACAATACTAACATGGAAGGCTTAAAACTGATATCATCTATCTAGTCAGGGCTATTTTCTACTTGCAAGAGGCCTGATAGTCTAGGGAATCATAAACATGCTCATCATACAAAATTCATGAAAAACCATAGGTCCAATTCTTAATATAAATCATGGATCTTAAGCTTGATTTGTTATAAGACTTACATAACAGGGCATAATTTCCTAATAGCTTGAAAACATGAATTTAATATCAAATTTTGAGTGTAAAATATGCCCATTAGACTTGAATTATACATTTGAACATGAGGGACATGGACTAATAGACATAAATAATAACTTTTTGTTGACAAAAGAATAAAGATCATTTTTATTCCAAGGTGGGTAGTTTTATTTTCCCCATCGACCTATTTTCCGAATTCAATAAAAAAATTAAAAAAAATTCTATAGAAGAACGTATTTAAAAATAACTTATATAAAAATCTTTAGTGAAAGCTAATAACTCATTAGGTAATTTCATAGAGTTGGGTTAAAACCCTAGAAGTTTTAAAAGCATACTTGAAACTTAGAATTCGTAGATTCTTGAGGGATTTGATAAGGGACATGTATCCATAATCGTAGGAACACAAATTGGATCATGAGGTAACTGATCTAATAAAGGAGCATGAGAGAATTTAACCACATTTTCAAAAAACTCTAGACTTCGAAAATTAGGGCATGAGACGTAAGAATCATGAATAAAACTTTAAAAGGGCATGAGGATGGAAGAAACCCCTCACTCGTAGACCTACATACTTGGGTTGGTGATCCCTTGACTTTCATTGAAGAGTCCATGAAGATTTAAAGAGGTTTGAAAAAGAATCTTAGCTCGTTTCTTGAGAGAAAATCTAACATCAATCTTTATGGAGAGGGTTAGGATTTAGACTAGGTTAATCCCTTTAATCTGACCTTAAGGAAGTCCAAAATGACGTCATTTAGGAGTTAGAAGCATAAGAGTTCACTAAAATTTCCCCAAACTATTGAATGAAGACCTGCAACTGCCACTTACTATGACCACCAGTACGGGTTGATGTTAGATTATACGTCCGTTCTGAGGTTCATATAGTGTCTAGTGCCGCTTCACTAATCCACTCATAATTTCTTACTCCGAACTCCAATTGATGCAAGAATGGATGCGTTGGAAAGAAGAATAAAATAGGCTTCTATTTTATATGTTGGATCAGCAAAAAACAATTTGTAAAAAGTGAGCTATGGTCGTTTGAAGTTAACACTTAAAAGAACTTATACGAAAACTCAATCAGTAAGAAGGCTTTAAACTCAACTTTGCGCTAGAGGTTCCATATGACCTTAATTTGCATACAATGCACTTATTACACTTAATAATTTATCTTAACACCTTGTTTTGATAAGTTCATTTGGTTCGGGTCTATCCACATACCTAGAAGTTCTCTAAATTTAGCCTCAAAGTCTGAGGCATTGTAATATCTCCACCCATGACTGAAAAAATGATTTGTACCATCATATTAGGACTCATACCACGAGTCGTACCACTAACCTAGGACTCGTGGTTTCCTCCTATGATGAGTGAGTCCATTTTATTTCCAACTCTCTGAATATTTCCATGGACGCATACCACAACCCGTCATTCCCCGCTACGAGCCTTACCATGACTCATTCAACCAACACTTGGAAATACATAGGTATGCTATGACTCTTGACCATGAGTTGTACCTACACATTATGAATCGAGACATGGACTCGTGATCTAAAGGATCATTCTATGATATTTTCCATGATTCATCCTATGATCCACAGAACTAAGCTACGGCTTGTATGACCGGTCGAACTGAGACAAAGTTGTAGATTTTTCTGCTGAACACAGTCCAAATCCTGATATTAATCTTGGAAACTTTTAGGGTGTTACATTATCTCCCCCTTGGGAAAATTTGTCCTCGAATGTAGAATAAGAATAATGAAAAAGTTGGGGAATAGATCGGTCACCCCAAATACTGAACTTCTGAGCAGAAAACTAGTAGAGTGACTGAGTTGAAAGGCTAGGGAAAGAGCTACAATCCCGATAACCGAATACTAATAGTTGAATGCTAATGGAGTATCTGACTCCGAGCTGAACTACATATCTGAACTGAATCCCTAAGTCATACATTCATGCTGATACATGAGAGGGACTGAGGGACATGAATCTTTCATGGAGCTAGATCTACTGGGAGGATTCATTTCCTCAAATTAGAACTTAGATGGTACGGAATGAGTTACCACTCTCAAACTGCTTCATGGTACTGAACTAGCTATCATGGTATCTAGTCTAACTGCAAGTAAGGGACACATAAGCACGAATCGTTCATGACACATAAAACTAGGTACATACATGAGGTAGCCTGACCTGCTGGGTCAATGAAGCAATTTCTAAAGACTAAGTTCGAGGGTTGAGCATACTAGATGACATGAGTTAGCACACATAGCTTGTTTTTGACATGAAGCTAAGACTTATAAATCGCAGAGTAAGATTGGGATTGCTGTTTGAAGTAGTTATCTAGAATTTTAGAAGTCTTTATATGGGAATGGGTAGAGTGTAGCTTCCACTGAAACGTAAGAGAAATCATTTGAACCTAAAGGGATTGGAATCCCATGCAATTAGTGTTGGGACTCCCCTACTAGAACACTCAAGATTCGACTTGTCTCGTCGACTTATCATCTCCCCCTTTTCTTAAAGCCATCATTCTAAGGATCCCGGATCTTTCATAAGGTTGGGCTAAACCTCTAACTCTGAACTCCTCTTTCACTTCTAAAATTCACTAATATCTTCATACTCATAGCTATTTCATACCATGTATCGATAATCTCCTCTTAATATACATCAAAGGACTTTCTATTCCATATTAGGGTTATGGAGTGTAAAAACATGCAAAGAGTAACATTATTAGCTAATAACATACCTATCACTACTTCTGGCAATATTCCCTGATCCTGATGTGCTAACAAGGCATATGCACAGTTTTGCCGTTGTTCGCAACCTGTACTAGAAGATGTGCCTTGCTGAAATGGGCGGGCTGTTGGAGCTGTTGAAGAGGCGGTTGGGGCCCTACTCTCACCCTGCTTGGCTGCTAGGAAATCTCGAACCTTATGACTTGACTTTCCACACCAAATGCAAGCACCTAACCAAACATTCACTTTCCCAAATGGTTTTTCCCGCAACTCTTACAAGATGGATATGTAATTTCCCTAAAGCTAGGTCTGTATAGTACAGTAGCTATCAAAAGTGTTGTGGTTGATGACCTATGCTGATTGTGTGAGCGGTATCCACCACTCATCCTCTGATGGGAGAACCCTGAATCTCCTATCATAGCTCTATTGGCCTCACTCGCATTTTCTTTCACCTGTTCCACCTCTTTTTGTTGGGCATATATTACCAATCATGAGAAGTATATGTCCTTGTGCAACATGGAGGTCCTGCACTGCTTGACCATGCCACTCTATTAACGAACCTGCTTACATGAGCCCTCTAGTCAGCTACCACCTCCGATGCGTAATTGGACAATAGGGTAAACTCCAACGCGTACTCCTGGACAGTCATGTTGTTTTGCCTCATGTTGACAAACTCTACCACCTTTGCCTCCCTCAACTCCCTAGGGAAAAACCTATCCAAGAACTCATCCCAATTTATGGGGACTCGTCACAACCTGAAGGTACACCCGAATCATAGACACGGGACAAGGGACCCCGAGAGACCCCAATTCAACCCATGACACACGCATACAGATATTGTCATTTAAATAAGCAAAATACTAAACATAAAACATAACAAAAACGCAATCATAGCATAACATCAGGAAAATACTTTACGTACACATAGCTGAGTACTACATACATATGATGGGTTGATAGGACAACATCCCCAACTAACCCGACCAATACTGAAACACAAGATAACATAAAAGTCTGTAAAAATGCCCTCGGAACATGAGGACTCAACAATAATCTGAGAGCGAGAGCGGAGATGGACTAAGGATGAGGGTGAGCTTGAGATCCGGACCCTGTATCATGAACTGATACAACATGGCAAGTATGTGGTCAGTACGTGGAATGTACCGAGTATGCAACATAAGTAAAACAGAAATTTAAAGTAAAGTAAAACTCGTAAGTAAACATAGGAGAAGGACATCATACATATATCATAAACTCCGTAAGAAATATAAGGCTCAAGGCTTTCAGGTCATTCATAAATCATTCATTATCATAATCATAAGTAAACTTTATCAAAACATAACTTGAGCAATTAAACATAAACGCAATAGTGCATGAAACATGCGGAACAATGGGAGGACTCATCATAGCCGACACCATCATGGTAAAGCCTTTCTTGATGCCCCAACTATCTTGCTCAAGTGGGCAGAGCCAACCCTGGCTTTCCAGGCGAAGGTCGTGCATTAGGCGTGATATCACATTTTACGGGATCATTATCAATGCAATATATCAATAGAAATCCACGGTGGCACGTGGTTATGAGACACCGACGTAGTCCTTTGACCTTCGGGCTACTCGATGCTAGACACGGCTCCCAAAAATATGCATATAGGCTCACACATAAATCAATGACGTCATGCATTAAGATTTATTGGCTAAAATATAACACTTATCATCATTGATACCCTTTAAAACATGCTTAACCAAGAATCAAACGGCCTTTTCATCGGCCGACATCATAACTTAATAAATCTTGTAATTCGTTTCATAAACCGTAAATCATTATTCAACATGTGGGCATCGCCCAATACTTCAACATACACAATTCTTTCCAAATATGCTCATAAACATGGGTAACTTTAATTCGTGTTTTTCCATCATAAATAAATCTCAAAATATTGAATATTCATCATAAATCATAACTTTCATGAATCTTCATCAATGGGCATTTTGGATTTAAAAATCTTGAAACATCATTTTAAAGAAAATAATATAAAACTTGCCCATCATTCATAATTCAATAATAAAACTCAATTAAACCATACCATAAAGAGAAACCACATTTTCATATATTTGGGTAAAATCCAATAGAACTTGAATAGGAGAATTCATGATTTAAAACGAAATTTGGGCATGGGTGTGAAAGGATTCACCCATTCTAAACCCTGCATACCTGGGAACACCTGGTTCTTAATTTCCCCTTGAAAGCCCAAGATGGAATTTGGAGAATTTTGAGGAAGAACACTTGAATCGACTTCTACTCCCCTCTCTAAATCTTGCATGCACAAATGAGGCTTAACATGGAATAATTCCTTTTAAAAGACCATATTCCGACTTTAAAACGATATAGCTTAGGCCTTAGGGGTTTAGGAAATTACCAGAAGACCCTTACTAATTCGCAGAAAATAACTGTCAGGTGACCCTAACGGGCGACCTTACGACTCGTCGTGTCGCCCGTCAAGTACACTGCCTCATCCTCAATTAAAATTCCATAGGCTTGCTCATGACCCACCTCACAAGTCCTTGGGACTGACCACGATTCGTGGGGTCCCATCCGTTAGGTGCACTGGTCAGACCTCCTACTTAATCCTAAACCTCATCCCACGGTAGACCTGACGACTCGTGATAGCTGACCACGAGTTGTTCCCATGCCCATGGGGACCTCAACTACTCAGCCTATTCCAGCCTTCCCATGCGCCACCTGACGACTAGTGGGGTCTCCTCACGAGTCGTCTAACGACTCGTCCTACACTGTTGCAATATTTTTTTCCAAATTTTCCCTGTTTGACTCCTAGGTCTGATCCTTGGGTCTCCGAGGTATACAATATCTCCCCCTTGGGAACATTCAACCTCGAAATGTTAGAAACATGCCGAAAACTCAGAAACAAGCTATCACCATATATAAATACTGATCATTTAAGCTGAAAACTGACAGAATGACTACCTCCGAAAAGAACTACATAACTGAACTAAATTCAGACATCACATACATATGGCATATCATAAAACAAAATTTTTACGCATGAACTAAACATGAAAAATTGATTAGAGGTTTAGGGCAAAACTAATACCTCAAGCGAACACTGAGTGGAAGAGAATAGGTGTGGGTATCTAGCCATTATATCTGCTTTGGCTTCCCATGTAGCTCCTTCAACATGCTGATTTCTCCATAAAACTTTAACTGAAGCTACTTTTTCGTTCCTCAGCCTCCGAACCTAACGATCCAAGATCTCCACCGGGATTTCTTCATAGCTGAGGCTATCCTTTACACCAACGCTGTCCACCGGGACTACTAAAGCTGGATCACCCAAGCACTTTTTCAAAAGTGACACATGAAACATAGGATGAACTGAAGATAACTCCGAGGGCAAGTCCAACTCATACGCTACCTTACCAAGTCTCCTCACCACCCGGTAGGGACCAACATAGCTGGGACTGAGTTTCCCTTTCTTTTCGAACCGCATGACTCCCTTCATGGGAGATACCTTTAGAAATATCCAATTGTCGACATCAAACTCCAAATCCCTTCTCCTCACATCAGCATACGATTTCTGACGACTCTGAGTGGTTTTTAACCGGTCCCTTATCAACTGGACCTTTACCATGGCCTCGTGAACCGAGTTTGGTCCTATCATGGCTGCCTCACCAACCTCAAACCATCCGATGGGAGATCTACACCTTCTCCTATAAAGAGCCTCAAACGGTGCCATTTGGATACTGGAGTGATAGCTTTTATTATAAGAAAACTCGATTAGGGGAAAATGATCATCCCAACTACCTTTAAAATCCATGACACATGCCCTCAACATGTCCTCAAGAGTCTTGATTGTCCATTCCGCTTGGCCATCCGTTTGCGGATGGAATGCAGTGTTGAGCTTAACCTGAGTCCCAAGCCCCTTTTGGAAAGACCACCAAAATTCAAAGGCAAACTGAGTACCTCAGTATGAAATAATAGACAAGGGCACTCCATGAAGTCGAACCAACTCCCGGATATACAACTTTGCATAATCATCCGCTAAATCCATGGTCTTGACCGGTAGGAAGTGTGCAGCCTTAGTTAAACTGTCTACCACCACCCAAATGGAGTCATAGTGTTGGCGAGTACGAGGTAGGCCTGTAACGAAATCAATATTTATCTCCTCCCACTTCCAAGTGGGAATACGAATATCCTGAAGTACACCTCCTAGCCTTTGATGCTTGACCTTCACTTGCTGACAGTTTGGACATTTTGCTACGAACTCTGCAATATCCCTCTTCATATGATCCCACCAATAGATTTCCCGCAAATCCCGATACATCTTTGTAGATCCCGGATGGATCGGATATTTGGTACCATGTGCCTAATGCAACATATGAACCCTCAAATTATTATTGTCCAGAACACATAGTCGACCCTGCTATCGTAGCACACCGTCTCCCCCTTGAGAGATAACCTCCACCTCTTGACTCCGCACTACCTCTTTCAACTTCCTCAAATTCGGATCCTCATCTTGCTTAGATTTGACATCAACCACCAAGGACAATTCTGACCCATTCTTCACAATAACGCCGCCATCAGTCGAGTCGATCAATCTAACTCCCAATCTTGTAAGTTGGTGGACATCCTTCACCAACTCCTTCTTTCAGTCATCCACATAGGACACACTCTCCATAGAGAGCCTACTAAGTGCATCCGCAACCACATTAGCCTTGCCATGGTGGTAGAGGACACTCATGTCGTAGTCCTTCAGTAACTCCAACGACCTCCGTTGCTGAAGGTTTAGATCTTTTTATGTGAACACATATTGCAAGCTCTTGTGATCCGTCAATACATCCACGTGGACCCCATACAAGTAATGTTGCCATATCTTTAATGCAAACACCACCGCCACCAACTCAAGATCATGGGTTGGGTAATTCTTTTCATGAACTTTCAGTTGTCTCGAGGCATATGTTATTACCTTACCATGATGCATCAACACACATCCTAGTCTGACTCTCGAAGCATCAAAATATAAAAAAAAGCCATCTGTACCCTTAAGTAAAGTCAACACTGGTGTTCAAGTGAGTCGGGTCTTCAACTCTTGAAAGCTTTTCTCACAAACAACCGACCACTGGAACTTCAAATTTTTCTGAGTCAACTTAGTCAAAGGTGCTGCAATAGATGAGAAACTCTCAACAAACCTCCGATAGTAGCCATCTAAACCCAAGAAACTTTGAATTATTGAAGGATTTACCGGTCTGGGCTAATTCTTCACCGCCTCAATCTTCTGGGAATCTACCCTTATGCCTTCGTTTGATACCACATGACCCAAAAACGCCTCCAACACTAGCCAAAATTCACACTTACTGAACATTGCATATAGCTGACGATCCTTGAGGGTCTGAAGTGCTACTCTCAGGTGAGAAGCATGCTCCTCCTCACTCCATGAGTATATTAATATGTCATTAATGAAAACAATCATGAACATGTCCAAATATTCCTTGAACACGTTGTTCATTAGATCCATTAAAGCAGCAGGGGCATTTCATAATCCGAAAGACATAAAACAAATTCGGAGTGACCATACCGAGTCTTGAAAGCGGTCTTTGGGATGTCACTCTCCCAAACCCTAAGTTGGTGATACCCAGACCTGAGATCAATCTTAGAGAAGCACTTGGCACTCTGAAGCTGGTCAAACAAATAATCGATCTTGGGTAAGGGGCGCCTGTTCTTGACAATAACCTTGTTCAACTGCCGATAGCCAATACAAATGAGAAGGGAACCATTCTTCTTTCGAACAAATAGAACTGGTGCACCCTATGGAGACTGGCTCGGCCTAATAAAGCCCTTATCCAACATACCCTTTAACTGATCGTTCAATTCCTTTAGCTCGGTGGAAGCCATCCTGTAGGGAGGAATAGAGATAGGTTGTGTATCGGGTAATAGATCAATACTGAAAGCAATTTCCCTCTACGAAGAAACACCGGGCAATTCATTAGGAAAAACATTCGGATACTCATACACCACTGAAACCAATTGAGTAGTCGGGGTGTCGGACTCCACATCCTTAACCCTAATTAGATGATACATGCAGCCCTTAGAAATCATCTTCCTGGCCTTAAGAT
>JACEIK010000664.1:174653-190364 GCA_018107945.1 Datura stramonium
TTCACCCCGTATTCCTATTCCTGTGGGTTCGACAATCCGGTTCTTCAAAAGAGCCACTTTATTACTTGTACGACCCGTACACTTGCGGGCTCATCACTGAGCACCCAAGTAAAATATCAGCACTACATCTCATCCACCGACAGATGGACAGGCTAAACACACAATCTAGACACTTGAAGATATGTTGCGTGCCTATATCCTAGACTTTGGAGAAAGTTCATATGTTCATATTCCTTTGATAGAATTTGCCTATAATAATAGTTATCAGGCAAGAATTAAGATGGCTCTATATGAAGCTTTGTATGGGCAAAAGTGTAGATTTCCATGCGGCTGGTCGGAACTTAGCGAGAAAGAACTATTGGGCCCAGATCTAGTACAGCAGGCTGTGGACAACATAATACTTATCATAGATAGGCTTCAAATAGCCTAATGTAGACAGAAATCTTATGTTGACATACGCCGTCTAACATTAGAATTTGTTGTTGATGATTGGGTCTTCCGGAAGGTGTCACCTATGAAAGGCGTCATGTGATTTGGCCAAAAGGGCAAGCTGAGCCCTAGATATGTTGGAACTTATAGAGTTATACACAGGATAGGTAAAGTAGCCTATGAGATGGAGTTACCGCCAGAGTTAGCAGCAGTCCATCCAGTATTTCACGTATCTAGGTTGCGAAACTGTATAGGAGAGTCGACCCATATTATTCCTACTAATGATTTCCAAATTTCCGAGGAGATGATCTATACAGAGGACCCAGTTGCCATCCTTGCTCGGTAAGTTTGGAAGCTTAGAACTAAGGAAGTTGCCTCAGTCAAGGTATTGTGGCAAAGTAATAATATCGAGGATGTAACTTGGGAATTGGGGAGGAAACGAAGAATAAATATCCTCACCTATTCATGATGTCAACTTGATACTAAGGTATGTTTTTTATGCCTAATTTACTAAGTATCTATTTTGAAGAATATTAAGTGAAATTAATGTCCATTCGAAGATGAATATTCCTAATGGGGGGAGAATGTTACATCCCGAAAATTTTTTGGTGATTATTTAATGTTTATATGCTATGTTAAGGGAAGAAAGGGATGTATATTTGTCGTAGATGACAAGGAAAATGTGTTCGAGCGGAAAAGAAAAGAGTATGTGAAGTTCATAAGTAAGAGTCAATTTTAAACGACCATATCTCCCAATATAAAATGAATTAGAATCCGTACGACCTATCGAATTAAATGTCCTTGAGTCTAGTTCTTAAAACATCAAACCTCTCATCAATCATAGTTCAGAGAAAGAAGTTATGTTGATTTTACCAAAGCACCCCGGACAGTAACGTGGGCGTCCCTTATCGCCCCCACCGCCCTAACTATTTAAAAATTAGATTTTTGGTTGTGAAAAATATTTTCATCCTAATCAAAATCGACCAGCTTGCTTAGGGACTTATCTCTCTCTCTTTTCCAGTAGTTAGAGCAGGAAAAATTAAAGAGGAAATGTCAAGCTAAGCTCAAGAAAATCACAAGACAAGTAAGAGTTAGTTTCCAAAGGTGCAAGGTGAGCTAAGTCTATTTCTGGAGCTTATTTTGGTAATGATCTGGAGACAAGTTGCTGACTTTTAAAGGTTGGTTATGCTGCATATATATTCATCTTGTAATAAGGATTGAAGCTAAGGAGGAAGGTTGTAACAACTCGACACTTTCCTAGACCAAACTCAAAATTTGCATGAAAAATCAAAAAGAACCAAAAAATTTTTGTCTCAAAATGATCGAGACAAGGAGTTGTTGTCAGAAGTAACAACCCATTGTCTGAGTCGTTGTCGGCTTGCTAGTTGCCTTTTGGGAACCAACGAGACATGGAATGACCCGCTATGAGGAGTAATGAGTCGTCCTATCACTTATTGTATCCCCAACTTAGAAATCTATTAGACCCTTCACATGGACCCACGAATCAGAAGATGAGTCATCGTCTGATGTAACGAGTCGTGATGTGACTCATTAGTTGGAGCCCAAGGTATTGATGAAAATATCTTCTAGTGAGAACGAGCGACAACAGCGACCTATTATATCACACGACAAAGCATTGTTTCCACCCGTGGTGACAAGCTGAGATATCCTTCAGAATTCCAGTAGCAAGGAGGAAAGGTAAAATTTACTCGTTGGTTCGGCCAAAGAGTCATGATGTCATCCATTAGAAGGGGTCTAGTGTTTTTTGTTCCTTGCAACTTTAGTGGCTACTGAAGGACCAATGACCCATTGGTTCATCCAACGATTCGTCATCCCCTCCCATTGATAATTTATAATGATCCCAAATTTAAGGTCTAGGACCAACTACTAGTCCCAACGAGTCGTGGCGTCAAACAATGACTCATTGTGTGACCTGTGATCCCCGTCGGGTAGTTTTTAGACTTTTATCTCAGGGGAATTTTTGTAACTTTCAACTATTTTAATTCCTGAACTAAGTCGTTTTGGGAACGTCTAGGAGGGGATTAAAGTGGTGATCGACTTAATCCCTCACATTCCTTTCAACTTATATTTTTCAGAATGTAGAACTTCCAGACAATCAGCGTAGAGCTAAGCTAGGGCTTCCAGTGTTCATCAAGATTTCTCTAGATTTCTTCTCAAGGATGCTACTCTAGGTATGTGGGAATTCAACAAGGAATTTTCCTTCCCTTGTACCCCAAAACTTTATGTAATTCCTTATAAGTTTTAGCCCTGAATATCAGAAATAGGGTTAGCTTAAGTCAGATTAGGAATATTATTGTGCATTGAAATTCTTGTGAATTCTTACAATGTTTTCAATATTGATCAAGCATGTTGTTACTCTCTTCATGAAATACTGTTTTAGCCCTAATTTTATGAAATGCAGTAAATATAGGTCTTGCAAGTTTGACAAGATACAATTGTTACTTGACTTTGTTATTTCTTGAATTTCCATGTCATTACAATCATGTGAGTTCACGTTCAATTTTCATGCTAGTTCAGTCTCGGTCAAAAATTAGCATTTTTAGTATCTTTCAGTAAGTCCGCTGATCAGTTTTACAATAGTCAGTTCTTGAGAAGTTCAGTTCACTAATGCTCCCTAGTTCTAGTTATCAAATTGTTGTTAGACGGTTACGACGCTTCCAAATAAGCAGCTCCGACCAGTCTCAGAACACCAGCTTTTAGTTATAAGGTCCTATAGACACTTAAATTACTTTTAGATAAGTATTCCTGACTTAGTCTAGGACATCAATTTCAAGCTATCAGTTTAGTATTCAAGTTTGGACTATCCAGTGGGAGTAGGACTTGGCACTGAGCAGGTCAGGGTTCGGCGTACCTAGGTTCCCAGAAATACTTTGCCACCATAGGTTTTAGCCCAAACGGGCCTTAGACTTGTGATCACCTAGCTCAGCCACTATACCCTGGCAAGGTACAGTGGGCTCTCGTTGATTGGGTGCATACATCAGACTCCACGTCTAGCTCACATGGTTTTATGTCGGTTATAAACTCTCCCACTTATTAGTATAGTTCTGTTCAACTCAGTCTCAGTTGAGCTTAGTTTAGTAACTCAGTTTCAGGGCATGTTTATGACTATCAATTAGGGTCTATATTGACCTCATCATAGTTACAACTCATCTTTTTTTCAGTATTCAGTATCAGTTAGTCATTTGATTTTATTCCATGCTTAATGTATATCTCACTTACTCAGCACATTCAAAGCACTGATGCATACTTTCCATGCTATATCATATTATAATACAGGTGCAGGTTCACAGTCTTAGCATCGTTAGTAGTTCCCTTCGGCGATACCGCAGCAGCATTATTTGGTGAATCCTTATCCTCCAAGGATAATGGTTACTTGTTCAAATAGTTGTTTATTCAGTTAGACTATAGAGTTATCCGGGGGCTTGTCCCTGCAACTCATCAGTTAGTACTGGGCTTTTTGACACAGTTGTTCAGTATTCTTTTCAGTTATG
This sequence comes from Datura stramonium, assembly GCA_018107945.1. Taxonomy (NCBI): domain Eukaryota; kingdom Viridiplantae; phylum Streptophyta; class Magnoliopsida; order Solanales; family Solanaceae; genus Datura; species Datura stramonium. Next base: position 178,595 of record JACEIK010000664.1, read on the forward strand.
GTTGTTCTTTTCAAAGCAGTATTTGTTGGATAATTATTATTGCACAGCTTCCGCTTATGTTTGCTTTGTTTACAAATATGATGTTTTACCATGGGTTAACATGAGGTCACATGTGGCACCAAGTATCAGAGCCAAGTTTAGAATATCCTAGGATGTCTGAAAGCCGCATCAAGTAGAGTCCTTTGCATGTGTGTGAAACGTGCCACACTTATGATGGGGAGGTTATAGGACGTTATTAGGAAAACTCCCTTTTGTTTATACTCCTTATCGTGTGTTGAAGTTTAATCCAAAATATTTCCTCCTAACTTATTCTCTATTTGTTTCAGTGATAATATGCCTCCGAAATAAGGAAATTGAATGAGGGCTAGCAATTCCAACCGACTTGGCTCACCCGCTCCAATATCCCCTCAAGACGATCAAGTGTCCTCGACAAAATTTCGAGCGGCGATCCAGTTGTTGACTCAGATAGTGACCAACTAAGTAAACCAACAGGTGGTTCCAGTGAACGTAAATGGGTCTGCAGAAGCTTCTAGGGTTTGGGACTTAACCCGAATAAACCCTCCAAATTTTCATTTATCCAAGGTAGGAGAGGACCCGCAGGAGTTTGTGGGTGAGGTGCAGAAGATCACCCGTATTATGTGTGTTAGATCTGTGGAAAGTGCTGATCTAGCTTCCTACCAGTTGAAAGGGGTAGCTCATATTTGGTACAACTAGTAGAAAGAAGGGGGGAAAGTTGAAGTAGGATCAATAGAGTTGGATGAATTCTCTATGATATTTCTAGATAGGTTCTTTCCTTGGGAATTGATGGAGGCCAAGGTCGCTTATTCATGTATCTAAGGAAAGGTAATAGAATAATGGACGAATATGCGTTGGAGTTCACTCGACTGTTGAGGTATGCTCCAGAGATGGTTGCTGAGCCAAGGGCATGCATGCTTAAATTCGTCAATAGGGTGTCAGAAATGCACTACTCATCAAGGACATTGACCTCTCTAGCTTCATCATTCATTACCAATAGATTGAGGCAGAGAAGTTGAAGGATATAGAGTGGGAGAACAAGGGGGATAGAATAGGTCAGTCGAATTATGGACACTAGAAGTCTGGTGATAGTAGTCACCCACAGCAGCAGCAATAGAGAACTTCAGCACCCACATTAGCCAATTCCCCTTTTTTCTGATCCAACAAGGATCGGAAGGGTGGAGCATTTTGCTCTCAGTCCCATAGATACAGTTCCTGCAATCGTTACCCATCTTGTCCTACGTGTGGCAAGAACCATCCAAGTGAATTTCGCATGGGCAAAAAGGGTTGCTTTGGATGTGGGCAGTTAGGTCACAAGCTGGAGAAGTGTACGTCAGCAGGAAGAGGGAAAATTCCTTCTACCACTTCAGTAGCCCCAGAAGGCCGTCAATCTTAGCAGGGAAATACTTTAAGTATGGATGGAGATCAGCGCCAAAATTGTTTTTAAGATTTTTCCTCTTGTCAGGATTAGGAGAGCTCACCTGACGTGGTCACGGGTATGTTACATCTTTTCCATCTAAATGTATATGCCCTACTAGATCCAGGACCCACACTGTCATTTGTGACTACTTATATAGTTGTTTAGTTTGAAATTAGTCCAGAAGTCCTCTCAAAATCATTCATAGTCTGTACTAGTTGGTGAGTCAGTTAGGGCTCGTCAGGTATATAGAAACAACCCAGTCTCAATGTTGAGTAAAGTTATTCCAACTTATCTAGTAGAGCTAGACATGGTCGATTTTGACCTCATTCTTGGCATGGATTGGTTACATTCCAGTTATGCCTCAATCGGCTGCGTAACTAGAGTCGTCAAATTTAAGATTTCCAACGAGCCAGTCTTAGAATGGATGGGTAGTGTTTCTGCGCTTAAAGGTCAATTTATTTCCTACCTTAATGCAAGGAAGAAAATTTCGAAAGGGTGCATCTATCACCTAGTTTGAGTCAAAGATTCTAGCTCCGAGACCGCAATGATTCAGTCAGTTATAGTTGTCAGCGAATTCCCTGATGTATTTCCTGAAGATCTTCCTGAAGTCCCCTTTGGGAGGTAAATAGACTTCGGCATAAACCTTCTTCACGACACTCAGCCCATCTCTATTCCTCCATATAGAATGGCTCCAACTGAGCTGAAAGAGTTGAAGGAACAACTAAAAGGACCTTCTAGATAAGGATTTCATTAGGCCCAGCACTCCATGGGGTGCTCTAGTGTTATTCGTTTGGAAGAAACAAGGTACTCTCAGAATATGTATCAGCTACCGTCAACTGAACAAAGTTACAGTTAAGAAGAGCTATCCCCTACCTAGGATTAACGACTTGTTCGATCAGCTTCAAGGAGCCAGTTGCTTTTCCAAGGTAGATCTCAGATCAGGATATCATCATCCTAGGTTCGGGGAATGTGACATACCAAAGATGACCTTCAGAACTCAGTATGGTCACTATAAATTTTTGGTTATGTCGCTCTAACTAACCATTTCCCCTGCAACTTTCATGGACCTGATGAATAAGGTATTCAAATCATACCTGGACATGTTCATTATTGTGTTCATAGATGACATTTTGGTATACTACAGGAATGAGGAGGACCATGCTAACCATCTTAGGATAGTGTTGCAGACTCTCAGAGACTGCCAATTCTTCACTAAATTCAGCAAGTGTGAATTCTGGATGATGCTCGTGGCCTTCCTCTGTCATGTAGTCTCAGGTGATGGTATTCAAGTAGATCCTCCAAAGGTAGCAACGGTTAAAAACTGGCCATGACCCACTTCCTCAACAGATATCAGGAACTTCCTGGGTCTGGCCAATTGTTATTGAAGGTTTGTAGAAGGGTTTTCTTCTATTGCGTCTCCTCTAACAAAATTAACTCAAAAAAATGTGAAGTTTCAGTGGTCAGATGCATGTGAGAAGAGTTTCCAAGAGTTGAAGACTCGACTAACTACTACTCCAGTTTGACCTTACCAGAAGAAATAGATGGTTTCGTAGTCTATTGTGATGCTTCCCCAGTTGGCCTTGGTTGCGTTCTGATGCAGCAGGCTAAGGTGATAGCTTATGCCTCCAGGCAGCTCAAGGTTCATGAGAAGAACTATCCAACTCATGATCTTGAATTGGCAGCATTAGTGTTTACTTTGAAAATATGGAGACACTACCTTAATGGGGTTCACATAGATGTTTTCACCGACCACTAGAGTCTGCAGTTTGTTTTCAGTCAGAAGGACTTGAACCTTCGTTAGAGAAGGTGGATGGAATTATTGAAAGATTATGACATGACTGTGCTATAACACCCGGGAAAGGCCAATGTGCTAGCGGATGCTTTGAGTAGAATGTCCATGGGGAGATTTGCTCATGTTAAAGAGGTAGAAAAGAGCTTGCAAAAGATATTCACAGGTTAGCTCGGTTGGAAGTGCAGTTGGTGGATTTAGCTGAGGGCGGAGTAGTACTGCAAAGTGGGTCAGAATCTTTGTTAGTTGTTGATGTTAAGTCAAAGAAGGATGAACATCCCATACTGCTCAAGCAGAAAGAAGTTGTGTTAAAAAAAGAGGTGGAGGCCTTCTCCAAAGGGGGAGATAGTGTACTTTGCTACCAGGGCAGACTATGCGTTCCAGATATAGAGAACTTGATGCAGCAAATACTGGCAGAAGCACACAACTCCAGATATTCTATCCACCCAGGCGCCACTAAGATATACCATGACCTACGAGAAATCTACTAGTGTAACAACATGAAGAGGGATATTGCAGAATTTGTGGCTAAGTGCCTGAACTGCTAGCAGGTTAATGTGGAACATCAAAGACCTGGGGTATAACTCAGGATATTAGCATACCCATGTGGAAGTGGGAAGAAATGAATATGGATTTCATTACATGTTTACCTCATACCCACCGGCAGCATGATTCCATATAGGTGATAGTAGATTGGATAACTAAGTCAGCACATTTTATCTCAGTTAATACTATAGACTGAGCTGAGGATTATGCTAGGCTATGCATCCGGGGGTTAGTCAGACTGCATGGGGTTCCCTTTTCCATCATTTCAGATAGACGTACCTAGTTCACCTCTCATTTCTGGAAGTCATTTCATAAAGGACTTGGTACTCAGGTCAAGCTCAGCACAACTTTTTATCTCAGGGGCATTTTCATAACTTCCAGGTATTTTAATCCCTAAACTACATCATTGTGGGAACATCTATGAGGGGATTGAATGGGTGATTTACTTAATCCCTGTCATTCCTTTCAACTTACAATTTTCAGAACCTAGAAGTTCCAGACAGTCAGTGCAGAGCTAAGCTAGGGCTTCTAGTGTTCTTTAAAATTTCTCTAGATTTTTTCACAAGGATTCTACTCTGAGTATGTGGGAATTCAACAAGGGAATTTCCCTTCCCTTGTGCCCCAAAACCCTTTTGTAATCCCTTATCAATCTTAGCCCTGAATATTAGAAATAGTGTTAGCTTCAGTCAGATTAGGAATATTCTTGTGGATTGAAATTCTTTTGAATTCTTGCAATGTTTTCACTATTTATCAAGCATGTCGTTACTCTCTTCATGAAATATTGTTTTAGAACTAGTTCTATGAAATGAAGAAAATTTGGGTCTTGCATGGTTGACTATAGTTGTTGCTTGACTCTGTTAGTTCCTGAATATCCATGTCATTACCATCATGTTGGTTCACAACCATTTTGCATTCTAGTTTAGTCTCAGTCAAAAATTAGCATTTTCAGTAAGTCAGATGATCAGTTTGACAGTATTTAGTTTTTCAAGAGTTAAGTTCAGTAATTCTCCCTTGTTCCAATTACAAGATTACTCTTAGACGATTACGACGATTCTAGATAAGCAACTCTAGCCAGTCTGTAAACACGATCTTTCAGTTATCAGGTCCTATAGACTCTTAGCTTACTTCCATATAAGTATTCTTGACTTATTATAGGACATTAGTTTCGAGTTATCAATTTAGTAATCAAGTTAGGAATATCCAGTGGGAGTAGGACTTAGCACCGAGCAGGCCGTGGTTCAGCGCACTAAGATTTTTAGAACTACATTGCCACCGTAGATTTTAGCCTAAATAGGCCTCAAATTTGTTATCACCCAGATCAGTCACTATACCCTGTCAAGGTACAGTGGGCTCTCATCGATGGGGCGTATACATAAGACTTCATGTCTAGCTCAGGTGGTTATGTGTCGGTTTTACACTCTCCCACTTTTTAGTACATTTCAGTTTAGCTCAGTCTCAATTTAGTTCAGTTCAGTCACTCAGTTTTAGGACATGTATATGACCGTCAGTTAGGGTCTATATTAATCTCATCACAGTTATAACTCATCTTTTATTAGTATTCAGTATCAGCTGGTCATTTTATGTTATTTCAGTTCACTGCTTATTTTTCCATGCTTTATGTATATCTCACTTACTCAGTAGATTCAAAGTACTGATGCATACTTTCCATGTTGCATCGTATTATGATACAAGTATAGGTTCACGCCTCCGAATCATCAGTAGTTCGCTCTACCGATATTAGTAGCAGCGTTATTTGGTGAGTCCTCATCTTCCGAGGACAATGGTTAATTATTTTAGTTAGTTCTTTATTCAGTTAGACTGTAGAGTTAGTCGGGGCTTGTCCCAGCAACTGGTCAGTTAGTAGTGGGCTTTCAGACATAGTTGTTCAGTATTCTTTTTAGTTATGGTTGTTCTTTTCAAACCAGTATTTTCTTGGATAATTATTATTGCACAGCTTCCGCTAATGTTTACTTAGTTTACCAGTGTGATGTTATACCATGGATTAGCTTGGGGTAACTTGTGTCACCAAGTAACGTATCAAGTCTAGGGTGTAGACTTGGGACGTGAAAAATGTAAGGATTTGTCCCTCTTCAAGCCCCTCATATTGCAAGAAAAATGCTAGAAATTTGCAGCCAAGCAAGCTACCGATAAACTGTTTTTGAGCTGAGTTCTTGCTCATTCTTGGTAGGATTTTTTGCAGTCTCTTTAGCTTGAAATATACTCTTCTTTAAGGGGAAGAATTACAACATATTTGAGGTAAAGTTCTCCATTGTTTTCTCCCTCAAAAGTTAGTAAAAACTAGTAGAGAAAATGCCTAAATGTTTTTGATGTTGTCGTGTGTTGTTGTTACTATTGTGACTGCCTTTGGTGAGTTAGTTTTGGGCAACATTTTGTGTTATAGATTAGTCTTAGTACTTGCCTATAAATTCAAGAGATTGGAAAGGTTAAGGGCTGCTCATTGAATTAAGAAAAGCTCATCGGAAAGAAAGGTATGTCAGGCGCCCTTTCCTTCGTTCTTTTAAGCATGATTCACACATTGTGAATTGAATGAGCCAGCAAAACTATTGAGGCATTATGTTAAGCTTCATTTAGACTTTAAAGTTTCATGTTTTATTGAGGTTAAAAGTTAAGAATATGCCTTGCTGAATGTGGTATTTAAAGTGTGATATCATGTTGATTATTGTCATAGTTGTACATCGAGTTGGAGACCCCTCAACGTGGGCATTGTTAGTTGGTCCTTTATATAATGTCATATATGTTATATTGATCATGTGTGATGCTCTTGTAACCTTGTGGAATTAGAAATTAATGCTTAGACGGCGACATGAGATATCATACGCTTAAAATGAATGTTGAGTTTCTAAGGGTAAACGAGGATGCCGATGCACCGATTCTCTATAATTGTCACCTACCTTTATGTATATATGTTTTAAAGTTCTTAGAGTCTACAAGACATTCCAGCACTCCTAATCCTTAAACTATTGCTGCACTACTAGGTTAACGAGTTTAAGTAAAGCAACAATGATGCTAAATATCTGTAATTGAGTTTATGTACTCTAAAGTCAAGTTCAAGTTGAGTTAAGGTTTCTAAGTTAAATCTAAGTATTCATATGGAGTCCAAGTATTCCAAAGTTGGGTCTAAGTATGCAAAATTATTTCTATGAACCCGTAGGTGAGGTCTAGTGCCATGTTCCTCTAGTCTCATGTTCATGATTAAGTTTTCAAGTGAAGTTATGTTTTTGTCCCGTTTTGTAAGTTTCTAGGGGTATGATGTTCTATTGGTCCTCTGACTTGGACCCTTTATTTGAGTCAGTTACTTAGAATTGTTCAATTGGTTCTCCAAGTTGGACCTGTTATCTGAGTCATATATATATTGCATTGTTCAACTACTGCTCTCAGTATCAGTTTTCTTATTTGCATGATTTGCATTGTCTAGTGCATGCCATCTCTAGTTCGAGTATCAAATGGCTTATTGTACGATGTTGTAGGAGCGATGTCGCATGCCCACTCTATTCTGAGTAGCAGTTGACTGAATGTGTGAGGAAAATGTATGAAAATCCTAGTCCAAGTATCAGGTCGGCCGTAAAGTCCTGGTCCAAGTATTAGCCAACTTTAAAGTCCAAGTCTAAGTATTAGACAACCATACTTAAATCCTAGACCAAGTATTAGGTAGCCACTGAGTCAATTCTCATAAACTCTAGTCCTAGTATAGAAAGTGCTGGCATTTGAGTCAGTTATGTTACGCTCATGCACAAAGATTGCATATAAGGTAATCAATTACAGAGTTATATATTATATCTCTAACTTATCTTTTGAGTTATGTTCAGCTATTATTTTCCATTGTTTATGTTGACAGGTTTCAAAGTATCAGGTTGTAACTATACATTTCTCTGGTTGGTGCAGGTGAGACCTCAGATCGACCGATTTAGTAAGAGCTCAAATCCAGCACAAAGTTAGTATGCTCCTCTTTTTCATGAGTCTATTTTTCGTTTGGTCATTTTGAGTTTTGTTGTACATATGGGTAGGCTGGGGCCCTGCCCATGCATTTAGTGTTATTTTAGTCTTTTAGAAGCTTTTATGGACTCGTTGTACAATTGATCAGTTCCAGTGTATTTTGTGGCCTAGATGACCTTTCGAAGTTATTTTAAGATGTTACTGTGGCCTTGTTGGCGTTCTATCTTGTCATGTTTGTTGGGACCTCTTCAGTCGATTTTTATGTATAGTTGACTATGATAGGTGGCCTACAAGGCCTAAGGGTTTCAGTTTAGATTCTATATAGCTGTTTTCTCAATCTCTTCGAAATCGAGTGTCAGTCATGCCCTACCGCAGTTCTGGAGCATGACATATAGAAGCTCACCAGCATTACACTATTTACAACATAAAAGCTCCCCAGTATAACACAGTTTTGACAACAGAGGCTCACCAGCAGAGTACTGCATTGAGCTTAGAGGCTCACCATTATTATACATCTATATCTATTCTGAGCTTGAAAGATTCAACAAAGATGTTTCAGATGCCTTAGATAGGCATAGTTTTTATATGAGCACAATTTTTGGGATGATTATTTAGCACCGATATGGGTGAAAGGTTCAGATAACCTGAAGCCCTTGAACTATGTAGAAAGTGTAGGTTAGGTTCAGTTTATTGGGTCAGACATCTCCTCAGAAAACCCTTGGTAAGGTCTTAGTATGGATCCATTGTCTACAAAACAGACGGTCCATCCATTGTACCGTCCTTTGGATATTATTTTGACTTAAGCTCCTTTCATATTTATTTTTCTTGGGTTCCTGAAACATAGCATAATAAGGTTAGTTTCCACTTTATTTAACTACTAAAGACATACAAAATTCTGTGAAATGAAGCAAAGATGTGTCGTTAATTCCCGATACATCAACACCCCAAACTTAAAGCATTTGTTTGTACTCAAGAAAACTAAGAAGAGAAACTACCCTACACCTATCTAAAGTCTTGGAATTACAAATTATCATTACTAGGGTGGTTGTTGACAATAGCTACCAACTCACACATTTCAATCCATCCTTCCCCTCCATCAATCAAAACTTAGTTTTCTCGCAACTATTTGAACTAAGCATGCAACCTCCACTTATGAAATCATATTCACAGACACACACCTAGATTGGAGAAGTAAAACTTGCTAGCTATTTACATCCACATGCCCTCACAATTAGACCAAGGAAAGTGTCCTTTTTCTTAAGTAATGACAGCACACAAATCAAGGACACACAAGATCAAGAGAGAATATAAATGCACTCAACTCTCACAAAAATATTCACAAAATAGGTAACAACTAGCATAGGATTGCCCATTTACTTAAGCACCATTCTTTTTGGTTATCCAGGTTGAGATCACATAACAGCTTTTCTATGTTTTTAATGAAGGTCAAAGGGTTGGTAGGATACAATTTTTGCCTTTAGTGACTCATTTACCATCCTTGAACATATCATCAGTTTTCCACAATCTTTTTACCTTTTTGATCTCTTATTTTCATTCCTTCTATTGTTTTGGCCTTATCCACAAACCAAAGTGTTTCTCTGAGCTCAAACTTTATTTTACTCTTTTTCTCTTTTCTTTTCTTTTCTTTTACTTCTATTTATCTTATTGCTTAACTACACCTTGAGGTATGAACATACATCCTATTTTTGGCTCATTTCTTTCTTTCCCTCCTTATCACCCCCAACTTACATCTTTTCTTTGATTTTTCATCACCTTTCATGTGTCAAGGCAGATGGGTTCAAAAGAAGGTCAACTTGAGAATTGGACTTGACTTTAATTGTGGTTGATCAAGAAAAAGGTCAAAGACTCAAAGAGGAAGACTAGGGATACATATATCATTTGGTAGGTCTATTTAGGCATATGTGGCTTGTGAAGCACAAGAAAGGTCTAAGTCTATCTCTGCAACCCATAGTCAATCCTATGTTTAGGAACAAGTAGTAAGGTAAGTTCTAAAGTGTGACCAAATCAAATGACCAAGCAATTTTTTCTTTCCACACATTGGCATAAGGATATAAAAATGACTAACACATCAGTCTCAACTAGGGACACATTGCCAATATTTTCATGTCACAAATTTGATATATACAACACAATATCAATCAATTACGACAAAAATTTTGAGGGGGGCATTATTTTAAATAACCATCATAAGTATGAAAGTAATTATATTGCCTCCAACACCTAAATCAAAAGAAATTTATTCAACCACGATGACTCGACAAAGTAGGCTGATTTCCTTAAGAATGTCACCTAGCAATCCATCATTGGGCCGATACACTATGATACTTAACTACTTTATTGTTCCTGATTCAACAAAAAGGAAGCCTCCCGAGAAAGAACCGTGGCTAGTAAAACCAAGGGATCTATGCTATAAAAGAAAAAAGAAGTCATAGTACAAAAGAAAAAGGAAGAAGCTGTACAAAGAAAGCTGTAAAAGACTCAAGTAAATCATAGTCACACATCCATACATCATTCACAAGCATACTATCATAAAAATCAAAGTTACAAAACAATTAAGTAGTATATAAGAATAAGGTATCATACAATCCTAATATCTACGCCCACCCTAAAAAAGGTGCAGTGTCCTCAATGCACAAACAAAACAAAATAGGAGGGGAATAGTGGGTAAAAACTCCTTGTAGCGCTCAGACCATGCTACTAAGCATCATCTTATGGTTTCACTGATGGGCTGGCCTCTACATCTTGAGGACGTCCTCTAATCTCATCACGGGAAACCTGTAATGCCCTCCTGAGGGCCTCCTTCTCTAATACCGAAATAGATGGATCCGCTATTGGTACCTCCAATATTGGATCCTTGACCTTATCCAATGGAACGACTGGAATAACTGGTTAGGACTGAGAATAGGAAGCTACTCCTGTGTAGTATTGGCCTTGGTAACTAAAACTGGTGGTGGACTAGGCTGAGTCTGAGCTTGTGGAGCGGGAACTACGCATCAAATGAAATCCATGATACTGGTAATAAGTGGTATCTAATCCATCAGCGACATCTGAACCTCTTCAGGCTGCCTCTCTCGCATCTGCATCTTAAGTACGACAGCTCTAGTCTCCTCAAGATCAGTTCAGAGGTTCAATATGTCTGAAGGACTAGCGCCTCCTCCGGCCTGGTGTATCCTGGCATCCATGGACTCTAAATTGGAGCTCAATCCCTCGTGATAGCTCCTGACTGTGTCTTGGAGTGGTTGAAGAACTTGATCAACTATCGTGGCCATGAAGGCCTGCAAATTTTCTATGAGCCTAGCTAACTTTCTTTTCTCTCTATCCAATCTCTAAGACAACCTAGTTAGTAAGTCTCTAGAGGTGAGTAGTGGCCTTAGTGGTGCTACTGGCATGGATGTCGTAGTGGCTGGATCTACTGCTACTGCGGGATCTGCCTCACCGGTAGGCTGTGATGTGTGCTCCTTAGACTGGATGCCCTGACTCTCATTAGTGGGCCTTCCTGATTAAATTGAGCTAGGACGGCTCGCCAAGGTTACTATAGAGTCATCTCACATCTTGTTGATATCTTTCTCTTGGAGAGCATCAATAAATAAGTCCTCCCTTGGTAGGATCTGCAAACCTTTCCTCTAGCATAAGGTTGTGATGAGGCATGGAAACGATAGGGAGGTGACAATCTGAACAACTCGGTCTTTCAGCTCTACCCTAATCTTCTAGCCAATGTCTATACTTTTGTTGGCCATGATGTATGCCACAACAAGAGTATCCAAGAGGTAACTATCGCTCTTTGTTGGGCATACTCTGCTACAAACGACATTCCACCAAAACTTAGCCAGAAGTAGGAGCTCTCTTTTGAAGATATGCGTTGTCTCAAGTACAACCCATAATGGTGTTTCCCTATCTATAACTCTCACCATCTAACCTCTGGCATGCCAGCCCTAGGTAGCTATCTCATCATATATAGAGGTGTCCACAACATTATAATCATCACCCAAATAGTGCCAGGTGATCCCCTTTGAGTTAATATCAAC
>JACEIK010000664.1:211637-235466 GCA_018107945.1 Datura stramonium
GTTATTCATTAGCTGATAGACAGCAGGTCGCCACGTCGACAGGTATGCTTCTACCTTACCTTCAGTACAGATAATCTTATGTTAGATTCTGCCAGCCAAACAGATTCAGATACTTTCTGCTTTTCAGAATGTCTAGTATTGTTGCTTATGTTGCAGTTATGCTCAATTTGATTTACATACTCGGTACTAGTGGTAGTGATGCCCGTTTGGGGTGCTGCATTACTTGCCTGCAGGTACTCATAGAGGAGGAGCCGATCCCTCGTGATTGCAGCCAGCTCATGGAGTCATCAACTCCTGTCATCCGGGTCTAGACAACTAGAGGTTTACTTCCTTTCTTTTATTGTACAGTATGGGTAGGCCGGGGCCCTAGACAGCATGGTGGCCTTATCGGCCCACATTGGTTCCCTTATGTTGATGTGGTTCTGGTTAGCTGTTGTGGTTGTACAGGTGGCTATAGGCCTAGCCGGCCGGGGGGCTGTATTTACAGCCGTTATATAGCCCGTTGATTCCATGAACCAGAGTTAGAGCCAGCCAGGAACCAGAAGTGCTTAGGCTCAGCAGTCTAGCAGTTCAGGTCCTAGTAGGGCACCAGGTGCCACTCATACCCCCCAAAGCGGGGTGTGACACCCATAAACCACATCCACGTAGTGAATTGCCCACGAACTAGAAATGATATCCTCGCTCAATGATGTAGTAGTGAGACTAGTTTGTCGTGTTTAGAGGTTTGGAAGACCATGAACATGCAATTTTAATAATGTGAGACGACAATTGATAGTTTCATACTTAAACCATTGAAAATCATAGTATCGCATGNATTTTAATAATGTGAGACGACAATTGATAGTTTCATACTTAAACCATTGAAAATCATAGTATCGCATGATTATTCGGTTTTAACTCTAGTTGCTCCTTTAATGAATTCAGAGTATTTCGTTGACAACATCTAGACTTAATTAAATTTGTCGAAAAAGTCTATAATCAACACTTGCAGCATTTAATATCACACTTGAACTTGATAATTAGTTGAATTGGTCCAGTCCCTGTGGGTTCGACATCCGGATCTTAAAAAGGGCCACTATATTACTTTTACGACCCGTACATTTGCGGGCTCATCAAGCGCGCGAGGGGATGTCAACTACCGTGATTTCAGTGGTGCAGCGCGTCCAATCCGTGCCACGACGTGGGAGAGGCGTGATGGCCTTCGTGCCACGTTTTTTGCTCTCTCCCATGCCTCACCATGATCACCTGTCTAGTGCACCTACATGACTGCTCCGTGTCACGAAGCAAAACTGCCACGATGGGCAGCGTTCCATGGAGCAGTTTTATGCCCGACCAAATTTTGCAAAATTCTATTTAGTATAAATTGAACCCTAAGCTTCTAAAATCATTTATCATGGAATATTTTGAGACCAACAGAAAGGAGCGAATGGAGAAAGAAAGAACTCTACCTAGGGTTCACTAATTTTCATTTCCTAGTAATTATTCTTGTAAGTACTCTACTTGAATTATGTTTTTGAGTATCTATACAAATATGAGTAGCTAAAACCCTTCCTCTAGAGTTGAGGCTACGTAATATAATTGTAAATGCATGACTTTTTCGTTGTTTGGGTTTTAGTTGTTGTTTTGTCTTACATTCTTTATTATTATTATTGTTTTTATTCTTGATCACCATGAAAAAAATACGTTAATCTTGGGTAAAACTTGAAAGAGTAACCCTAGGCTAGAACATGAGAATATAGGGAGCAAGTTCTTACCCTTACGGTAGGATTAGCAGTTAGGATAGAAATTATACCTAATTTTACTTGCTTGGTTACAAAAATGGGATGAGCTAGACACCAGCTTTGAATTGTCACTTCACCACTCATATAAGTAGTTTTGAAACTAAGATCGGTTAAATCATTAGAGGTACGAAAGTCCATAATCAAGGGAACAAACTCCGTAAACCACATCCACATAGTTAAATTGCTCATGAATTAGGACGTCACATCCCCTCTCAAAGATGTAGGTGTGAGACTAGTTTGTTGTGTTTAGAGGCTCGAAAGACCATGAACATAGCATTTTAATTATGTGAGATAACAACTAAAGTTTTCATACTCGAACCTTTGTGAATTGTAGCATTGAATGATTACTAGTCCTTAACTCTAGTTGCTTCTTATATTGTTTCCCAAGTATTTTGTGATCACCCCTAGACTTAATAAGAATTTATCGAAAATTTCTATAGCCAACACTTGTGACGGTTAATTTTACACTTGAACAGGATAGTTTGCTTAATTTGTCCAGTACATGTGGGTTCGACATACAAATTTTAGAAAGGGCTACTATATTACTTGTACGACCGTGTATGCTTGCGCGTGCGTTTGGGCGCGAACAAGTTTTTTGCACCGTTGCCGGGGACTGGTGAAGTTTAGTGAATTTTTCTGTTTTGTGTGATTTTTAATTTCCGTAAGTGGTTAATAACTTGGCCTTAGTCTGCTACATTGCAGGTGACAGGTTGTCCTTGTAGAACTGGCAAGGAATATAGAGCTGGTGGAACCGTTGTTGGAACCTGAATGACAATTGCATTTACTCAGGAGGGAAGCTCTAGAGTGAAAGCTAAAGACACTTTAGGAGTGGTTACAACAACACCCACCAGTAGGAACCATGGCAGGCCAACCAGTTCACGAAGTGGCGATCCCACTAGCGACAAATGTGATCTCTAGTATCCACAAACCGGAGCCCGAAGGGATCTTTGAATTGAAATTATGATTCATCTGTTACATTCTAGTGTCCAGTTCATTGGGATGACTCATGAGGACCCACAATAGCACTTACAGAACTTTTTGGAGATTAGTGACACCTTCGTCCCCGCCGAAGTTTCAACTAATTATGTCCGACTCACACTCTTCATATTTTCATTATAGGGAGAGGCAAAGAGGTGTTTGAAAATTGAGCCACCAAATTCCATAACTTCTTGGGACAAATTAGCAAAGAAGTTCCTCATCAGATTCTTTCCTTCACGTAAGATTTCCAAACTCAGAAGTGAAATTTTAAGCTTCACATAGAGGCCGGACGGAAACCTGTATTTGGCTTGGGAGAGGTTCAAGTCACTATTGAGAGTCTGCCCCCATCACCAGTAGTCTAATGAAGTGCTAGCCATACCTTTGTGGAAATTCTAGACATATACACAAAAATTTTACTAGACTCTACATTGGGTGGGCAAGCATTAGAGAAGACTTATGATGAGTTGTACACTTTATTGAACAAGATTTCTTAGGGGAATCTAGAGTGGCACCATGAGTCATCGAGAGGGGAAGGAAAGAGAACAGCAGGGCTGATAGAGGTGTATGGTGTCAATGCCTTGGCAGCGCAGCTAGCATCATTTCATCATCAGATGATTACTCAGTTCAATAAACTGAGTATGAACCAACAACAGGAATAGGTGAATACAGTTCAGCAGGCTCTTTGTTGGTGTGAAATATGCGGTAATAACGGGCACAATGCAGAATATTGCTGGGTAAATTCTGAATCGGTCAATTTTGTTGGGAATGTTCAAAGAAACAATCACAATTTTGGGAACATTCAACGAGAATTGGCAGAGCCACCCTAATTTTTCTTGCGGTTGAAATCAATGTCAAAGCTACCAGCAACCTCAGCAGCAGTAGTATCAGCAGCAGAACAGGCAAAATGGTGGCCAGTTGAGAAGCAATATTGAGGAGACATTGCAGAAGATTATGGAAACACACACCCAATTAGTAGAGAATCAGGCGAGGATGGCATCAAATTTGAAAAATTAGTAGTTAGCCACCCGCAATCTAAAGAAGCAGATGGGTCAAAAGCAACTGCTCAGCACACCAGACCTCAGGGAGAGTTACCTTGTGACACAGGTACAAACCCCCGACAGGTCAACGCCATTACTTTGAGGAGTGGCAGGCAATTGGCTGATGCACAAACGAAAGAGAACATAAATGAGGTGTAGCCAGAGCTGGTTAGGAAAGGACCACTGACTACTTGTAATACCCATGAAGTGCCTAAGAGTAGACCCGGGGGTTAAAAACTGAAATCTGCAAAAAATGGGGAAAAAGTTTAAGGACGGGAGGTTGTAACAACTCATGGTTGGAAACCACGAGCCATTGTTGAGAGTCGTTCTTTGAAGAGACCATGTGGAAGTGTAAACAACGACCGACGTAATTCGTCGTTGTGGGAAAAAATGAGCCGTCATAGGTTTTCGTGGGTTGGGATCTCATGTTTCCCCAGTGGTGGCAACGGATGGTGACAACGGACCATTGGAACTTGTAATGGTCCATTGTTTTGATCGTTGGTAGAAGGATGAAGGACGGACTAGTGGTGGAAATGAAAGGATACAACGATCCATTGTCCAAGCAACGACTCGTCGTATCAGTCGTGGTTGGGTCACCAGTCAAGGAAGCAGTATAACCAACTGGTGGTTATAGCGGGTCGTTGTAGGTGACAACAACCCATCTTGTTGGTCGTTGTTTGAGAAGATAAAAGTTTGAGGAGGTCCAGTGCATTCAACAGATGGAGATGACGAGCCATTGTATGAGAAACGACTCGTCCTAAGGGTCGTTGGTTCCATTTGCGAAAAATTTCATGTTTTCTCCAAGGGCATTTTTGTAAACTCCTATGCTTTAAACTCCTATACTACGTCATTTTGGGTTCTACCTTGAACGATTTTAAGGGATTTTCATGCCTAAACCCTCATTCTCTCGAATCTCCTTCTTCCTCCTCTCTTCTAAAAACTTCTAGGGTTTCACCAAGATGTTCTTCAAGCTTCAAGGAAGATTTTCAAACGAGATTTTCTCCTACTAGGTATGCGGGTCATTCAACGAGGATACTCTTCCATTGTTGTGTCCCAAAATATTTTCTTAAGACAGCCGAATTCGATAAATCTAGCAAAAGCATGATATAGGGTTTGTAAAAAGGGTGAATTCTTCTTTATTTCTCTTAAATGCTAAAACCTACTGCCATTATAAATTTAATTGGATTATTAATTGATGAGTTATCTTGAATTATGAAATATGGGTTGAGTATGTATATGTGTAGTGTGTTCTTCCTAAATTGATTTGAGTATTGAATGAGAATTGTTTATTTCTCCCTCGACTATTGTAGAAATCCATGATCATGATGGAAATGTGAAAACAATGTATGATTAACCCTAATGACTTGATTACAATATTGAAGACCATGTTTGATTGAATAGGAGTTTTGGATTTGAGATTGATGTAAATTATGTGCCATTACCATGTATTAGATTTAATACATTGGGCATGACAAGATCGCACCTCCATTGTTGAACTATGAAGCTTAGGTGGATTCTATATTGCTTTCCTTACTAAAAATCATTTATATAAAACCTTAGAATCTGAAATGCCCGTGGCTAAAGAGGTCATCAATGGAGTGATTGTGACAAGTGTATGAAATGGTTGTAACCTAATTACATGAAGTTATGTATGCTTGATAGCTTATGAGTTGAGTTCAATAAATCATGTTTGATCTTATATTACTTATTTAATAAGGAGAGTACGGAGTAAAGATTCGATGGTAGAATAATGCTAGTACAAATTTATAGCATGCTCGTTGGGTTGTGATGTTAAAGCTAATGAGGAAATTGGATCTGCAATAATGTGAATCATGATGGTAAAGCCTGTGAATAATATGTCAACTTGTTCAGGCTGTTCCTATTAAAGCATAGCTCTAATTCCATTTAATATGAGTACTACATGATGAGAGTGGTGGATGTTCTTGTCTCTAATTAGTTGTTATAAATTTAGATTGGCTGTAGACGTTAGTGGAGAATGTGTTATATATGCGTTAGTGGAGAATGTCCTTCATATACTTTAGTGGAGAATGTCTTCTTGTAGTTGGTTGGGACTCACATCCCTAGGCGTTAGTGGAGAATGTCATCTCATAGTCAGTCGGGACTTACATCCCTTGTCAGCTGATTATTTATTTTCCCTGCGTTGTTTAGGACTAACATCCCTAGCCAGTCAGTGACTCTCTATATCAGGGCTATCTCTCTCCCTTTGATAGTTAGGGATTCTCTTTAGCTGAGAATGTTACCCATTAATAGTTAGGGACTCCCCCTTAAACGTCAGGGACCCTCTTGATATTATTCACGGCATCATACCTTGTATTATTCCCGGTTGTTACTTTTGCACATCAGAAGTTACTATTATAATGCATGTCTTTATAATTTGGTTATGTTAATTGAATATGTGAATCTCATATAAGATCGCCGTACCACTTTTCAATTACATTGCTATTAAAATGTTTTATGTTGTTTCCTTCTTGTTCATATTACAAGTTAGATTATTTACGCTTCCTACATACTCAATACATTCAAAGTACTAAGCACACTCCTCTTGTGCTATATCATTTTATGATATAGATTCAGGTCTCCAGGTTCAGCTGCATGGCTAGATACGCTCCTTCCTCTCCCAGTTGTTAGTGGTGATTCCTCATCTTCCGAGGACGTGGTTTGTGTTCTTGTTTATTATGCTTCAATTTTCAGACTTTGGGAGTTAGCTGGGGGCTTGTTCCAGCAACTCATCAGTTTAGTAGAAGGCTTTTGGATTGGTCTTGACAGTTTAAGCTATGTATCCAAGTGTATTAAATTGTATTTATGGATCATATTAGATTCTTGTTATTTTATTCCGCTTGTTCATGATGTTAGATGTTTCTTATTGTAAGTGTATGCGATGATTATTCCATGGGTCGACTTGAAGCCTTTCGAGGTTCCTCGTCCCGTGTCTACGGTCCGGGTGTACTCTTGGGTCGTGTCAAACTTGGTATTAGAGCTTATAGTTTTAGAGTGTCCTAGGATGCCTGGAAGTCTGGTTATGTAGACTCTTTTTCATGGGCGTGAAGCGTGCCACACTTATGATGAAGAGGATACGAGACGTTTTTGGAATGTTTCCTTTTCTTCATGATTCTTATCGTGCGTAGAGTATGAATCTCTAGAAAGTTCTTTTCCCTGACTCGTGCTTTGCGCGCTCGTAGATAATGCCTCCCCGATGAGCGAACTGAAGATGACATGGTAACGGCCGTCAGCAGGTACCACCAACCTAGGCAGACCCAGTGGATGATTATGTTACTCATGCTGAGTTTCGAGCAGCCTTTCACATGTTGGCACAGGCCCTGACCGTTCAGATTAACCAGCAAGTGGTGGCTCGTGCCCCTCAGAATGGAAATGAAGCAGCGGCAAGGATAAGAGATTTTCTTTGGATGAACCCACCGGAATTCTTGGGGTCAAATGTTGATAAGGTCCATATGAGTTCTTGGAAGAGATCCAGAAGATTACTCATATCATAGGAGTCACGAGGAATGAGAGCGCAGACCTAGCCTCCTACCAGTTAAAGGGAGTTTCTTATATCTGGTATTGTCAGTGGAGGGACAGTTGGGAAGTTGGAGCGGGTCTCGTAGGTTGGGATGAGTTTATGATAGCGATTTTGGAGAGGTTTTTCCCTTGGGAGTCGAGAGAGGAAAAGGCGGCAGAGTTCATTAACATGAAGCAGAATGACATAACTGTCTTGGAGTATGCATTGGAGTTCACTCGGTTATCTAAGTATGCGACGGAAATGGTAGCTGACCAGCGAGCCCGAGTAAGCTAGTTTGCGAATGGAGTATCAGACTCCTTGGTCAAAGAATGCAGGACTGCCATGTTGCACTGGGACATAGACTTCCCACGCTTGGTAATATTTTCTCAACAGATGGAAGAAGAGCAAGTGCAAGAAAAAGAGAGAGAGGCCAAGAGGGCCAGGACTGGGGACCTAGAGTTCTCCCATCAGAGGTCGAGTACCGGATATTGCTCACACTATCAACAGAAAACATCAGCTCCAGCACCTTCGACAGCCAGAGCTCCTTATCATCCTAGAGTGATAGAGATTACGTACCCATTGTGTATGAGTTGTGGAAAGCACCACTTGGGAGCATGCATGGCCATCATAGATGTTTGTTTTTGGTGTAGCAAGGTGGGCCATAAGCACTCAGATTGCATAGCGGCTAAGCGAGGTGAAAGTAGATTATTGGCCACTTCTTCAGCAGCTACGATAGCACGCCCATCTCAGCAGGGAGCATCCTCTCATCCAGGTGGCGGGCATCGTCAAAACTGCTCCTATGCTATTTCAACCCATCAGGAATAGGGCAAGGTGCCGGTAGTGGCCACAGGTATGTTATGATTCTTTTGTGATTCTTTATTTGATGCCAATCTCTATATTGAATAAGAAGTTCAGTTGTGATGGTGAGAAAAGATTGTTGGTGTGTGAAGTGAATAGCTGTTAGTGTAAGGCTCGCAGTAAAGGTTAGAAGTGAAGGAGGAGTTAAGAATTCGTAGCTTAGCCTGACTTGAAGATAGATTCAGGAGTCTTAGGATGATGACTTTAAGCAAAGGGGGAAATAGTGAATATGTGAAATAAGTTACATCTTCAGAATGCTCATAAGAAGTTCCAGTTCTAGCAGATGCAGTATGTCGATCTCTTCGAGTTCAGATAATTTCCCTTGTAAATTCAGTTGAAGTTAAAGTGGTGTCGATTCCTATGTGCAAATTTCCGAGGTTTCGAAGTAACCATTTCAGTAAGTGATGCTAGTCTTGTCCTATGAGTCCTTATTGCTCATTTTATGTTATGAATCAGTTATGTGTGTTAATCCAGGTTTTCTTATGTGCTCGGATTGAACTCAGTCTTTTGAAGTTGTTTGTTAACTCAGTAGAGTCAGATTATCTCATGTATGTTCTTAGTATTAGATGTCGGGGAAGACTCGTGCTTATGGATTCCTTACTCTTAGTTAGATTAGATGTTGTGAATCCCGACTTAGTATGGGAAGGCGATTTGAAAACGAAAGTTTAGTCCGTATTAGTTTCGTGCCAGACCAAATAGGGGGAAATAATTCTTTTTGGTGTTTTGT
Source organism: Datura stramonium (assembly GCA_018107945.1). Lineage (NCBI taxonomy): Eukaryota > Viridiplantae > Streptophyta > Magnoliopsida > Solanales > Solanaceae > Datura > Datura stramonium. Next base: position 220,536 of record JACEIK010000664.1, read on the forward strand.
CTAGTTCTATGTTGGTTTCATGTTCTTCGGTTTTCCTTGAGTCATGGTGTGTATGCTATATGTAAATTTCCAGACTTGGTCTATATGGTTGGTTCAGAGTCAGATACTCTCTTGGTGCTTAGCTGTGATTAATTGATATTCGAATATCAGATTCATCTCTATCATTTCAGTATGATCAGCCAACATTCAAGGATGAATGTACCCAAGGGGGAGATATTGTAATACCCCGGAAGTGCCTAAGAGTAGACCTGGGGGTTAAGAATTGAACTCTATAGAAAATAGGGAAAAAGTTGCAGGACGGGAGGTTGTAACGACTCGTGGTTGGAAACCACGAGCTGTTATTAAGAGTCATGGTTTGAAGAGCCCAGGTGCAGTGTAAACCACGACCAATGTAACGACTCATTGTGGGAAAAAATGAGCCGTTATAGGTGGTCGTGGGTTGTGATCTCATGTTGGAACTTGTGACGGTCCATTTTTTTAATCATAGGTAGGAGGGTGAAGTAAGGACCAGTGGTGGCAATGGATGTATACAATGAGTCGCTGGTCCAAGAAATGACTCATCGTATTAGTCGTGGTTGAGTCACCAGTCAAGGAAGCAATATAACCAACGAGTGGTTATTAAAGATTCGTTGTAGGTGAAAATGACCCATCCTGTTGGTTGTTGTTTGAGAAACTGAAAGTCTTAGGAGGTCCAGTGCATTCAACGGATGGAGATGACGAGTCATTGTATGAGACAGTGACTCGTCCTGAGGGTTGTTGGTTCCAGTTCAGGAAAATTTTAGGTTTTCTCGAGAGGCATTATTGTAAACTCCTAAACTACGTCGTTTTGGATTCTCCTTTCACGATTTTAAGGGATTTTCATTCCTAAACCCTCATTCTCTCAACTCTCCTTCTTCCTCCTCTCTTCTAAAAAATTATAGGGTTTCACCAAGGTGTTCTTCAAGCTTCAACGAAGATTTTCGAACGAGATTTTCTCCTACCAGGTATGCGGGTCTTTCAATGAGGATACTCTTCCATCGTTGTTTCCCAAATTATTTTCTTAAAACACCCAAATTCGATAAATCTAGCAAAAGCATGATATAGGGTTTGTAAAAAGGGTGAATTCTTCATTATTTCTCTTAAATGCTAAAATCTACTGTTATTATGGATTTAATTGGATTATTTATTGATGGGTTATCTTGAATTATAAAATATGGGTTGAGTATGTGTGTGTATAGTGTGTTCTTCCTAAATGGATTTGAGTATTGAATGGGAATTGTTTATTTCTCCCCTTATTATTGTAGCAATCCATGATCATGATGGAAGTGTGAAAACATTGTATGATAAACCCTAATTACTTTATTACGATATTAAATACAATGTTGGATTGAGTAGGAGTTCTGGGTTCGAGTAATTGAAGTAAATTATGTGCCATTACCATGTTTTTGATTTATTTGATTGGGCATGACAAGATCACACCTCCATTCTAGAACTATGAAGCTTGGGTGGATTCTATATTGCTTTCCTTACTAAAAATAGTTTTTATAAAACCTTAGAATCTAAAATTCCCGTGGCTAAAGAGTTCATCAATTGAGTAATTGTGACAACTGTATGAAATTGTTGTAACCTAATTACATGAAATTATGCATCCTTGATAGCTTATGAGTTGAATTCTATAAATCATGTTTGATCTTATATTACTTATTGAATTAGGTGAATACAGAATCAAGATGCAATGATAGAATAATGCTAGTACGAATTTATAGCATGCTTGTTGGGTTGTGATGTTTAACCTAATGAGGAAATTGGTTCTGTGATAATGTGAATCATGATGATAAAGACTCTTACAAATATGTAAACTTGTTGAGCCTTTGCCTATAAAAGGATAGCTCTAATCCCTTTTAATATGAGTATTGCATGATGAGAGTGGTGGATTTTCTTTTCTCCAATGAGCTGTTGTAAATTTATATTTGTTGTAGACATTAGTGGAGAATTTCTTAACTATGCATTAGTGGAGAATGTCCTACATAGACGTTAGTGGAGAATGTCTTCTCGTAGTTTGTCGGGACTCACATCCCTAGGCGTTAGTGGAGAATGTCATCTCTTAGTCAGTCAGGACATACATCCCTACTCTGTTGATTATTTTATTTTCCCTGCATTGTTTGGGACTAACATCCTAGCAAATCAATGACTCTCTATATCAGGGCTATCTCTCTCCCTTTGACAGTCAGGGATTCTCTTTAGCTGAGAATGTTACCCTTTGATAGTCAAGGACGCTCCCTTAGATGCCAGGGACTCCCCCTTAGACGTTAGGGACCCTCTTGATATCAGTCACGACATCATACCTTGTATTATTCCCGGTTGTTACTTTTGCACATCAACAGTTACTATAATAATGCATGTCTTTAAAATGTGGTTAGGTTAATTGAATATGTGAATCTCGTATAAGATTGTCGTACCTCTTTTCAATTACATTGCTATTAAAATGTTTTACATTGTTTCCGTCTTGTTCATATTACAAGTTAGTTTATTTACTCTTCCTGCTTACTCAGTACATTTCAAGTACTGACCGCATGCCTCTTGTGCTATATCATTTCATGATATAGATTTAGGTTTCCAGGTTTAGACGCGTGGCTAGATAAGCTCCTTCCTCTCCCAGTTGTTAGTGGTGAGTTCTCATCTTCCGAGGACGTGGCTTATGTTCTTGTTTTATTATTTTTAATTTTTTAGACTTTTGGAGTTAGCTGGGGGCTTGTCCTAGCAACTCATCTGTTTAGTAGAAGGCTTTCAGACTGGTCTAGACAGTTTCAGCTATGTATCTAAGTGTATTAAATTGTCTTTATGGATCATATTAGATTCTTGTTATTTTATTCCGCTTGTTCATGATGTTAGATGTTTCTTATGTTAAGTGTTTACGATGGTTATGCCATGGGTCGACTTGAAGTCTTTCGGGGTTCCTTTTCCCGTGTCTACAATCGGGGTGTACTTTCGGGTCGTGACACTGAAAAAGGTGATAATCAGAGTGTTGTGCAACAAAATGCACAACCATCATTGCAGCCAGCACATAGACCACTACCACCATTCTCGCAAAGACTCAAAAAGAGAAAGGAGGAGGAATGCTTTAAAAAGTTCTTTGATATATTCAAAGAACTTCACATAAATTTGCCTTTTCTTGATATTTTTCAGGGAATGCCCAAGTACGCTAAGTACTTGAAAGATGTGGTGGATTAAAAAGTCAGATTGGTGGATGTCCAGACAGTGGCACTGACTGAGGAGTGCATCCATAGGGTAATGAGCAAGATACTGAAAAAGCTCAAAGACCTAGGGAGTTTTAGCCTCCCCATTTAAATTGGTAAAGCTGAGGTGATAAGAGCTCTATGTGATTTAGGGGCAACAGTTAATTTAATGCCTCTATCTTCTTTTAACATCTAGGGGTTGGGGCAGCCGAGACCAACACGAATGATGCTGCATCTGGTAGACAAGTCTCAATTGTCACCAGATGGAATAATCGAGGACCTTCTCATCAAAGTGGGTAAGTTCATTATACCCGTTGATTTCATCATACTTGATTTTAAAGTTGATGAAAAGGTACCCCTGATCATGGCATGGCCATTCTTGGCCACAGGAGGAGAAATTATTAATGTCAGAGCAGGGACCCTGAAAATGAGCGTTGATGATGAAGAAGAACTCTTCCAGGTCTACCAAGAGATCAACCCACCCACACACTACAGAGACCTTTGTAAGGTTAGTGTGATGTCAGAGTCTAAGTGTGGGGTGGCAGATTACATAGGTCCATGGCCACATGAGATGATTACTTTTCAGCCCGAATTAAATGGAGGGTTTCAGTTAGAGACGGAGTTGGAAGAAGATAGGGATGGAGTGGAGGTTTTTCCCTCCAAAATTAAAAAGGGAAGAAGATGGTTCTCAAAAGGGAACAGTGGTTTGAGGATGTCCTAAAAAGGATAGTCCACATTGTTCCGCGACGTAAAATTAGGCGGTGCTTGGGAGACAACCCAAGGGTACCACATGTACAATTTATTTTTCCTTTGTGTTGATTTTGTTTATTTTGATCTAGTTGTTGTTTCTTGTGGTGAATTATGCACGGTTGGAGGGAAGTCTGAGTACCATTGTAAGAGGATTCTAAGAAGCATGCAAGAGGAAAAGTGTGGGGTCGATAACCCACTTGTGCAAAAATGAAGAAAAACATGTTGTTAGCTAGGCCAAGAGGCCTCAGGGAGTATTTCTCACCCTTTTTGAATTTTAATTTGATGCATTGGGGACATAGCATATTTTATGTATGGGGTGAGGGAAATTTCAAAATTTTGTGCTTAATGATTTCGGGTGAATTTAGTGTTGGATACGGTATGGTTGGATGAAGAAAAGGTGAGTTGAGCGTGATTCACCCACCCGTTAGTTTTTCTTTTCAGTTCTTTTCCGACGGGGGGCACATTAAACCGATGAATAAAATTTTTATTTGTCTATATATAGTAGTTTTTATTCATAGTTAGGGATTATTCCGGACGACGGATAGATGACGACTGTCTTGAGGGAAAATCAGTCAATAGGTTTTTGTTTTTGAACCCTTAGCTGATTGATGGCTTGATGTGTTGGTTATGTACTATGTATGGTTGTGAGATGCAAGTGTTGTAAATTTTGAAGCATGTGAGCAGTTGTATAACTGTTTTTTGAGATACCTTGGCTCTTGAATGTGACTCGATGTTCTTAAAGCTAAATCATGCATTCTTGTGATTAGCTGAGTTAAGAGTCTGCTGAATTTGTCTTGAATTGAGCATGTGCTGTGTGTGTATGGTTTTTGAATATTCCATGCTATAGTGTAGTGTCTACAACTTTCCTGGTGTGTATACAAAGCGAAATTAGGGATGTCGATTGTAGGAGATGATTTAGGCATTTCTTTGAATGAGCCTAATTTTAATCCCTTGCTTTACCTACCTGGAATGTCTGATCCTAGTTATCCCTATTGAGCCTTTAGCCTCTTTTTTGCAAGCCAAAAAATGAGCTTAAACCTTTCTTTTCATTAGCCTTGAATATGAACCAAAACTCCTATGCGCTTATGTGAAAATACAAAAGAAGTTAAGGAGTGAGAAGTGAAATAAGAAGGAAAATAGTCGTTGTGGGAGATGAAGAGAAGACTAGAGGTGCACTTTTGTAAAAATGAATAAGAGTGAGTAAGGAGTCAAGAAAAAGAAAAGAGTGAAAAATAATTGCTTAAGTACTCCGTACTAACAGCTTAAGAGTGCCTAATGAGATGGGGAAACAAAAGAGGGAAGCGGGAGTTGAAAAGTATAAAGGTGAAGCAGGAGGATAGAAATTCCTAATGGAAGTGTTGTGTATTTAAAAGCGCTTAGAAAAGATAGTCACTATTACTGGCAATAATAGTACCTACCCGCCTCTTAGATTATATTTCAACCCACTAAATCCTACGTGATCTTACTTTAAAATATTCCTAAATTAGTGGAGTAAAACACTAAAGGCAAGCTTATGGGTCAATACATGTCGCATCTAAATTCTTTTTAAGAGTGAGAGTATTTCTTGTTCATATACCCATGCATATTATAATTTGATAACATATGAGCGAAAATGGGTAACTCTCTTGTTGTGAGTCCACATGTTTTATGAAGGATAAGATTCATGTCAGATTTGTTGATCGGTTGATTAGCATGAGGTTGTTGAGGTTGAGAGTCCATTCTTGAGGTTAGGAAGTCTTTACATAGTTATATTAGATTTCAAGGATTAAATCTTTCATGCTCTATTTTTAACTTGCTATCTAAAACAATTGTTGTAGTCTTAGCTTGAATTGTCTTGCTTCAATTAGCTATGTTTGAGTCTTCATGTGCATGAGATGTAAAAGAGTTGTTCGACGAAGAACAATTCTTTAAGTGTGGGGTAGTGATATTGTGCTTAATTACGTGCCCAAGTGCTATTTTATATCTTAATTAAGTCATGTTTGTCAATTTAATTAATAACATTCTCATTTGATTTTGTATAAATTCATGCATAAACTAACCAATGTGATTAGCTATTTGTTTTGTAGGTGAAAAATTCTAAGGATGAGGTTAATATGATGATGCACATAGTTAAAGGAATTTCGGGATTAAGTGCACGGAAGAGAGCATGAAGAAAATGTAGAAGTGCCTCGATCACACCCTGCAACGTGCCACTGCAAAAGACTGCCGCGATGGGAGCCGTGTCACGCAGGAAGGAGTGCGCAAGAGGAGTGGCAGGTTGTGTGCCTGCGCAATAGTGTTGTGCCACAGTGCGTGAGCTTTTCGCCAATAGACGTGTCACACCCCATGCCATGCGCGTGCCAGGGGATGTCAACTGCTGAGATTTCAGTGGTGCAGCGCATCCAATCCTTGCTACGGCGTGCAAGAGGCATGATGGCCTCCATTCCGCACCTTATGATCTGGCCCATTCCTTGCCAAGGTCACCCGTCCAGTTCACCAACGCGACTGCTATGTGTCACGGAGCAAAACTGCCGTGATGGGCAGCATGCCATGAAGCAGTTTCATGCCCGGCCAAATTTTGCAAAATTCCATTTAGTATAAATTGAACCCTTAGCATCTAAAATAATTTATCATGGAATATTTCGAGAACAATGGAAAGGAGCGAAGTGAGAAAGGAAGAACTCTTCCTAGGGTTCACTAATTTTCATTCTCTTTTAATTATTCCTGTAACTACCCTACTTAAATCATGTTTTTGAGTATTTGTACGAACATGAGTAGCTAAAACCCTTCCTCTAGAGTTGAGGCAACGTAATATTATTGTAAATGCATGAATTCTTCGTGATTTGAGTTTTTGTTGTTGTTTTTTCTTACATTCTTTATTATTGTTTTCTATTCTTGACCACCAGGAAAATAAATGCGTTAAGCTTGGGTAAAGTTTGTAAGAGTAACCCTAGGTTAGAACATGAGAATGTAGGGAGAAAGTTCTTACCCTTATGGTAGGATTAGCGGTTATGATTGAAATTATACCTAATTTTCTTTGCTTGGTTATTAAAACGGGATGAGCTAGACACCGTCTTTGAATTATCACATCACCACCCTTAAAAGTAGTTGTGAAGCTAAGTTCGGTTAAATGATTGGAGGTACGAAAGTCCATAATAAAGGGCATAAAATACGTAAATCACATCCACGTAGTTAAATTGCTCACGAATTAGGACGTCATATCCCCCCACAACGATGTAGGTGTGAGACTTGTTTGTCGTGTTTAGAGGCTCGAAAGACCATGAACATAGAATTTTAATTATGTGAGACAACAACTAATGTTTTCATACTCAAATCATTGTGAATTGTAACATTGCATGAGTACTAGGCCTTAAATGTAGTTGTTTCTTATATTGTTTCCCAAGTATTTTGTGATCACCCATACACTTAATTAGAATTTATCGAAAATTTCTATTGATCTTTGGCATAATTACGTGCCCAAGTGCTATTTTATAACTTAATTAAGTCCTGTTTGTCAGTTTTATTAATTACATTCTCATGTGATTTTGTATAAATTCATTCATAAACTAACCAATATGATTAGCTTTTTGTTTTGTAGGTTAAAAATGCTAAGGATGAGCTTAATATGATGATGCACAAAGTCAAAGGAATTTCGGGATTAAGTGCACGGAAGAGAGCATGAAGAAAATGTAGAAGTGCCTCGATCACACCTTGCAACGTGCCATGACATGAGACTGCCGCGACCGGCGCCGTGTCATGTCGGGATGTGTGTCTGTGCGATAGTGTCATACCACGGCATGCGAGCTTCGTGCCAACATGCGTGTCACGCCCCATGCCATGTGCACGCGAGGGGACACCCATGCCTTGCCAAGGTCACCCGTCCAGTGCTCCTGCACAACTGCTCCGTGTCACGGAGACAAACTATAGTGATGTGCAGCGTGCCACAAAGCAGTTTCATGCTCGGCCAAATTTCGCAAAATTCCATTTAGTATAAATTGAAACCTTAGATTCTAAAATCATATATCACGGAATATTTTGAGAACAACAGAAAGGAGCAAAGGGAGAGAGGAAGAACTCTATCTAGGGTTCACTAATTTTCATTCTCTTTTAATTATGCTTGCAAGTACCCTACTTGAATCATGTTTTTGAGTATTTGTACGAACATGAGTAGCTCAAACCCTTTCTCAAGAGTTGATACTACGTAATAAGATTGTAAATGCATGAATTCTTCGTGGTTTGAGTTTTAGTTGTTGTTTTGTCTTACACTTTTTATTATTGTTGTTTTTATGCTTGATCACCATGAAAACAAAAGCGTTAAACTTGGGTAAAATCTTGAACGAGCAACCCTAGGCTAGAAAATGAGAATGTAGGGAGCATGTTCTTACCCTTACGGTAGGATTAACGGTTAGGATAGAAATTATACTTAATTTGCTTTGCTTGATTATTAAAACGGGATGAGCTAGACACTTGCTTTGAATTATCACATCACCACTCATAGAAGTAGTTGTGAAGCTAAGTTCCGTTAAATGATTAGAGCTAAGAAAGTCCATAACCAAGGGCAAAAACTCTGTGAACCACATCCACTTAGTTAAATTTCTCATAAATTAGGATGTCACATCCCCGCTCAATGATGTAGATGTGAGACTAGTTTGTTGTGTTTAGAGGCTCAAAAGACCATGAACATAGCATTTTAATAATGTTAGACAACAACTAAAGTTTTTATACTCGAACGATTATGAATTGTAGCATTGCATGATTACTAGGCCTTAACTCTAATTGCTTCTTATATTGTTTCCCAAGTATTTTGTGATCACCCCGAGACTTAATTAGAATTTATCAAAAATTTCTATAATCAACACTTGTGAAGGTTAATTTTACACTTGAACTGGATAGTTCGCTGAATTGGTCCAGTCCCTATGGGTTCGACGTCCAGCTCATAGAAAGGGCCACTGTATTACTTGTATGATCGCGTACGCTTGCGAGTGCTTTTGGGCCCGAATAAGTTTTTTGCATCATTGCTGGGGACTAGTGAAGTTTAGTCAATATTTGTGCTTTTGTATGATTTTTAATTTTCCTAAGTATTGAAAAACTTAGCCTTAGACTGCTACAATGCAGGTGACAGGTTGTCATTGTAGAACTAGCAAGGAATAGAGAGTTGGTGGAACCATTGTTGGAACCTGAACGACAATTGCATTTACCTAGGAGGGATGCTCTAGAGCGAAAGCTAAAGAGACTTTAGGAGTGGTTACATAAACACCCACCAGCAGGGCAAGCGGAGTTGTTACCTGAAACAATGGAAGCCCGACCAGTTCATGAAGTGGCGATCCCACTAGCAACAATTGTGACCTCTATTATCTTCAAATCCGAGCCCAGAGAGAACTTTTAATTGAAAAGAATATGGCGGAGCTATTACATTCTAGTGGCCAGTTCACTGTGATAACTTATGAGGACCCACAACAGCACTTACAGAACTTCTTCGAGATCAGTGACACCTTCGTCCCCACCGGAGTGTCAACTGATTATGTCTGACCTACACTCTTCTCATTTTCATTATTGGGAGAGGTAAAGAGGTGGTTGAAAGCTGAGCCACCAAATTATATAACTTCTTAGGACGACTTAGCAAAGAAGTTCCTCATCAGATTATTTCCTTCAGGCAAGACTGCCAAACTCAGAAGTGAAATTTTAAGCTTCAAGCACAGGCCGGAGGAAAACATGTGTTTGTCTTGCGAGAGGTTCAAGTCAGTATTGAGAGACAGGACCCATCACCAGCAATCTAATGAAGTGCTAGCCCATACCTTTGTGGAAAGTATAGACCCACACACCAAAATTTTACTAGACTCTGCATCGGGTGGGCAAGCATGTGAGAAGACTTAAGATGAGTTGTACACTTTCTTGAACAGGATTGCTTAGGGGAATCCAGAGTGGCACAACGAGTCATCGGGAGGGGCAGGAAAGAGAACAATAGGGCTGATAGAGGTGGATGGTGTCAATGCTTTGGCGGCACAGCTTGCATCATTTCAGCATCAGATGATAACTCAGTTCAATAAACTGAGTATGAACCAACAACAGGGACAGGTGAATAAGTTCAGCAGGCTCCTTATTGGTGTGAAATCTACGGTAATAATAGGCACAATGTAGAATCCTGTGGGGAAAATCCTGAATCGGTCAATTTTGTTGGGAATGTTCAGAGAAACAATCAAAATTTTGGGAACAATTACAACAAGAATTGGCAGAGCCACTAGAATTTTTCTTAGGGTGGAAATCAAAGTCAAAGCTACCAAAAACCTCAGCAGAAGTAGTATCAGTAGCAAAATACGAAGAATGGTGGCCAGTTGAGGAGAAATATTAAGGAGATATTGCAGAAGATTATGGCAACACAGACCCAATTAGTAGAGAATCAGGCGAGGATGGCATCAGATTTGAAAAATCAGCAGTTGGCCACCCGCAATCTAGAGAACCAGATGGGTCAAATAGCAGCTTCTCAGCATACCAGTCCTCAGGGAGGGTTACCTAGTGACATATATACAAACCCCAACAAGTCAACGCCATCAGTCTGAGGAGTGGCAGGCAATTGGCTGATGCACCACCGAAAGAGAAGAGAAATGAGATGCATCTAGAGCTGGTTAGGAAGGGACCATCAACTAACAAAGGTGGTAATCATAGTGTTGTGCAACAAAATGCACAACCATCATTGCAGCCAGCACAAAGACAACTACCACCATTCCCGCAAAGACTCAAAACGAGAAAAAGACTCAAAACGAGAAAAAAAAGGAGGAATGGCTTTAAAAAGTTCTTTGATATTTTCTCAAAGAACTTCACATAAATTTTCCTTTGCTTGATATTTTGCAAAGAATCCCTGGGCCCCCAAGTACGCTAAGTACTTGAAAGATGTGGTGGCTAGCAAAGTCAGATTGGTGGATGTCCAGACAGCAGGATTGATTGATGAGTGCAGCCACAGGGTAATGAGCAAGATATCAAAAAGCTCAAAGACCTAGAGAGTTTTACCCTCCCCATAAAAATTTGTAGAGATGATAAGAGCTCTATGTTATTTAGGGGTAGTAGTTAATTTAATGCCCCTATCTTTGTTTAACACCTTGGGGTTGGGGCAGCCAAGACCTACATGAATGATGTTGCAGCTGGTAGCCAAGTCTCAAGTGGCACCATATGGAATAATTGAGGATCTTCTCATCAAAGTGGGTAAGTTCATTATACCCGCTGATTTCATCATTCTTGATTTTAATGTTGATTACAAGGTATCCTTGATCTTGGGATGGCCATTCTTGGCCACTGGAGAAGGAATTATTAATGTTAGATAAAGGACCCTGATAATGAGGGACGATGATGAAGAAGAACTCTTCTAGGTCTACCAAGCGATCAACCCACCCACATACTACAAAGACCTTTGCAAGGTTAGAGTAATGTCAGAAGCTAAGTGTGGGTTGGTAGATTCCATAGGTCCACAGCCACAAAAGAAGATTACATTTCAGCTTGAATCTGATAGAGGGCTTCAGTTAAAGAAGGAGTTGGAAGAAGAGAGGGACAGAGTGGAGGTTGTTCCCTTGAAAAATAAAAAGAGAAGAACATGGTTATCGATAGGGAACAATGGTTTGAGGATGTCCTGAAAAGGATAGTCCACGTCGTGCCGCGATGTAAAATCAAGCGTTGCTTGTGAGGCAACCCAAGGGTACCACAGGTATAATTTTATTGTTCCTTTTTGTTGATTTTGTTTATTTTCATCTTGTTGTTGTTTTTGGTAGTGAATTAAGCATAGCTGGAGGGAAGTCTGGGTACCATTGAAAGAGGAAGCTAAGAAGCCTGAAAGAGGAAAAGTGTGGGGTCGATAACCCACTTGTGCAAAAATGATGAAAAAATGTTGTTCGCTAGGCCTAGAGGCCTCGGGGAGTATTTCTCACCCTTTTGGAATTTTAATTTGATGCTTTGGGGATAGAGCATATTTTAAGTATGGGGTGAGGAAAATTTTAAAATTTTGTGCTTAATGATTTAGGGTGAATTTAGTGTTGGATATGGTGTGGTTGGATGAAAAAAATTAAGTTCAGCATGATTCACCCACCCGTTTATTTTTCTTTTCGGTTCTTTTCCGACGGGGGGAACTTTGAACCGATGAATAAAATTTTCATTTGTCTATACATAGATGTGTTTAGTAATAGTTAGGCACTATTCCCAACAATGGATGGATGACGACCGTCTTTAGGGAAAAGTAGTCAATAGGTTTTTGTTTTTGAACCCTTAGCTGATTGATGGCTTGATGTTCTGGTTATGTTCTATGTATGGTTGGAAGATGTAAGGGCTTTAAATATTGAAGCGTGTGAGTAGTTGTGTCGCTTTGTTTGAGACACCTAGGCTCTTGAATGTGACGATGTTCTTAAATATAAATTTTGCATTCTTGTGATTAGTTGAGTTAAGAGTCTGTTGAATTTGTCTTGAATTGAGCATGTGCTGTGTCTGTAAGGTTTTTTAATATTTCATGTTATGGTGTAGTGTCTAGAACATTCCTGGTGTGTATACAAAGAGAAATGAGGGATGTCGATTGTAAAAGATGATTTATGCATTTCTTTGAATGAGCCTAATTTTAATCCCTTGCTTTACCTACCTTAAATGTCTGATCCTAGTTAGCCCTATTGAGCATTTAGCCTATTCTTTGCTAGCCACAAAATGATCTTAATCCTTTCTTTTCATTAGCCTTGAATTTGATCCAAAACTCCTAAGCGCTTATGTGAAAATACAAAAGAAGTTAAGGAGTGAGAAGTGAAATAAGAAGGAAAATAATCGTTGTGGGAGATGAAGAGAAGACTAGAGATGCACCTGTGTAAAAATGAATAAGAGTAAGTAAGGAGTGAAGAAGAAGAAAAGAGTGAAAAATAATTGCTTAAGTACTCCATATTAACAACTTAAGAGTGAAAAATGAGATGGGGAAACAAAAGAGGAAAAAGGGAGTTGAAAAGTATAAAGGTGAAACAGGAGGATAGAAACTCCTAATGGAAGTGTTGTGTATTTAAAAGCACTTAGGGAAGATAGTCACTATTACTGGCCATAATAGTACCTACCCTCCTCTTAGCTTATATTTCAACCTACTAAATCCTACTAGATCTTACATTGCAATATTCCTAAATTAGTGGAGTAAAACACTAAAGGTAAGCTTATGGGTCAATACATATCGCATGTGAATTCTTTTTGAGAGTGACCATATTTCTTGTTCATATACCCATGCATATTATAATTTGAAAACATATGAACGAAAATGGGTAACTCTCTTGGTGTGAGTGAACATGTTTGATGAAGGATAAGATTCATGTCAGATTTCTTGATCGGTTGATTAACATGAGGTTGTGAAAGTTGAGTGTCCATTCTTGAGGTTAGGAAATCTTTACATAGTTATATTAGATTTGAAGGATTAAATCTTGCATGCTCTATCTTTAACTTTCTATCTAAAACAACTGTTGTAGCCTTAGCTTGAATTGTCTTGCTTCAATTAGCTATGTTTGAGTCTTCATGCGCATGAGATGTAAAACAGTTGTTCAAGGACGAACAATGCTTTAAGTGTGGGGTAGTGATCTTGGGCTTAATTACATGCCCAAGTGCTATTTTATAACATAATTAAGTCATGTATATCAATTTAATTAATTACATTCTCATGTGATTTTGTATAAATTCATGCATAAACTAACCAATATGATTAGCTCTTTCTTTTGTATGTGAAAAATGCTAAGGATGAGCCTAATATGATGATGCACGAAGTTAAAAGAATTTCGAGATTAAGTGCATGAAAGAGTTCATGAAGAAAATGTAGAAGTGCCTCGATCACACCCTGCAACGTGCCACGGAAAAAGACTGCTGCAACAGGCGTCGTGTCACGCAGGCAGGAGTGCGCAAGAGCAGTGCCAGGCAGTGTGCCTGCGCGATAGTGTTGTGCCACGGTGTGTGAGCTTTGCGCCAATAGACGTGTCACACCCCATGCCATGAACGCACGAGGGGATGTCAACTGCCTAGATTTCAGTGGTGTGGCGTATCCAATCCATGCCACGATGTGTGAGAGGCACGATGTCCTCCGTGTCACGCCTTCTGCTCTGGCCCATTCCTCGCAAAGGTCACCCGTCCAGTGCACCTACGCGACTGCTCTGTGTCACGGAGCAAAACTGTCACGATGGGTAGCGTGCCACGAAGCAGTTTCATGCCCATCCAAATTTTGCAAAATTCCATTTAGTATACATTGAATTATTATCTTCTAAAACAATTTATCATGGAATATTTTGAGAACAACGGAAAGGAGAGAAGGGAGAAAGGAAGAACTCTACATAGGGTTCACTAATTTTCATTCTCTTTTAATTAATCTTGTAAGTACCCTACTTGAATCATGTTTTTGAGTATTTGTACGAACATGCGTAGCTAAAACCCTTCCTCTAGAGTTGAGGCTACGTAATATGATTGTAAATGCATGAATTCTTCGTGGTTTGAGTTTTAGTTGTTGTTTTGTCTTACATTATTTATTATTGTTGTTTTTATGCTTGATCACCATGAAAACAAATGCATTAAGCTTGGGTACAAGCTTGAAAGAGTAACCCTAGGCTAGAACTTGTGAATGTAGGGAGCAAGTTATTACCCTTACGGTAGGATTAACGTTTAGGATAGAAATTATACCTAATTTGCCTTGCTTGGTTATTAAAATCGAATGAGCTAGACACCGGCTTTGAATTATCTCACCACCACTCGTAGAAGTAGTTGTGAAGCTAAGTTCTGTTAAATGATTAGAGATACGAAAGTCCATAATCTAGGGCACAAACTCCGTAAACCACATCCACATAGTTAAATTGCTCATGAATTCGGACGTCACATACCCGCTCAACGATGTAGGTGTGAGACTAGTTTGTCTTTTTTAGAGGCTTGAAAGACCATGAACATAAAATTTTAACTATGTGAGAAAACTAAAGTTTTAATACTCTAACCATTGGGAATTGTAGCATTGCATGAT
>JACEIK010000664.1:240947-251347 GCA_018107945.1 Datura stramonium
ATATATATCATGAATGATAACATGCATAACTGAAATCATGAGGAACAATGGGAGACTCTTCATATAACCGACATTAGCACGATAGAGCTTACGTAGTCCCGACTATCACACGCAAGTGGGCAGAGCCGTCCAAAGTCTTGCCAGGGCTAAGGACGCTACCATGATATCAATATCAAACTCAAGGACTCTTGGGGCAGGGGAAAGCTCACATAGGAGGTCCAAAATTAATCTCATCATATCAACATTGGCAAGTAGTTTTGAGGCATACGGTTGACTAACCCTTAGCCTACTTGGTGCTAGACACTACTCCGAAAAATTTGCACATGCTCTCCATAATTTTTCAACGAAGCTGACCATCGTCTATTGACGGAGCTGAATAATCATACAAATATCAATTTGAAATCATACATGAGTAGCCTTGGCTCAAACCATACCACTGGCTGAACATAAATGGGAATCCTGACTCGAAAACAATATGGTAAGCTAATCAACTCGAAATCATAATCATGCTTTAACATATGGGTTTTCCCAATACTTATACATGCTTGAAAATACTTCATTCACTTGAAAACTTGATCATAGACATGGGTAACTTGAAAATGTACTTTTCATCAATAATATCTCGTCATACTTTAACATTTAACATAAATTTAAACTTTCCTGAACTTCTCATGGATGGGTATTTTAGTGATCAGTCTAGTGAATAAGCAATTATAACAAGTAAATATAAACAACCTCTAATGAAGAATCAAAACTAGCATTAATTAGTCTTTCAAACATCAACCATCAGTTATAGTCAAAATCCTCGAATGGGCGTTTAGCCACACATAGACAAGCAGAAAAACAAAGATAGCATCATCATTGGAAGTAAAATGATAAAGAAAAGAAGAAATCTAAGTAGAACGTGTCTCTCCTCCCAATGCTTCATTACGTTCTTTTTACTATCAAACAAAATGATGAATGATATGTAAAAAGCCCTAGATGTTACATTTATAGGTGAGCCTTCAAATTATGCTTTTTACTTCAAGTAATTGACTTATAATTAAGGGAAAATCTGTCTAGGGAGTGTCTGGCGTGTTTCCCAATGCATAACCCCAAACGTCTGGGTCAATTTTCCTCTGAAGAATAGCTTTAGGCGCCTCACTCCATCCATAGAACCAAGGTGTTAGCAAAATTTCTACACTTCTAAACACTTCTGGTGCCCCACCGCTTCCGTAGCACCAGAGTGTTAATTAAATTGATGAGCTTTAAGACCCTCCTAACGCCCCACTCCATCCATAGCACCAGAAATCAATGTCAACAATTGAAGAAAAATGAATAAAAATCACCAATAATATTGATAAGAGAACTTAAAAGTGTTATTCTCTCCATAAAAGTTGAACTCTCCACTAAAATAACCTAGAAAATTATTTATAGAAATAATCAGAAACATTTCCTAAATTAACAGGAAAACAAATTAAGCTGCCTCTGCCTTCTACTATGACTCGTACCATCAACCTACGGGTCATAGCTTCCACTCGTATGATGCTTGGCAACCTTGATTTTGGTTAAGTGCAGGGAGATGGTACTACTCATACAATGCTATTACGAGTCATACGTTTCTTTCGTGGTTTGATACTACGAAGTCTGGCATCCTCTGAATATTTCCACGCGCCTTGGTTATAACTCATACCTTGATCTTATGACTCGTGGTATCCTCTTGTACCTTGAGATCTTCAAATTAACCTTTGCTCTGAAGTTCACCACGTCTCTTTTGTATGGATCGTATGTGGTCATCATGACTCGTGGTTGCTTTCTGTACCAGGAGACTAGACAAGTGCATACTTTTGTAATTTTCCATGACTGCTATGATACCGCTCGTAACAAGCATAGTACTTTGGATTTCTCTTGTTCAGGTCCCCTAAAGTTTATCACGAATCATAGTAAGCCTCATTCCACCAAGGTACAACTCGTACTGAGGCTTGTACCTAGCCCATTTTCTGCACTCTTTTCCCATCTTCTATAGATCTCAACTCCAACACCTTATTTCCTTGAAATAAAAGTAAAAGTGTATCATACATGTATAAACACACCTAAAAGCATGCTTGTTTTCTTAGTTTGAAGCATCAAAAGGGTTGTAAACCCACAACACATCAAGACTCTCAAGGACCGTTAGTTGTTTGCTAAATTTAGCAAGTGTGACTTTTGGCTAAACTCAATAGCATTTTTAGGTCATATGGTGTGTAGTGAGGGTGTGTAGGTGGACACTCAGAAGATAAAAGCGGTGAAGAATTGGCCTAGACCTATCAATTCTATAGATATTAGGGGTTTTTTGGGTTTAGCTATCTATTATAGGAGGTTCATAGAGGGATTTTCATCAATTGCAGCACCGTTGACTAAGTTGACCAAGAAGAAGGTCAAATTTCAGTGGCCGTATAATTGTTAGAAGGGTTTTCAGGAGTTAAAGACTCAACTCACTTCAGCCCCAATATTTACCCTACCAAAGGGATGGGGCGGCTTTGTTGTTTATATGATGCTTCTAGGGTTGGTCTTGATTATGTGTTGATGCAGCATGGTAAGGTCATTGCGACAACTTAAGACTCATGAGAAGAATTATTCAATGCAAGACTTAGAGTTGGAAGCTATAGTGTTTGCCTTGTAGATTTTGAGACACTTTTTGTATGGTGTGCATGTGGATGTGTTCACAGACGACAAAAGCCTACAGTACATGTTTATTCAAAAGGACCCGAATTTAAGGCAAAGGAGATGGCTAGAGCTTCTCGAGGACTATGACTTGAGTGTCCTTTATCATCCGAGCAAGGCCAATGTAGTGGAAGATTCTCTTACTAGGATGTCCATGGAGAGTGTTTATTATGTTGAGAATAGGAGAAAGGAGTTGGTGAAGGATATCCATAGGTTTTCCTTGTACACGATGACAGTATGACTTTATATGGTGATTGTGCATAGGTTGACAAAATCAGCTCATTTCCTATTGGTCAAAACTACAGAGTTAGCCGAGGATTATGCTAGATTATACATTTGGGAATTGGTTCAATTTCATGGAGTTCCATTGTCCATTATCTTGGATAGGGGTACTTAGTTCACCTCTAAGTTTTGGACATCATTTTAGACGGGCCTTGGTACTCAGGTGAATCTTCGCATAGCTTTTCACCCGCAGATAGATGGTTAGGCCGAGTGAACCATTCAGACTCATAAGGAATTTCTGAGAGCGTGAATAATTAGAGAGAGGCTGAAAATTGCTTAAAGTTGTCAAAAATCTTATGCGGGTGTTAGGTGGAGAGAGCTTGAGTTTAAGGTTGATGATTGGGTGATTTTGAAGATGTCTCCCATGAAGGAAGTTATAAGATTCAGTAAGAACGGGAAACTTAGTCCATGATATATTGGTCCTTATAGGATTCTAAGGAGAATTGGCAAGGTGGCGTATGAGTTGGAGCTACCAACAAAGTTAGCTTCGGTGCACCAAGTTTTCCATGTATCTCTATTGAAGAAGTGCATTGGTGACCCATCCTTAGTTGTTACGGTAGAGAACATTGGGATAAAGGATAGCCTTACTTATAAGGAGATTTCGATTGAGATCCTTGATCATCAAGTTCGGAAGTTGAGAAAAAAGGAAGTAGCTTCATTGAAAGTTTTGTGGAAGAATTAGCTTGTTGAGGGAGCTACATAGGAAGCCAAAGAAAATATGATGGCTAGATATCCACATCTTTACCCTTCTAACTCAATTCCAGTATGAGATACCAGTTTTCTCCTTAGTACTCGATTCGCATCATGTCAAGTTCATGTCTCTCAGTTCTTTTCATGTCATAGCATGCATGTATGTTTCATGAATTCAGTTTAGTCATGTAAATCTGTCTGGAGTCAGTCACTCCATCAGTTTTCAACTATAGTTGTTAAGTGTTGCATTTGTAGTTCTTTCCCTAGCCTTCCAATATGCTTAATTTATATTCAAGGATGAATGTTCCTAAAGGGGAGATAATGTAACACCCTAAAAGTCTCTAACATCAGACTCGAGGATTGAAACAAATATAATAGGAAAATCTACACCAGGTCATAGAACGAATAGTCAAGTGACCCGTTAAGTCACTTCAAGGATTGTTGAGTGAACCGTTAAGTGGTGCTAAGTTGGGAAAAATGTTGATTACCTAGAGACTTCACAGATTGAGGGATGAGTTGTCAAGTCCCCTGACGACCCATTAAGTGACTCGTTAAGTGTGATGTATAGGTGAAATACATTGGATTCAGAGAGTCTTAACGAGTGCTAAAGCTATCCGTTATGTGTCATGATGAATTGTTAAGTGAGGCATAAAGTTTAGCTCATAAAGTTTGAAAATCTTCTAGTGGCAACGGATGGCACCCAATGACTCGTTGAGGGACCTAAGGAGTCGTTAAGTGAGTCTGGGTCTAGCAGTGTGATTTTCCTGTCGGATCATTAAGATTGTTCTCATAATATTCTAAGTTCCTAACTACTAAACGAAGTTGTTTTGAGAATAAGAAGGGTTTTATTCATCCTAACCCTAATTCTACTCCTAACATTCTCATTAGAAGATCAAGCCCTCAAGTGAAGAAAGAATTCCCCATCTTCAATCCCTTCAATCTCTCTTAGATATCAAACCCTAGAAATAATTCTTCAAGCCCAGGTATGTGGTGTTATCAATGAGGGATTCCTTCCACCGTCATGCCCTTTTTAATTGAAAGCGTGAATTTTCCCAAATCCCTATTGCCTATTTTCAATTTCGAGGGTTGGGTTGGTTGTTGTTGAAATTCCTTCATGTTCATCTATGAGATTAGCTATAAACCTTAATCCAATACATGTTTCCATGAGTAGAGTTTCATTTTTGTATCAAGTCTCCCATTAAATTATGAATTCTAAGTTTCAACAATGGTTATGAGCTCATAGGGTTATATTAGATTTGATATACATTCTATGATTTTCTTGTGAATTCAGGTCCCTCAACTTTTAAATTATGTTTTACGATCATGATGCATGATTTTGACAAGAAGCCTTTATGAATTTATGAATTTTACGATAAGGTGATTTTATCAAGTATGCATGACCTTCATGCATATCAATTTTATGTTATGGACGACTCACGAGCCTTGTGCATGGCTAGTTCACATATTTTAAGCATGATTATGTACCCTATTGATTTCAACTAGCCCATGTACTTTAAGTATGCTTTAATGACTATGATATGAGTAATATATATGTTTTGGAAGTAATATTTAGCACCGAATAGGTCAGGGCTTCAAGCAAACCCCAAGTCATAGAATTACGTTCCTACATAAGCATGTTAACGTTCTCCACGAGAGTGTCCCCCATGCCTAAATTGGCCATCAATGAGTGATATCATGCCTTTTCATGGTCCTACCCTGTGCAATGTATGGACACCCTCCCGACTAGGGTTTTACAAGTCGGGCTCCATGTACGCTCTCGTGGAGTATATCAGTTATAAAAATCTCCCATTATTTCGTAATTTCTATATATTATTTTGTTCATGTATTACGATATTATGAATTATGGAATTTTGGCTCAAAATACACTTTATGATATTTTACTTGTAAAAACAGTCACATTCAGCTTTATGTCATAGGTTTGGAAGTTTGAGCCTCATGTTCAATTTATGATCAACATCTTACGTTTTATACTACTTTACTCTCATGATCTCTTTTGTATAGTTTTACTAGCATGTTTTACTTACCTTACATACTCAATATATTCAAAGTATATCATTTTATGATATAAGTCTGGGTGATCCTTCCCAACCTCTTCATTAACTCGCACCTACTCAGACCAGCTCAATTTCTCAGTCTTAGTGAGTCCTCATCAATCGAGGATGTCTATCAGTTTATATTGTCACGTCATATTTTAGTTTCAAACTTAGTGAGTTAGTTGGAGGTTTTGTTGTTACAACATGTAAATATTAATGATTAGTAAGCGTACACATAGATTTGTGATGAATAAAGAGAGCGCGACGCGTGTAGAAAAAGCCTCGGAAGCAGGTTCAGACGGAACCAACACGCATGGACAGCGCGATGCGCCAGCTAGTAGCACACTGGCCAACATGGCACGCTAGGCCTGCTGGCGCCTTGAGAGGCACGGCGCATGCCCCAAGACACCGCCCTTGATATATTTAAAGCCCTTCCTTTCCTTTTATATCATTTCTAACATTTGTTTTTGGCCAATGAAAGTGTGGGACGAAGATTTCAATCATTTTTCGCTCAATTATGCTACCAAACGCCGTTTAATCTTAAATTAACTTCTGGTATTAAGTTGTAAGCCTGAAGGTAGCATTCCTATAAAGTTAGTTTCTCGAAATTTTCCATGCAAGCCAGAACCCCGCCGAGCAAAAGATGTCAGAATTGCGCTAAATTGATTCCTAAACGATCACAGACTTTCGGTAAGCATTTCCCCCTTTTGAACTCTCAAGAAGTTATAGGTTTTCGGCTGCATGTTACGAAGTTGAATTATAGTTGCTATTAATATCAAAAGTTACTGTTTTTGCCAAATTTAGTATTGAAATTAGTCTAATTTTCCCAGTATCAAAATTACAGTTGAAAAGAGCGGATAAATACAAGTTGAAACTCATCGATTATTCAGGAAACAACAATCGAGGTATGTTAAGGTGAATTCCTTCGGCAAGTTACCTTTTATAGTATTTTTATACAACTTGAGCCCACATAGCAAAGTCACAAGTATGTTTATTGTGGTTAGCTGCGACCATTAGTTGAGACCAGTACTTTATGTTTAGACTGGGATTGACCCTGCCTTGTATAGCCTGCAGTGACCTACCCCAAGGTTACTAGCTGTATCGATGCTCGCCAGGGGCTATATGACATTTCTCCAGAGAGTGATATACTGTCCCAAGGGACGATGAAGTGTCCTAAGGGCCATATTAAAGTCCATTCCATGGCTGGATTATTATTTTATGTCATATCAACATCACACCCTCATCGATCCCGGTGTCCAGGGTGTAGTTATCAGGAGTCTACCAGGCTTATACGCAACTACAAATCAGGAACCGAGCAGGCTCAGTTGTAGACCCAGGGGATCGGTAGGACGGTTGTAGTTACTTGTTGACTCATTTTGACCTGATTTAGGGTATATAAATTTAAGTGTGCTTGCCATGGCTTATGGGTGGCCCGAGCGGGTTAGTTTGTGCTAGATGTACCTTCTAGGCTTATAGGGGCCAAGTAAGGTTCTTGTTTGTACTATTTATCGTTAGTTGTACAACAGGTTATAAGGTTATATCAGGTTAATTCTCTATCCCTCCTATTGAATTGTTCAGTTTCATTAATAGTATTATTCAGTCATTTTCTTTTCTACCTACATATTCTGTTTATATTGTACTAATGCCCATCCTTGGGCCGCTGCATTACTTTCCTGCAGGTGCATATAGATGTGGATCAAGACTTTCTTTGCTTCCATCCTTAGCCAGCAGTACAGTTAGCTCCCTTCCTCTAGAGCTAATTGTTAGAAGGTTTGCTCCTTTTGATTGTGTAGTTATGGGTAGGTCGGGGCCCTTTCTCGAACATTATTCCACTCCTAGAGGCTTGCAGATTACAAAATTCTAGTTGTTCATATTGTTGTTGGCATTATGGGGTCTATATATGTTTTATTTTGTTTGATGGCCGTGTGGGGCCTTGTTTAATTGTTAGATGGTGGCCTTGTCAGCTATAGTATAGTTATAGTTTCCTGATTTTTATTCTGCTAAAACTAGACAACATGATGGTCTTGTCAACCCACATAGGATTCCCTCTTTATTGCTTGTCGTTGGTTAGGTGTTTTCTATTACAGGTGGCTATATGGCCTTGTCGGCCTGAGGCTGTCGTTACATCCGAGATATATCTCATTGTTTTCTTGAATTGAGTTATAGGCATGCACCAGACGTGCATATGTCCAGTCAGGCCAGTCAGATTCCAGTGTGGCACTACGTGCTAGTCATGCCACAAAGGTGGGTCGTGACAAACATGGTATCATAGCCGGTTGTATCCCAGGGAGTCTGCAAGTCGTGTAAAGTAGAGTTTGTCTATGGATTTGTTGTGCACCACATTCTATATATAGGAGGCTGGGAGGCATGTTAGGGTGGTTACTCTTCTTTCTCTTCCGGTCGTGCCATAGAGAAATGTTGTATAGGGTTGAGACCTTAAGCTTACTATGTTCTATTTGTATACAGAGAAATAATGTACACGCGAGAAAGTACAATCGGCTGAAAGTTAGATGTTGCAGCAAGAGAGGGCACTAGTAGGGTGCCCCAGTCAGAGCCATCCCAGTCTGAGGGCAATAGGAAGACCCTATCCTGGTCTCCCCAACACTCTCCGCTATGCCAAAAGCCGTCTGGAGTGGCATATGTGTCAGCACCACCTCCAGTAGCTCCCGTACCAATACCATCAGACCAAGAGGTTAGCAGCGCTATCATTATGTTAGCTCAGATGATGGCTGCAAAGCATTATCCAGTGGCACCTGTGGCTTCTGAGTCTTTGGGAGGACCTGATTGTTCAAGGGTCCGAGAGTTCCTTGCTCTGAGTCCCTTGTAATTTACAGGGACAGAC
Source organism: Datura stramonium (assembly GCA_018107945.1). NCBI lineage: Eukaryota > Viridiplantae > Streptophyta > Magnoliopsida > Solanales > Solanaceae > Datura > Datura stramonium. Next base: position 249,498 of record JACEIK010000664.1, read on the forward strand.
CCAGATGAGGACCCTCAGGACTTTTTGGACCAACTGGATTGAATTTTCAGGGTAATGCATGTTATGCCTTCAGAGTCAGTTGAGTTAGCAGTATTTCAACTACGGGACATAGCAGTGCTATGGTATGAGAGTTGGGAAAGGTCCCGAGGTAGAGATGTTCCCCTCCGAGTTGGTCCAGCTTTTTAGAGGCCTTCCTAGATCATTATATGCCGCGGGAAATTCGACAGGCCCGGGTAGATCTGTTTTTGCATTTAGAACAGGGCTCGATGAGTGTTCGAGAGAATGTTATGAGATTTGATTCTTTGGCCCGATATGTAGTAGATTTTTTAGAAACTATGCCAGCAAGAGTGCACCAGTTTGTTATGGGGCTACTCCCAGAGTACGTGGATACTTGTGTTACAACTACCCTATGACAGGACATGGACATCGCCCGTATTCAGATATTTGCTTAGTGTATTGAAGGGATCAGACAGCGACAACGGGAGGTAGAAAGGGTAAATCAGGAGCATCGCCATAGGGCCAGACCTAATGACACCCATCAGAGCTTCAAGGTGGACCTTGGCCACGACTGTCAGGCAGACCGCCTAGACCCCACCTTCAAAATAGCAGCAGGGTGGTAGATTTGACCGGTAGGGGCAGTCAGGATCGGTGAGAGCTCACGAGCATCGACTTCACAACAGCAGAGATGGTTAGAGAAGAGCAGACTCACCGTGCAATATTGTCCTATCTGCAGTCGACGTCATCTTAGGGCATGAAGGTATGGCTCCACTGATTTTTACACTTATAGACAAGAGGGTCACATGATGAGAGACTGTCCAGCAAGAGTTCAAGGTGATCGGGACCGACAGGACATATCTTAAGTAGGTTCACGTGCCCCAACATCTCCAGAAGGGTGCATGCCCTCAGCTCTACCAGGGCGCATGCCCTCAACTCCTGCCGACAGATGCTAAGGCATGTCGGGGGCATCTAGTTCAGGCATCAGTCCAGATCGCACATATGCTTTACCGGGGTGATAGGAGTAAGAGCCGTTGTCGGATGTTGTGATATGTATGCTGGACATTTGTTGTCATTCAAGTTATGTTCTTATACACCTAGGTTCCACTTTGTCTTATGTTACCCCATTAGTGGCCCGAAAGTTTGGTATAACGCCAGAATTGCTTCAGCGACCCTTCTCAATGTCCAAGCCCGTCAGTGATTCTATTATAGCTAAACAAATCTACCGAGGTTGCATAGTAGAAATTGTTGGTCGCCAGACATTGGCAGATTTAATGGAACTAGAAATGATTGGCTTTGATGCAATTATGGGTATGGATTGGCTAGCCCCAAGTTATGCCAATGTAGATTGTTGGACCAAGATTGTTTGATTCTACTTTCCATGGGAGGTAGTGCAGATAGTGGAAAGGAAATGCAGTCACGCCAAAAGGTAGGTTCATATCCTATATTCAGGCAAGAAAGTTAATAGAAAAATGTTTCATTTAACATATTGTCATGGTTCAGGATGTCCAAGAAGAATCCCCGACTTTCCAGTCCATTCTAGTAGTCAATGAATTTCCAAATATGTTCCCAGATGAACTTCCTGGTATTCCCCTAGAGCGGGAAATCGATTTTTATATCGACCTAATACTAAGTACTCAACCTATATTCATCCTGCCATACTGAATGTCTCCAGCTAAATTGAAAGAACTGAAAGAATAGTTGAAATATTTGTTAGATAAGGGCCTCATAAGGCCGAGCACTTCACTATGGGGTGCCATTATTTTCATATCCGTAATAGTGCGAAAAGAAGGCCCGGCTCCAAGTTGTTCAAGAATAGTGGCGTTGAGTTTCTCGACCCTTTGACTTAGGATTAG
>JACEIK010000664.1:254764-272257 GCA_018107945.1 Datura stramonium
CTTTCATTTTGTATCATTTCCAACATTTGTTTTCAGCCACAAAAAGGGTGGGACAAAGATTTAATAATTTTTCGCTCAATTACACTACCAAATACTGTCCAATCTTAAATTATCTTTAGGTATTGAGTTCTAAGCATATAGGGAGCATTCTTACGGAATTAGTTCTCATAATTCGCCCGGCAAACTAGAACCTCGCTGAGCAAAAGTTCTCAGAGTTGCTCCAAATTGATTCCTAAATGATCACATGCTTTAGGTAAGGATTTCCCCTTCTAAACTCTCGGGAAGTTATAGGATTTCAACCATATTTTATGAAGTTGAATTATGGTTTCTATTAGTATCAAAATTTACCCTTTTTGCCGAATTTAGTATTGAAATTAGTCCCATTTTCCCAGTATCAAAGTTACAATTGAAAAGAGCTGATAAATACAAGTTGAAACTCATCGGTTATTCGGGAAACGACAATCGAGGTATGTTAAGGTAAATTCCTTCAGCAAGTTACTTTCTACAGTATTGTTATATAGCTTGAGCCCGCATAACAAAGTCAGAAGTATGTTTATTGTGGTTAGCTGCTACCGTTTGTTGAGACCAGTACTTTATGTTTAGACAGGGATTGACCCTTCTTTTTATAGCCTTCCATGACCCACCCCAGGGTTACTAACTATGTTGATGCCCGCCAGGGGCTATATTTTATTGCTCCAGAGAGCGATATGTCTTCCTAAGGGATGATGCAGAGGCCAAATGGCTATATTACAGTCCATTCCATGGCTTGACTATTATTTTATGTTGTATCGACATCACACCCTCACCGAGCCTTGTGCCTAAGGTGCAGTTATCAGGAGTCCACCAAACTTATACGTAGCTACAGATTAGGAGCCGAGCGGGCTCAATTGCAGACCTAGGGGTCCGATAGGACGACTGTAGTTACCTATTGACACATTTTGACCTGATTAGGGGTATATAGATTGAAGTATGCTTATTATGGCTTATGGGGGCCCCAAGCGGGTTATTTTGTGCTTGATGTACCTTCCATGTTTATTGGGGCTAGGTAAGGTTCTTGTTTGTACTATTTAATTTTAGTTGTACATCAGGTTATAAGGTTATATCAGGTTAATTCTCTATCCCTCCTATTGAATTGTTCAGTTTCATTATCTATATTGTTCATACTTTTTCTTTGCTGCCTTACATATTCGGTATATATTGTACTGATGCCCATCCTTAGGGCACTACATTACTATCCTGTAGGTGTGGATAGACGTGGATCAGGACCTTCTTAGCTTCCCTCCTTAGCTAGCAGTACAGTCAGCTCCCTTCCTTTGGAGCTAATAGTTAGAAGGTTTGCTCCTTTTTATTGTATAGTTACGGGTAGGTTGGGGCCCTATCTCGACCATTATTCCACTCCAAGAGGCTTGCAGATTACAGAGTTCTAGTTGTTCATTTTGTTGTTGGCCGTGTGGGGCCTATATATGTTTTACTTTGTGTAATGGTCGTGTGGGGCCTTGTTTAGCTGTTAGGTAGTGTCCTTATCGGCTATAGTATAGTTATAGTTGCCTAATTTTCATTCTGCTAGAACTAGACAGCATGGTGGTCTTGTCGGCCCGCATAGGATTCTCTTTTTATTGCTTGTGGTTGGTTAGTTGTTTTCTTTTACAATTGGCTATATGGCCTTGTTGGCCGGAGGCTATAGTTACAGCTGAGATATAGCTCATTGTTTTCTTGAATTGAGTTGCAGGCATGCACTGGACATGCATAAGCCTAATCAAGATAGTCAGATTTTAGTGTGGCACTTGGTACCAGTCATACCGCCTAAGGTGGGGCGTGATAGTTGTTCCTTCAACTTATGTTCCTTTAACTTATGTTATGACTAGAGGCTTTTCAGATAGATATGTAGTATATGACTAAGTTCTGTGATATTGTTACTCTTACTTATTCTTTATTATATATATATCTCTGTTATTCCATGCTTATGTTTTAAATTCTACTTGATTATGCTCTTAAGACATTCTATGTATGTGTCGTCGGTTAGCTTGGAGGCATTCATGGCTCTAGGTCTCGTGTCTCAATCTGGGGTCCATGCTGGGGTCGTGACAACTTATTTCAATATTGACCACAAAGATGTCCTCAAATCCGATAAGCAAAGTATGACCTCTCCTGATTGTGAAAGTGATGCTCTCATTCTTGATCTGGAATATAATTTCATGACTTTTTTAGTCCATCAAAGCCCTCCCAGTAGCCAAAAATAGTCTACTATGTACGGTGGGAATATCTCAATCCACATCGCAGTCAAGAACCATAAAGTTAGCCAAAGGCACAAACTTTTTACTTTCACAAACACATCTTCCACAACCCCCACTAGTATCTTGATTGTCTTATAATCCATTTTGAGCTGGATAGAGGTGTACTTCAACATGGACAACCCGAACCGCTTGTAAATAGCTAGAGGCATCAGATTAATACTTGCCCTATTATTAAAAAGGGCATGTAAGCAGTCGTATCTACCATTCCGGAAAGGAATGACAAATTCTCATGGATCACTTTTCTTTTCAACACATATGCTTGCAATGATTGCACTCACTCTACATGTCACTAGAATCATCTCTTTGTCACATGTCAGCTTTTTAGTCATAGCATCTTCAAATACTTAGCAAAACTGGGCATTTCTTTGATGGCATCTTTAAATGGTACTCGGAGTGTTGCTTCTTTTAGCTACTCAATGTGCTTTGCCACTTTTATATCAAGAGCTTGTTGAGCGATTCATTATGGAAATGGAGGAAAAGGAGGAGGAAAATATTTTTCAAAGTCATCTACACCTTCCTTGGCCTTCCCCCTTTCCTTTGGAGTGACTGAACTATCTTTCGAAACTTCTTCACTAGATGTCTTTCTAGCTCCACCTTCAACTATCTCATCAACAAAAGGCTTTTGAGGCCTCTCCGCAAGGTCTTCAACCTCAAAACAATTTCAAACTCATTCTCAACAACATCATCCATGACCTCAACATCCACACGTTGCACAAACATTCCACTCCTTGTGACAAAGGTCATTAGAGTTCACTCTTCTATCCAAGTATGCATCAGAGTTAGTGGTTTATCAGAGAGCTCGAGTGAGTAGGTTTGTACATGGATTGGCGGGCTACATGGACAAGGATTGCAGGATCTCCATGCTTTATCAGGACACGGATTTTCCTCGGACGGTTTTTTATGCCCAACAGATCGAGGATGTGAATTTGAGAGAGAGAGAGGCCAAGCAGGCCAGGACAGATAGATATGGCTTCTCTCAGCAGAGACTAGGTGGTTGGCACTGGAAGCAGTCCCACTAGAGATCTTCAGTCCAGTGTTGTCGGCTATGAGTGTGCCATCCAGATCTAGGCACGAGCAGAGGGGGCAAGAATCGGGCTTGAGAGGTCAGAGTAGCAGACCTGCAGAGACTAGCCCTCCAGAGTGCAATAGATGTGGCCAGAGACACACAGGTTAGTGTTTCGTAGGTACAGGTGCTTGCTTCAGGTGTAGGAAGCCCGAGCACATGCTTAAAGATTGCCCAATAGCCAGACAGGGTCATGATAGGTACCGAGGCCCATCATCCAGTTCAGCAGCTCCACTAGAACACTGAGGTCACCCAAATTACACCTTGTGAATGAGATATAAAGTGGTCGATGTCAAATATAGAACCCAACCAGGGTTGGGGTCGAATAGCACAAGGAATATGAAGAGAACTTGAGTTAATGCGTTTAGCTAATACTATTGGCTCACTTATTTCCTATGGGGGAAAGGTTCGAAACACAAAATAATAAACAAGAGTAAAGACTAGTAGATGTTTAAATCAATTTCGATTGTATTCAATCAATAAAGTGACTAGGATTGTGTTCCCCATGACTTCATAACCACAAGAATTTTATACTAGTAATCTATCCCAGTATTTTGCATGCTATATTGGTAAGTTATCACCATGCAACTTGGTTCGTATACGGGTGTATGCTTAGTTAACCCTTACCCTTAATATCAGATTAGCTTTTCCTGGACAAGGTCAAGCTATTAGATGAGGGTTGATACCCTCAAATCTCTATTGTTAATCTATTTTCCCATTCATCACCCCCTTGATCTGGTATGTAAGAATAAGGAAAATTCCAATGTTTACAATTGTTAAGAAATAATTAAAACGAACAAAAAAAACAATAAATGCGTAAACACCAATCAAGAATCACTATGTATTTTTACCTATGTGTGTTAATTCATCACGGTTCCCACAACCCTAGTTATGGGTTTAGCTACTCATATTTGAATGATCACAATCACAAAATAAATAAGAAATCATAATTGTAACTTACAAATATTTGTAGAAGAAAACCTTGTGAATTGAATAAAATCACCAAAATTGATTAACAAAACTTCAATGTCGTCTGATTCTCAAAATGAATAACAAAATTACAAACTTTGTTTCTTGAACCAAGAATGATTATTAACAACACTAAAATTTACGTGAAATGTGGTAAAATAAACTGTACTTGAAAAAAAACCTAGATAATGTATTTATAGTTCCAAACAAAACTTTTCCTAACTAAAATGTGACTCCAGGTCAGCAGTGGTAACGGGCAAAGTAACAACTCGTTGGGTCTCCCAACGATTCGTGGCCAGTGAAGTTGAGTCACCCTCAACAACTTGTCCAGTCCTGGTGAAGGGTGCCCGGACGACTCGTTAGGCCTGGGCACAAGTCGTTAGGTCCCTCGTAGCCATGGATCACCAAATCCTCTAGTGCTCTTAACGGATGCCCACAGTATCTCATGATGAATCGTCAAGTTGCCCCACGACTCTTTACATCATTCGTTGTCTTCCCCAGGCATTCTTCAGAAATTTTCCTTCCAATCTCCACGACTATCATAACAACTCGTTACTAGATGTAATGAGTCGTGCCTTCAACTCGTTAGGTGAACTGCTTCTTCTTCATAAAAGACCTGGCCTTCTCCACGACTCCAGGAATGAGTTGTTCATTGGCGCGATGAATCATGACCTGAGTAGCAGTCTGCATTTTTGTCCATTTTTGCCTTACTTTGCCCATTTCACGTTCTGGACCTGTTTTCCCAAAACACTTAACACAAACACATCATATCTACATAACCATGCCTAGAATTTGCATATTTTCTTTGTTTTAAGCGTCGAAAGTGTCGTAAATTCATGGCACATCAACACCCTCAACTTAGTACTTTTGCATGTCCTTAGGCAAAAACTAATAAAATAAAACTAACACGATGCTTCAACCAAAACAACTTTAGGAAACTTACGTAAGTCACAAATCTTCATCTAATCAAATTTTCTAATCCCTCCTTTATCGTAAAAAATAAAATCATAATGCATATTTAAAATTTTCAACCATGACACAGAGGAATCGAAACAAAGAAATACACTATCATTTGCAACCATGCACATAATTCTATAACACTAACCCAGATAGTTTGCAAATGATTTTGTTTACCAAATGCTCTCACAACAAAGAAGTCCCACACTCGCACATGTGTATATGATCATATTAATATATTTCTCTTGGGACTAGGTAGAATCTCACTCGCTCTCACAAAGAAATTCTAACTGTGCGTATGCAATACCATAAGCTTGTCTTCACTTTCAATACCTAAATTTTAATACGGGTTAACCGAGATCACTATAGGACTTTTTAAGCTTGTAATGTAGGCTCGGGTTTGGGTATAGTACATATGGGACTAGTAGCTTAACCCTCCTTGGCACTACACACACTTTGGCTCCACTCTTAACCTTCTTTTCACATTTTCTCCCTTTTCCCTTTGCTTTCTTCTTCTTTTACTTTCTTTTGCAACTACGAGTGTGGTGTTCCTTCTTTCAAGTATTCATTACTTTCACCTTTTTTTTTCTTTCTTTTTGCTATTTTTCTCTTTAACAAAAAATTCTTTCTTTTCTTTCATTATGCACACAACACCCGCTCTTTCATTTTAATTACTCCATTTCATTCCACCCTACTCTTCTTAATAACCCCTATGATAGCCACCCTCAACATAGGCAATTTGCCTGAGTTGAGGTTCATAGTGTCCAAGGAGGGACTAGGGCCAAAACAGGTTCATCTTAATCAAAGTAGAAAGGTGAATTGGTATTAACAAAGAAGGGTTAATTTAAGCTCAAAATTTTGGATCAAGGGATATTTATTTCCATTTGGAAAGTGTTTTAAGGATAAAGTGGACTCATTCATCAAAAATGGCCTATGATCCTTTCCTAGTTTCCCATACTCTAACTCGGTACGACTGACCAGGCAAGTTCTAGATTGACACACACAACGGAATTTAACTATTACACCTCACTCACATATTACACAGGCCAACATCATCACTTCTACTAAATGCTAGTTCAACTACAGGCATACAATGGTAAACACGTTCAAAGTATTAATGCCATGCAAAGATTCACATAGGTCATGCTTGTCGATTTCAACACACACAAAAATTTTAGGAGGGGTATCACATTATCAGTTCAAACAATTTCAAAAATCCATGATATTGACTGCCATAAGTTGACCTAATTTTCTTTCGACTGACACAACAAACACAAAAACATTAAAACCTAAACAAATCGATTATACTAGATAAGGAACACCCGAGGGAAAAGTTATCCAACAATAAAACCCTCGGGTTATGTTCAGCAAAATTACATAGGTATCCCTCCCCACCCCTATCAAGAAAAGCATGTGTCGTCCTCGGCGCATTTATAAAAATAAAAAATGGAAATAGGGAATATACTTGTGAGACCTAGGCATCTGCAGCCTGGTCATTGGAGGGTGCAGATATACCTCCAGTGCCATCTCCTATAGAACCGGCATGAACCGGGGCGTTCTTAGAACCTACTAAGCTCATACCTTCTCCACGAGCTCTTGCTGCATCAACTGCGGCCCTCTGTCTAACCTCATCTCTGGATAACTGTACTGCTGCCTCCACCTCTCTCTGCTCTCACTTATGCTTTCGGAGCAGAGAATCATCCTCATCAAGACTTACCTCCTCACGAGTCCGCGTGCTGTTATCCTGCGCCACCAGCTCCTTAGTGATGAAGTCAACTATTGGTGGTAGCTCTACCACGCCCTCATCATCAATCACTAGAAGCATGGGTGGAGGGATCGCAGCTACCTATCATGCAGAAAACTCCTGTACCTCAGCTTTGAGTGCTACTACCTCTGTATACCATCTAGGTAGCTGGGGCGCCTATAACTGTGCAAGGCGCTCATCCATACGCCTCTCAAAGGCATCCAACCGGCCATGCACTGAACTAGAGAGTGCCTCCAACTCCTTTGTAACCCACAACTTTACTTGCTCTGTTAATCCCTTAACTTGAAGAGTCATGTGTGTCTGTTGTTTCTCAGCTTTCGCCAGCTGCCTAGCCATGTCGGTCAGGAAATCTTGGGAAATAGTGACTAGATCGGCTGAAGAAGTACAAAAGGGTGCTACAGGTGGTTGAGGTGCTACTACTGTAGATGAGGACTCTGGAACCTCAGAAGGTGTGGGAATGTTGGCTGCATCTCTAGCCTCAGGCTGGCCACCAATCTCTCTGGCCTCTGTGGGCTCTGCCGCAAACTCGGTAAACAATGCAGCCTCAGTCTGCTTACCTCTGCAAATAAATTCACTCCAGCGGATGCGGCAGATTGGCTCCTCTCTCTCGATACCGAGTTTGTCTCGTCTCTTATCAACCCGATATTGATGATCTTATGGACCACCACTCGCTGATCAACCGATGAGAATTCTAGCACCTTTAACTCCCGATAGAGTCGATCAATGAGGCATGGAATGGAAATGGTAGTGTTGTCTACTATATCCTTCTCTCGAATCTCTTCAGCAATATATCACAGGAAGTTTATGACGTACCCCTTCATGATGCTCTCTACCAGTGCAACTCTGTCAGGTGAAAGCACATTATCGTTGCTGGTCGGTATCAGCCTGTATCGAACTAATGACCACCAGAATTCAGCTTGGAAGTTCAGCGTGGATTTTTTTATCTGACTCGATGACATTCAAACACCCAACTAGCGGACCCCGTGTGGCAGTTATGCGTGACAGCCAAGTGTACTACCTGATATGTTCATCACTGTTTAGTTTCTTGATTTTGACTTTCTTGATCTTAGACAGTCTGTGATCAAACTCATCTTTGTTCATCGGCGTGTGATAATCTGGACCATAGAGCAGCCTAGAAATAGGCCTTTTAGAGATGTCTACAAGTGTCTCTCGAACCAACACCTGAGTCAATACATGCCTCTTCTTCAAATAAAAGCCTCCCAAGGCCAGGTACTATAACGTGGCTGCGTACGCGGCATAAAACTCTCTGACCAGGTAAGGGTGTAGCTCACCGAAGGCCCAGTTAACCACTCAAACCTATATCTCTCAAACAAGGACTATAGCTTGGGGAGGTCCTTGAGCCCTGCGGTGACCAGTTTGGGCTCCTCATAAATGCTCCTTTTCGGGTTGCCCTTGTCATTAGGAGTAATGTCCTTATTGTAAATGGCTCGCATGCACTGGACACACCATCGTCTCACAGACCTTGGTTGATCATTAGATTTGTATGAGGTCTCTGTCAGCTAATCATTTGTGTTCCCCTATTAGGCATGGGATTCATCTGCACTCTCTGCATTTACTGCAGTTGTGGTGCCCTCGGGGGCAATCGGGATTGTGGCCCTATCATTTTCTTCTGCTTGGCTAGGTGGGTCTTTTGCAAGTGGAATAGGAGAATCAACAAGGGCTTCATATTTATAGGGTGTTGTGTCCTTGCCCTGGTGGATCTCCTCTCAAGCTGCTCTTCTAAAACTTGATATTCCTCCACCGAGCCACTCGACTCTTCGGAGGATGAGGCTCGTCCCTAAGCCTTGATATGAGGGGTGACCTTTATCCGACACCTGTTTCTTGGACGGACCCTTCTTTGGTGTACTTTCTGGTTCCATTGTACCTGTGGAATAATGGTTAGTATGCAAGATGAGATGAAACAAAAAAAAAATTAAATGTGTTCCTTCATACAGGATGAGGGATTCAATAAGTCGTTGCCACTTGCCACGACTCGTGAGGTCACTCGTCTTCTGCAGGTTATTTTTTTATATTGTTGAACCAATGGACATAATGACTGGTCATGATGAGTTATTACTTGTGGCAACGACTCATTAGACCAGTCATGGGCTTCCCTGTTTACATATCCATTTCCCCACTCAAGACGAGTTGCATAACAAGTCATGAGGTGATACCACGACTCGTTATGTGGCTCGTGCCCAAGAGTTTATTTACTGGGTTTACAGTAGTGGTGACGGGTCAAGTAACGACTCATTGGGCTTTCCCACGAGCCGTTATATAAGACATCATTACTGGTCTTATGCGAAATAACAATACCCATTTTCCATCTCAACTAAATTTATAATCTCAAAAGCACAAATCATCATATTTATTAAAGGTCCCATGTTCAAATTCTCATACAAAGTCATGGCACTAGGGTTTGTTCTAAAACTCATGGTAGTGTTTGAATTCACAATTGTACACCAAAAAATGAGAAGGGTAATAATACTCACAAGTGTAAGAGCAGAGGAGGGATTTTAGTAGTGGGTGATTTCAAATTTAGATTGCGATTTAATATGGAAACTGAGACAAAATTGAGTGCGATCGGGCGTGAGTGAGTGCTTTTATGTGAGAGATTGAGTGATATTAGATGTGTGGTTTTGATTTCTACGGAAATGTGCGATGATTTTTGAGAAGAAGAAGGGGGAAAATTTTTTTCTTAAAAAATTTGAGAATTCAAACTTGTGAGGGAATTGAGTCAGATGATCTAAATGTGGATCGGGTCGGATGAGAATTTTAATTAAAGTAAACCATGACCCATCTAACGGGTCGTTAGATGAAGCCACGACTCATTTTATTCTGTTGTTTATTTAAACAGATCAGAATCTTACCTAGGACCTAACGACTCACTAAATGACTCGTGGTGGCACACAACGAGTAATTTCATGAGTCATACGCCCTGAACTTTGTTGTCACTACAGCAGCTTCATGAAGGGTCACTTGACGAATCATTGGGTGTCCCCACAATTCGTTAAGTCACTCGTTACGTCTTTTTACAACATAATTCCCTCTTTGATCTAGTAGACTTAATGGAAGACCCAAAAATTCATTGTCACTGACAATGACTCGTTTTCTCAACCGTTTTCTACACTGTTTTTTAAGGCAGTGACCACGATCCACTTAACGAGTCATTTGGTAAAATGACAACTCATTTTGTGCATTTTGGCATCAGTATCTCAACTTCTTATTTTTGGTTTCAGCTCCAAATTTCCCAGTTTAATCACCTGCATACATCAACACACGTGAACACAATATTTAACTTACAATTACAACTTAGCTTGCCTCCCAAGAAGCGCCTGATTTAACATCGCAGCACGATGCGGGTATTTGATTATTGAGACTTCACTAATACACCTCCATGGGTTGCCTCCCATGAAGAACCTTATTTAACGTCACGACACGATGCAAATCCCCATGTTACTCAGATTTCACCCAAAGCCCATAGATTTCACCAGCTTTATTTCTTCTCTCCTCCCCAAATATGCTTTCACCCGTTAACCATTTACTTTAAATCGCTTTCCTTCATGGTTTTCCAGTTCAATTGCCCCATGGGATAATACTTAGATCACTCAAAAAGGCTCCAACCATTTGGATTTCAACTTTCCCAGAAACATGCGAAGTGTAAAATTGAATAGCAACGCCATATCACCCAGGCCGAACACTCTCTTCTCAATATTCCGATCATGCTGAATTTTCATCCTTAGTTTATAAATTTCAGAACACTCATAGGCTTCAAACGAAATTCATCTAGCTCATTCAACTAATCAAGCCTCAAGTTCGCAGCTTTGCTCCAGTTCAAATTCTGCTTCTTGAGCGCCTACATAGCTTTGTGCTCAAGGTCAACCAGAAGATTACATGGCTTCCCATACACATGCTGATACGGAGACATACCTATAGGAGTCTTGAATATGGTCCGATAAGCCCATAAAGGGTCATCTAGCTTCCTAGACCAATCTGTCTAGTTAGAATTCATAGTCTAAGATGGTCTTTATTTCTCGGTTGGAGACTTCAACTTGCCCGCTCGATTGCGGATGATAGGGTATTGCCACCCTATGTTTCACCTCATATTTCTCCAATAAATTCTTAAACAACTGGTTAAAGAAGTGCGAACCCCAATCACTAATGATCACTCTTGGAGTCCCAAATCTGGAAAAAATATTTCGCTTCAAGAGTGTTGACTCTTCCCTTCATTATTTTGAAGCGCAATTGCCTCAACTAGTGTGTACTTCATCCCGTTTGAGCTCACAAATGCGCCCATGAAATAAATGCCCGACACATCAAACAACTCAATGACAAGGATGGGAGTAAGAGGAAGCTCATGCCTCCTTGATATGTCTCCTAGCCTTTGGCATGCATCACAAGGCTTTGCGAAATCATGTGCATCCTGGTTAATGGTTGGCCAATAGTTCCCACATTGCAGAATTTTTTAGGCAGTTCGATTCGTGTTGTGGTGACCCCCAATAGGGGATAAGTGGCAGGCCTCCAATATGCTCAACATGTCCACCTCGAGCACGCATACCCAAATCACCCCATCAGCAAATATGCGCAATAAGTAGGGGTCATCTAAGAAAAACTTTCGCACATCAGACATGAACTTCTTCCACTAGTTAAAAGATAAGTTCTCCAGTACAACATCACTCACTAGATAATTAACAAAAACTGCAAACCATGGGATGAGATCCTGTGAGGCAGCTAAAATCTGTTCGTCGGGGAATGCATCATCAATGTAAAGTTCGTAGTGCTGCATAAGCTTCCAATATTGATAAATGATTCGCCACCTAGTTTTCGGTCCCTTTCAGTCCTTTACCTCGAACTCAAACTCTTGCAGCAGCAGAACCAATTGAATCAATCATCGCTTGACATCTTTCTTTACCATTAGATATCTCAAAGCTGCATGGTCTGTACGGACTATCACCTTAGTTCCAAGAAAATAAGCCTGAAACTTCTCGAACACAAATACTACAGCCAACAACTCCTTTTCTGTCACGATGTAAAATTTTTGAGTTGCATTATGAGTCTTGCTAGCATAATAGATACGATGGAATATCTTTTCATGCCTCTGCCCCAACACAGCTCCCAAGGCCACTCCGCTAGCATCACACATGATCTTGAAGGGTAAAGACAATTTAGGTGCCACTATAACCGAGGCAGTGGTCAATCTCTCCTTTAGGAATTCAAATGCCTTCAAACATGCCTCATTAAAAACAAACTTCACCTCTTTCTCATGTAGTTTACACAAAGGATGTGCAATCTTTGAGAAGTCCTTGATGAATCTCCTATAAAATCCTGCACAACCCAAAAATCTTCGAACACCTTTCACAAAAATTGGAGGTGGTAGACTAGCAATTACTTCGATCTTGGCCCTGTCCACCTCAATACCCTTACTAGAAATCTTGTACCTTACCACTATACCTTCTTTGACCATGAAATGGCACTTTTCCCAATTGAGAACCAAGTTTCTCTCTTCACATCACTGCAGCACCTTCCTCAAATGAGCCAAATAATCCTTGAATGAATCACCCACCACCGAAAAGTCATCCATAAATACTTCAATGGTGTCCTCCACTGTGTTAGAAAATATGGACATCATGCAACGCTGAAAAGTGGTGGGCGCATTACATAACCCAAATGACATCCTTTTGAAAGAAAATGTACCATATAGATAGGTGAGAGTAGTTTTCTCTTGGTCATCGAGGGCTATAGATATCTGATTGTACCCCAAATAACCATCAAGAAAACAGTACCATACTCTGCCTGCAAGTTGGTCTAGCATCTGATCCATGAATGGCATAGGAAAATGATCTTTCTAAGTGTAATGGTTCAAATTCCTATAGTCCATGCATACTCTCCAACTGGTGACTAGCTTGAGTGGAATGAGCTCATTGTTACCATTTGGGACCACCATAATTCCTCCCTTCTTCGGTACAGACTGAACTGGGCTCACCCATTTGCTGTCTACTATAGGGTAAACAGCACCTGCATCCAACCACTTGATGATTTCCCTCTAGAGCACCTCTTGCATAGGTGGATTCAACCTTCACTGATGCTCAATGCTCGGAATACAATCTGGCTCTAGCTGGATCTTATGAGTGCAAATACCTGCTTGGATTCCAATAATGTCTACAATGGTCCACCCGATGGCTTTTCTGTATCTCTTTAAAATGGAGACCAAAGACTCCACTTTTCATTCAACCAAGTCAGCTACAACAATGACTGGTAAAGTGTTACCATTCCCTAGAAATACATACCGCAAGTAAGACGGGAGTGCTTTGAGCTCCAATACTAGAGGTTCCACAATCGATGGCTTGGCCGGTGGGGTCTCCCTATTATTCTGATCAAGTTCAATCTTCTTTGGAAAATAGGTGTATGACCCCATACCAGCAAGTGCATTAACTATCTCCTCACCCCCATGGATCTCCTCAGCACCAACATTCATCAAAACTGCTGCTAAGTCCTCAAGAGTCACTAACTACTCTATGGGAATGATTGGAAAATCAGGTTCCACAACGTCAATTACTGATACCACTCTCATGTCATTTGGAGGCTTCATGGATCGAAATGCATTGAATGTCACCTCCTCGTTGTACAATCGAAATTTTAGTTGTCTGGTTTCCATATCTACAAGAGCATGTCCAGTGGCGAGGAATGGTAAATCTAAGATAATGGGGACCTCAAAGTCAACCTCACAGTCCGGAATTAAAAAATTGACCGAAAATATAAAGGACTCTACCTTCACTAGAACATCATAGCGAATTCCCATCAGGTTTTTCACCGTGTGATCTGCCTTTAAAAGCCGCATTCTTGTCCGTTTGGGGGCTCACAAACCCAACTGTCGAAACACTGCTAAAGGCATTAATTAATACTAGAACCTAGATCACATAGTGCCTTAGCAAAATTAAAGGCTCCAATAGTGCATGGTATGGTGAAAGCTCTAGGGTCTTCCTTTTTATGAACTAGAGAACGAGATGCTATTGCGCTACAATGGTGAAAATTATCCATAGGCTCGAAGCTCATGGTCCTCTTTCTAGTGACAAGAACCTTCATTAATTTATCATAGTCGGGCATCTGCTCAAGTGTTTCGACTAATTGGATGTTCACAGATAATTATTTCAACATGGAAATGAATTTTTGATACATCCCATTTTTGACCTTTTTCTTCAACCTCTGTTGAAAAGGGGGAGGAGTTCTAGGAATAGGTGAGATCTTTTGTGGTACCTCCTTCTCCTTCTCTTTGCTACATCCATGCTCCTTTGCATAACAAGGAGCGGTCTTGTCTATTGAATTATCAACCAAAGTCTAATCCTGGAAATCTACCATCCTATCATCAACAATCACTAGGGTCTCTACTGTCTCATCAATCACAACAAGCCTCGGAGGATCAACTGTTGCCTTCCCACTCCTAGTAGTGACTGCTATGCAATGACTGTCATTTTTCATATTTTGAACTATATTTCTGGGAAGTGTTCCGTTCTGCCTCTGGTTCATAGAAATAGACATCTGACAAAGCTGCTCCTCAATTGTCTTAATGGCCACGACATGTGATTCCTCCTTTTGGTTCATACCAGAAATATCAGCGCGGAGCTCCTTGAAATAGCCATCTATCGAATCCAGTTGCTTAAGTACCTTAAACAACATCTCTTCCACCCTTGAACTACTAGACTCTGGCTCATGGTTCCTTGGAGGAACATATAGACCGCTTATGTCATTTTTGTACTCCTCACATTTTTTCTAGTCTCCATTGTCTCTATATTGGCCGCGGTTGTTATTATTGTCTCTGCCGAAGTTCCGATCTTGGTTCTCCTGACCTTGATGCCAAGAGTCTTGGTTAGAACCTTGGGTGTTAGTCCGGAAACCTGCCCCTTGATCATTTAGATAATTTGCTTTTTCAGGTTTTGATTCGCCACCATCATTTCTTGGGGCCTTGCCCTAAGAACCCACAACATTCACCTTTTCAGCCTCCGCTCCCATCAAATGCTTAGCAAGCAGCCCCATTGTGGTATTAATCTCAGCAATATCCTGATCTCTCTCTTCATCCTTCCTTCTCCATTCCGCAGACATACCTACTGCATAAGTACCAGGCATAGCCTCTGACTCTCTTTTGTTCCACACGCGATTGGTTATAGTGATTCTGTCTAGTACCTCAGAAGCTTTAGAATAAGTTTGACTCATGAATTTCCTCAAGAAATGGTATCAGCCATCTCCTTGGTGTTAGCATTTTGAGGCCTACAAAAGATCTCCAACAATGTATCGTCTGTGATCTTTTGGTTGGGCACCTTTTTGAACTTCTTTTTGACCCACAACCATATCTCGTGAAGTGCATCAGAATTTAATTGCCTAAAGTTATATATCTCATCTTTCAGCTACAAAGCTCTAGAAGGTGGGAAGAACCTTTCAAGAAAAGCTCTTTTCAACTCTATCCATTTACTGATAGAATTGTTGGGCAGTTCATCCAACCAGAGCGTTGCCTC
The DNA here is from genome assembly GCA_018107945.1 of Datura stramonium. NCBI lineage: Eukaryota > Viridiplantae > Streptophyta > Magnoliopsida > Solanales > Solanaceae > Datura > Datura stramonium. The sequence goes on from JACEIK010000664.1 coordinate 270,320, forward strand.
ACTCCCTAATGAAAAAGGAAATAACTTATGTCGTATTGCATCCCGACTAACTCCCAGTTATTTGTATGCTTTGCAGATACCCATGAAATTAGTCAAGTGAGTATGAGCATCATTAGTTGCATGACCCGCAAATATCCCCTTCATTAGCTCACAAATTTGATTCAGATTATATTTATAAGATAATGATTCATAAATTAGATTATCACCACGCAACTTGATCCGTATAGGGGTGTATAATTAATTAACCCTTACCCTTAATGTTGGATTAGCTATTCCCCGACAAGTTCAAGCTATTAGATGAGGGTTCGTAGCCTCAAATCTTCGTTGTTAATTCCTTTTCCCATTCACTACCTCCTTGATCCAATAAGTAAGTATAAGACGAGATCCAACATTTGCAACCATTAAGAAATAATTAAAACAAAACAATATTCAAGAATCACTTAGTGTTTTACATAGGCGTGTTAATTCATCATGGTTCCCACAACCCTAGTTGTGGATTTAGCTACTCATGCTTGAAATATCGCAATCACAAAATATAAAATAAATCATAATTGTAACTTACAAAAATTCGTAGAAGAAAACCTCTTGAATTGAATAAAATTCCAAAAGTCGATGAATAAACATAAATATTGCATTTATCCTCAAAATCAAGAACAAAATTACAAACATTGTTTCTTGAACCAAGAATATATTTCATAACACTGAAATCCCCGTGAGAATAATAATAATAAAATTGTGCTTTGAAAATAAACCTAAATAATGTATTTATAGTTCCAAATAATCCTTGTCCTAACTAAAACCGGACTCAGGTCGTAAGTGGTAACGGGCCGAGTAACGACTCGTGATCAATGAAAATAGTATTCCTCAACATTAGGCTCAGTCATGGAAACGGTTCACCTAACAACTCTTCGTGTACCAAGCACGAGTCATTAAGCCTCTGGTGCTCTTGCTTCTCCAAAACTCCAGTGCACCCTATGATTCTGATATACCCCGGGAACCCAAGGGTCATACCCAAAAGTGAAAATGGAGAAAAACTAAAAATTCACACCAGGTCACAGAACGACTCATGAGGTGAGTCATGAGGAGTGACCACGAGTCGTGAAGTGACTCGTGGTCAGCTTGGTTTGGCAAAGTTTGAGTGAGGAGGCCACGGGCCTGACCACGAGTCATGGTCAGACCTCATGACTCGTGAGGTCATCCGTGGTCAACCCTGGAGGTTTGGCATGATTGGGATGGGCAGTATAGGCTATGGAAGGTGACCACGAGTCGTGGTTTGACCTCACGACTCATGAAGTCTCCCGTGGGTTTCCCTTGGAGGATTGTGCAGTGGACTCAACGGATCATGGCAACGAGTCGTACCCCTATGGAAACGTCTTGTTAGGTCCCTTGTGAGGACTGGTGACCTGAAATTTCCTGCATTTTAATGATGGTGTTTTCGTAACTTCCTAAGTCCCTAAGGCCTAAATTATGTCATTTTGGATATTTTCTGAGTGTGATAAGAGGAGTTAAGTCCCTATTGCATGCCCATTGCCATGCAAGGATTTTAGAGAGGTTTTGGGAGATTTAAGGCCTTCTTCCCCAAATTTTCTTCAAATTCTTTGTGGGTTTTCAAGGAACTTTAAGTACATCTATTCCCATGTATGTAGGGTTTATAAATGGGTGGAATTCTTCCTCACCCATGGGGTTTTACCCAAAGCATGTCAATGTGATTTCTCCTTATGGGTATGTTTTAATTGAGTTTTAGTTATGGAAATATGCATGATGGGCAGGTTTTATTATTATTTTCCTTAATTCATGTTTCAATCTTTTAGAATCTAAATTGCCTATTTATGGAATTTCATTGAAATTGATGAGCCCGCAAGTGTACGGGTCGTACAAGTAATACAGTGGCTCTTTTGAAGAATCGGATTGTCGAACCCACAGGAATAGGAATACGGG
>JACEIK010000664.1:299618-311129 GCA_018107945.1 Datura stramonium
GCCGTTATATAGCCCTTCGTTTCAAGAAACCTGAGTTAGAGCTAGCCAGGCACCAGATGTGCCTAGGCCCACCAGTTAGCAGTCCAGGTCCTACTAGGGCGCCAGGTGCCAGTCATACCCCCAGGGCGGGGCGTGACACGAGGTTGGGAATTAGATTGGTCGACTTGACCGATGGCGGCGTTGTTATGAAAAATTGGTCAGAATCGTCCTTGGTGACTAATGTGAAATCTAGAAAAGATGAGGATCTGATTTTGGTAAAGCTAAAGGGAGTCGTTCGAAGTCAGAAAGTGGAGGTTTTCTCCCAAGGCGGAGATGGGGTATTGTAGTACCAGGGTTGTCTATGTGATCCAAATATTGATAGTTTGAGGGACCGAATATTGCATGAGGCACATGGGTCCAGGTATTCTATCAATCCAAGTGCCACCAAGTTGTATCATGATTTGCGGGAAATATATTGGTAGAACGGCACGAAAAAGGACATTGTGATGTTCATAGTCAGATGCTTGAACTATCAACCAGTGAAAGTCGAGCATCAAAGGTCGGGAGGTGTACTTCAGAATATTAGCATTCCTACTTGGAAGTGGGTAGAGATTAACATGGATTTCATTACAGGCTTATCTCGTACACGTAGACACTACCATTCTATTTGGGTGGTGGTAAACAGGTTGACTAAGGCTGCACATTTTCTACTGGTCAAAACCATAGATTCAATTGATGATTATGCCAAACTGTATATACGGGAGTTGATGCAATTATATGAAGTTCCCTTTTCTGTTATCTCAAACTGTTTTACTTAGTTTACCTTTCAGTTTTGGTGGTCATTCCAAAAAGGACTTGCGACTCAAGTTAAACTCTGCACAACATTTAATTTGCAAATGGATGGTCAGGCATAGAGGACAATCCATACTCCCGAGAAAATGTTGAGAGCCTATGTGATGGACTTTAAAGTTAGTTGGGATGATCACATGCCCTTGATCGAGTTTCTTACAATAACAGCTATCACTCCAGTATCCAGATGGCACCATTTGAGGATCTCTATTCGAAGAGACTTAGGTCGCCCATCGAATGGTTTGAGGTTGGTGAGGCAACTATGATAGGACCTGATTCGGTGCATGAGGCTATGGTGAAAGTTCAGTTGATAAGGGGCTGGATGAAAACCTCTCAGAGTCGTCAAAAGTCAAATGTTGATGTGAGGAGGATAGAGTTGGAGTTCGAGGTGGATTATTGGGTATTTCTGAAGGTGTATCCCATGAAGAGAGTCATGTGGTTCGAAAGGAAAGGAAAACTCAGTCCCCATTGTGTTGGTCCCTATTGGGTTATGAAGAGAGTTGGTAAGGTGGCGTATGAGTTGGATTTGCCATCAGAGTTATCTTCAGTTCATCCCATCTTTCATGTATTGCTCTTGAAAAAGTGCTTGGGTGATCGATCTTTAGTTGTCCCGGTGGAAAGTGTTGGTGTGGGAGATAGCCTCAACTATGAGGAAATTCCAGTTGCAATCTTTGATCGTCAGGTTTGGAGGCTGAGGAACAAAGAACTAGCTTCGATGAGGTGTTATGGAGAAATCAACATGTTGAGGGAGCTACGTGGGAAGCCAAAGTGGTTATGATTTCTAAATATCCTCACATGTTCCCTACCGGCTCCGTTTCAGTTTGAGGTATAAATTTTTTCCCTAATCCTCTAATCAGTTTCCATGTTTAGTTTATGTGCACAAGTTTTATTTATGTTATGATAGATGTATGTGATGTCTAAATTCAGTTCAACTATGTAGTTCTTTTCGGATGTAGTCATTCCATCAGTTTTTGGTTTAAATAATTAGTGTTTGCATATGATGGTGGCATGTTTTTGAGTTTTCTGTATGTTTCTAACATTCGAGGATGAATTTTCCTAAGGGGGAGATATTGTTATACCCCAGGAACCGAAGGATCAGACTCGGGAGTCAAAACGGTGAAAAACTAAAATTTTGCACCAGGACACAAGACGAATCGTGAGAAGGCTCGTGAGGAGTGACCACGAGTCGTGAGGTGACTCGTGGTCTAGCAGGGTTGGCAGGGCTTGTTGAGAAGACCATAGGCAAGACCACGAGTTGGGGTCATGCCTCACGACTCGTGAGGTCTCGCGTGGCCTAGACTAGTTGTGGCAAGGAGGAATTAGGTAGTAGAAGCCACAGATGGTGACCACGAATCGTGGTCACCCACGACAAGTCATGGTGTCTTCCGTGAGGTCCCCTAGATGTTTTTAGCAGTGAACCAGAGGATTCATAGCCATGAGTTGTGGCCTCTGAGCACGATTCGTCTAGTCCCTCGTGGGGACTGCCAGTCAGCCAACTTATGCGATTTTAGTAAGGGCTTTTCCGTAATTCCTAAGTCCTAGGGGCCTATACTACGTCGTTTAAGCCTCGTTTTAGTGTGTTCTAAGAGGGGAAAATCTATTATAAGTCATTAATTCCATGCATGCAAGCTTGAGAGGTTGAAGATGTGATTCAAGGCTAGTATTCAAGGTTTCCATCCAATTTCCTCTTAGGCAATCAAACATTTAGTGGAATAAATCCCTTCCGGGTTTGTAGGGTTATGAATGGGTCTTTCCTTTCTCACCCATGTCCAATCTCTATCTAATGTATAAGGAAATTAATATGATCAAGTTATGGGGTTTTTACCTAATTTCATAATTCTTCGATCTCTATACATAGGTACGATTAGATTATGTTTCTATTAATGAATTGTGAAGTTTGGGCAGATTTTAAATTGTTTTAAATCAAAATTTTGTTTTCTAAACTATGAAATTTAAATTCCCACGGATGAGAAGTTCATGAAAGAAGAAAATTATGAAGAATGTATGATGATGATGAGATTGATGATGAAAAGCATGATTCTAAATCTACCCATGATTATAATATTATTTTCAAAATTAATTGAGTAGATCCAAGCAAGATAGAGTTTTGGGCAAGGCCCTTATATCAAGTATGATGATGTAGAATCTCTAAAGTAATCTTAGCACATGGTTTTGGAGTACATGGTCCCACTTATATTTGAGCTTGTGGTATGTTTCGAAATAAAGCTTCTCATATGCATGAATTCATGATTAAGATATATGTTATTATTGAGCTTCGTTTTCTTACGATGTTTGTTCTATGTATGATTCCTTATTGAGCTTTGTCAAATGACAAAGTTGAGCTTCATTTTCATACTATGTTGAGTTTATGCATGATTCCTTATTGAGCTTTGTCAAATGACAAAGTTGAGCTTCATGTTCATACGATGTTGAGTTTATGCATGATTCCATTGTTGAGCTTCGTCAATAGACTATGTTGAGCTTCATTATATACGATGTAGAGCATTGCATAATTTTTGAGAAGAGTCTAGCACCGAGCGGGCCAAGGGTCGACCACCCTACACCCCAGAACTACGCGCCAACGTAGGTTGATACTATTATATGACTTGGGACCTCCCTAGTGAGCTTTCCCTTTCCAGAATGTGCCTTCAGCTTGATATTGATATCATGGTAGCGTCCTTAGCCCTGACAAGGTTTTGAACGGCTCTGCCCACTTGAGTGTGATAGTCAGGACCACGTAAGCTCTATCGGGGTATGTTGGTTAAATGACGAGTCTCCCATTGTCTATATGATTCAAATTTGCATATTCATTGGTCATGGTTATTATTTTACACATGCATGTTGTAAAAGCAAGGTTTGACTCATTGTTCAGCTTTTCTTATAAATGTCGTGTTTCAGCTTTGAGTCATTCGAGTTAGCTATGATGTTATAAGGCTATGCATGTTCATATTATGAAAAGATTATGATTTCAGGATGCATTCATGTAGCCCTTCCTCTCAGATTTGAAATCTTATGTTATGTAATGAAATCTTTTAAATTAGTTACTTTACTTAAGCAGTTTTACTTAGCTTGCATACTCGACACATTCCATGTACTGACCACATACTTTCTATATTGTATCATTTTATGATACAGGACCCAGCTCCTAGGCACATCCCCATTCATAATCGGTTGTCAGAGTTAGCACCTACTTGGTTGGTGAGTCCTCATCCTTCGAGGGCAAGACTTTTAGTTTCCTTATGTATTTTCAGCTTTAGTATTGTTGAGTTAGTTAGGGTCTTGACCCATCAACTCATCCAGATTAGAGGCTTATCAAACTCATGTAGGTATTCAACTTCGGATGCTTATTCTAATATTATGTCGAGTTAGACATCCACTGAGTTTATATTGTTTAATCTTCCGTTTACTAATAAGTTAGATGTGTGCTTATTCCATGGGTCGACTTGGGGTCTCTCGGGGTCCCTTGTCCCGTGTCTACGATCCGGGCCCCCATTCGAGTCATGACTTCAACCCGTGAAGTGCACTATTTCTCCACTTTAGAAATCAATCCTATCCCAAAACCTCAACAATGAGTCGTGCAATTGGAAAACGACTCGTTACTTGACTAGCAGCCTCAATTTCAGTTCTATTAAGCCTTACTTTGCCCATTTCATGTTCCAAACCTATTTTCCTACAACACTTAACACAAACACATTATATCTACTTAAACATACCCGAAATTTGCATGTTTCCTTAAGCGTCGAAAGTGCCATAAAATCACGACACGTCAACACCCTCAACTTAGGACTTTTGCATGCCCTCAGGAAAAAACAAACAAAAAGAAAGAAAACCATTTCGACACTTCAATCAAATGAACTCTAGGCAACCCATGGCAGTCACTTCTTTAAATCAAATCAAATTTTCTAACCCCTCCCTTACATTAGAAAACCCAATCATAATGCATATGTAAAACTTTCAACCATAACACTGAGGAATCAAAACATGGCAATATATTGTCACTTGCAACCACACATAGAATTCTAGAAAACTGACCCAAACAGTTTGCAGATGATTTTGGTGACCAAATGCTCTCACAACAAAGAAGTCCCATACTCACACAATGTGTTTATGATCATAATAATATATTTATCTTGGGACTAGGTGAAAGCACTCTCTCATACAATACCATAAGGTTGCCTTTACTTTCAATACCTTGATTTTAGATGGTTAAGTAGGATCACTATAGGACTTTTTCAGCTTGTAATGTAGGCTCGGGTTTGGGTTGGTACATATGGGAATAGTAGCTTAACCCTCCTTGAGACAACACACTTTGGCTCCATTGTAAACCTTCTTTCAACATTTTCCCCCCTTTTTTTACACTTTCTCCTTTTCTCCCATTTTTCTTTCTTTTGCAAGCACAGGTGTAGTTTTTTTTCTTTCAAGCAACTTCTTCATGTTTCTCTCAATTTTATCATTCTTCTTTTTTTGTCTTTATCATGAAATTTCTTTATTGATTCATGATTGCACACTTCACCCGCCCTTTTTCATCTCATTACACAAGTACATTATACCTACTCTTCTTAATCATCCCTATGATTGCCACCCTCAACTTAGGCGATTTGCCTGAGTTCAGGTTCGCAGTGTCCAAGGATGGACCAGGGCCAAAATAGGTTCATTTTAATCAAAACAGGAAGGTGAATTGATGTTGATAAAAGAAGGGTCAATTTACGCTCAAAATTGGGATCAAGGATATTTAATTCCATTTGGTGGGTCTTTTAAGGTTAAAGTGGACTTATTCATAAAAAAACGGCCTATGATCTTTTTCTAGTTTCCCATCCTCTACCTTAGTATGACTGACCAGGAAAGTTCTAGATTGACACACACAATAGAATATCACGATTAAACCTTACTCTCACAGTGCGCAGGCCAACATCATCACTTCTACTAACTACTAGTTCAGGTACAATCACACAATGGTAAACATGTTCACAGTATTAATGCTATGCAAAGATTCACAAAGGTCATACTTGTCCTCTAACACATACATAACAAAAAATTTTGAGGGGTATCATATTATAAATTTAAACAATTTCCAAAAATTTATGCTATTAACTGCCTCGAGTTCACCTATTTTTCTTTTGACTGACATAAAATAAACACAAAAAACTAAACATTTCGGTTCTACTAGATAAGGAACACTCGAAGGAAAAGATATCCGGCAAGAAATACCCTCAGGTTATGTTCAACAAATCTACACAGGTATCCATCCCCACCCTTATCAAGAAAAGCATGTGTCGTCCTCCACACATATATGGACAAAAATAAAACAAGGAAATAGGGAACATACCTATGAAACCTAGGCGTCTGCGGCTTTGTTATCTCCAGTGTTATCAGGCAAACCCAGTGCATTTTCAGAACCAAATGAGCTCGTACCTTCTCAACGAGCTCTCCCTGCCTCAATTTCAGCTCTTTGTCGAGCCTCCTCTCTAGATAATTGCAGCGCTATCTCTATCTCTCTCCGCTCTCATTTTTGTGCATGAAGAAGAGAAGCATCCTCATTTAGAAAAGCTTCCACACGCATCCTCTTACCCTTATCTTTCTCCACTGGCTCCTTAGTGATGAAATTGACTATCGGTGGTAACACTTCTTCACTGTCATCATCAATCACTAGAAGAATAGGTGGAGGTACCACAGCTGCCTGTTGTGCATCCAAATCCTGCACCTCAGCTCGAAGTGCTCCTAGATCTACATACCATCTAGTAAGCTCGAGACCCTGTAACTGAGCAAGACGCTCATCCATACGCCTCTCAAAGGCATCTAATCGGCCATGCACGGAACTAGATAGCGTCTCTAACTCCTTTGAAACCCATGGCTTTACCTGCTCCATTAAGACTTTAACTTGTAAAGCCGTGTTTGCCTACTATTTTTCGGCCTTGTCCAGCCGCCTAGCCATGTCAATAAGGAACTCTTGAGAAATCGTAACAAGGCCGGCTGTAGGACCACGTGAAGGAGCAACAGGTGGTGTAGGTGTTGTTTTTGTGGATGATGACTCTGGAACAACAGCTGGTGCAGGGTATCAGTTGCATTTGTAGCCTCAGGCTGGCTACCAGTCTCTCTATCCTCTGTGAGCTCACCGGCCAAATAAGTAAACTATGCAACATAAGTCTGCATACCCTTGTTAAATGCCTCTACTGATATAATCGCTCCAGCAGATGCGGAAGAATGACTCCTCGCCCTTGATATCGAGTTTGTCTCATCTATGATCAACCCGATATCGGTAATCTTATGTACCACCACTCTCTGATCGACCGATTTCAACTCTGGCACCTTTGACTCCTAACAGAGTCGATCAATGAGGCATGGAAATTGGATAGTGGTACTATCTACAACTGCCCTCTCTCAAATTTCCACAGCAATGTACCACGGGAAGTTAATGGGGTACCCCTCCATGATGCTTGCTACCAATACGGCTCAGTCAGGTGACAGAACATTATCATTGCTAGTCGAGACCAACCTATGTCAGACCAAGGACCACTAAAAGTTTTCCTGAAAATTAAGTGTAGCCTTCTTGATCTCAGACTCTGTGCCATGTAACCACTCAACCAAAGTTCCCCTTGCAGCAATAATGCACGAAAGCCAAGTGTACGCCTGATTGGCTCTTCACTATTGAATTTCTTGATCTTGACTTTCTTGAGCTCTAACAATCTATGATCAAACTCGACTTTATTCATTAGGGCCTGATAGTCCGGACCATAGAGTAGTCTAGAGATGGTCCTCTCTAAGATGTCAACAGGTGTCTCCCAAACCCTCACCAGATGCAAGGTAGGCCTCTTCTTCCAATCCTGGCCTCCCAAGGCCAAAAGCTTTAGCGTAGCTGTGTAGGCTGCAAAAATTCTAGGATTAGGCACGGGCTGTAGCTCCCTAAAGGTTCAGTCGACCACTGGAATCTATATTTTTCAAACAACGCTTTTTGCTTAGGAAGGTCCTGGAGCCCTGTGATGACTAGTCGAGGCTCTTCATAGATACTCCTTTTTAGGTGGCCTTTATCAGTAGGCTCAATATCCCTGTTGTACATACCTCTCATTCCATGTACACACCATCGTCTCACCATACGTGGTTGCTGATTGGATGTCTGTGAGGTCTCAGTCAGCTCATTATCTATACTCCCCTGTTGAGCACGTGACTCATCAGCCCCCTCTGCATGTGCTGTAGCTGTGGTGCCCTCAAAGAAAATTGGGGCTGTTGCTCCAACATTCTCTTTAGCTCGACTCGATGGGTCTCTTGCGAATGGAGTAGGGGATGTGCCCGGGGCTGTCAGATTGCTAAGGCATTGTGTCCTAGTCTTGGTCGATCTCCTCTCAGGCTGCTCCTCGAAAACTTTATATTCTTCCACCAAGCCACTCGACTCCTTGAAAGATGAGGGCTCATCCCCAAGTCTGTGGTATGAGGGCTGATTTCTCTCCAGCACTTGTTTCTTGGACAGACCCTTTTTTGAAGTTCCCTTGGGTGCCATTGTACCTATGGAATAATCGTTAGTATACAAGATGGGATGAAATAAAAAGCAGCTTTAACTGTGTCCCTACAGACTGGACGAGGGTCTTAACGAGTTATTGCCACTGGCCACGACTCGTAAAGATGCTCATTGTATACAGGTCATAATTTCTTGTACTAAACCAGCGAACCTAATGACTATTCATGATGAGTCATTACCTGTGGCAACAACTCGTTAGACCTGACGTGAAGTACACTATGTAAATCTACTTTTTCCACCCAGGACGAGCTACACAACGTGTTGTGAGATGATACCACGACCTGTTATGTGGCTCATGCTTAAGAGTTTCAGGTAACCCGCCCTGATCTTGCATTATACTTGCTATTTTTCAGTCCCACAAACAAAAAACAACACAGTTCTCATATCACTACATTTAAGTTTAATCATGACCTCGATATTGAATGAAACCTAGGGTTTACTATCAAAATGAAGAAAAAATCAATCAATGTAAAGCATGAATCAGGAATTTGAAAGTTCAACAACCGATGGGTCAAGCAATAATCTATTTCAAGCATATAAAAGCTCACAATTTATTTTTGAGAATTACACACGGGTTGATGAGCAGAGTGAGCAGTTATTACCGTGAGTGTCGTGAGTGTTGTGAGTGTCGTACGTACGATTTTGATTAGTTCCAGTGGGTTAATGTTTTGGGAGGAGTGGAAGAGGGAAATTTTTGAGTCCGAGTAATGTTAGGTTTAAATGGTGATGGGTTTAAGTGAAAAGTCCATTTTTTCCGTTTGAAATTAAATATGTGCCCTATGTGAACGTGGGCCGGGTTGGGGGCTATTTATCATTAAATCTCCATGACCCATGTAATGAATCTTTAAGTGGTAAAACGATTCGTTTTGACTCTTTGTGTAGTCGTTTGAGTTGAATCTTACCTGGGACCTAATGACTCAATGAACGACTCGTGATAAAACCCAATGATTTGTGATATGAGTCATAGTCCTTGACTTTGTTGGCCCTTCAGTTTAGTCTTGGCAGGTCAGCTGACAAATTGTTGGGACACCCAAAAATTCGTTAGGTCCCTTGTTGGTACCAGTTATAGCTTTTCTGCACATCGAGATAGTATACTTGAAAGAAGACCCCACGAGTCATTGTCAATCGAGACGAGTCATTTGGTGGACCATTGTTACCCTGTCTTCCTCATTAGTCTTCACGATTGGACTAAATGAGTCATCAGGTCAAATGACGACTCATTCTGAGATAATTTTTACCGTAACTGAAGTTCAGGAATTTGGTTCCATCTTAAAATTTTACAACTTAATCACCTGCACACATCAAAAATGTAAACACTACATATTTCTTTACAACTTGGGTTGCATCCCAAGAAGCGCTTGATTTAACATCGCGGCACGACACAGGTATTTTGATTACTCAAACTTCACCAAATTGCCTCCATGTGTTGCCTCCCATGCAGCGCCTGATTTAACGTCGCAGCACGGTGCAATTCCCACAAGTTACTCAGATTTCACTAAGGGTCCAAAGATCTACCAGCTTGATTTCTTCACTTTTCCCTAAATAGGATTTTACCCACTGACCATTCACTTTAAATCACTTTCCTTCATGGTTTTCTAGTTAGATCGCTCCATGGGAGAATACACGGACCACTAGAAAAGTTCCCAGCCATTAAGACTTTAACATTCCATGAAACAACCGAAGTTTAGAATTGAATAGTAGCACCATATCACCCGGACTGAATTCTCTCTTCTCAATCTTTCGGTCATGCTGAATTTTCATCCTTAGTTTGTATATTTTAGAAATCTCATAGGATTTCAAGTGAAATTCATCAAGCTCATTTAACTAATCAAGCCTCAAGTTTGCCGCTAAAACCTGCTCCTCTGGGAATGCATCATCTATGTTGTAATCATCTCAAAGTGTTGCATCAGGTTCCAATATTGATAAGTGATCCGCCACCTGGTTTTCAGTCCCTTTTCGATCTTTTACCTCGAACTCAAACTCTTGTAGCAACAGAACCCATTGAATCAATCGCGGCTTGGCATCCTTCTTTGCCACCAGATATATCAAAGCTGCATGGTCTGTATGGACTATCACCTTAGTTCCAAGCAAGTATGGCCGAAACTTCTCAATTGCAAAAACTACAGCCAACAACTCCTATTCTGTCACGGTGCTAATTTTCTGAGCTGCATTAAGAGCCTTGCTAGTGTAATAAATAGGATGGAAAATCTTTTCACACCTCCGACCCAACACAGCTCCTAGGGCCACTCCGCTAGAATCACACATTATCTTGAATGGTAAACACCAGTCCGGTTCTACTATTATTGGGGCAGTGGTCAGCCTCTCTTTCAGTCATTCAAACGCCTTCAGACATGCCCCATCAAAAAAAAAACAACTCCTTCTAAAGAAGTTTACCCAAAGGATGTGCAATTTTGTTGATGTCCTTGATAAATCTTTTGTAAAACCTTACATGACCCAAAAATCTTCAAACACCTTTCACAGAAATTGGAGGTGGTAGACTAGAAATTACCTCGATCTTGGCCCGATACACCTCAATACCCTTATCAGAAATCTTGTGGCCTAGCACTATACCTTCTTTTACCATGAAATGACACTTTTCCTAGTTAAGTACCAAGTTGGTTTCTTCACATCTCTACAACACCTTGCTCAAATGAGACCAACAATCATCAAATGAATTAGCCACCACTGAAAAGTCATCCATAGAAACTTCAATGATATCTTTCACCATTTCATAAAATATGGACATCATGCAATGTTGATAAGTGGCGGGTGTATTACATAACCCGAATGGCATCCTGTTAAATGCTAATGTACCATATGGACAAGTTAACGTAGTATTCTCTTGTTCTCTGGGGGCTATTGAAATCTGATTGTACCATGAATAACCATCAAGGAAACAATACCATCCTCTGCCTACAAGTCGGTCTAACATCTTGTAATTAGCTGATTGAAGAGTCTGTGAATATGTCTTGAGTTGAGCATGGGCAACGAGTGTGTGGTGAGGTTTCGATTGTTCCATGCTATTGTGAAGTGTCTAGAACTTGCCTTGTGTGTGTACGAAACAAAATGAAGTATGTGTAGTGTAGGAAAGGATGTAGGCATTTCTTTGATTTAACCGAAAGTTTTTCCATTATCATACCTACCTTGAATGTACATCCTAGTTAGCCCCATTG